>OX377622.1:65177437-65777437 GCA_947397865.1 Polietes domitor
GAAGATCTGTTAAAATACGCGTTTTATAGAGGGGAAACAGTGCGAGTGAAATTTGTGTGGTAGCTATACATAAATCTGAACCGATTTGGCACATTTTCGCCCAATATGAAGAGGATCTGTTGAAAAATGTGGATTCTAGAGGAAGAAAAGTCAATTCGGGACCTATACATAAATCTGAACTGATCTAAACTATTTTCACCATAGGTGTTCCTAGTTTAAATATAAGATGTTTTGCCAATTTTGAAGAAAATCTGTTGTAATATGTGGTATCTAGAATAAAAAGAGTCAAATCGGGAGTGAAATTCGTATGGGAGCTACATATAAATCTGAACCAATCTAACACATTTTCACAATACGTGTTTCCAGTTGAAATATAAGATGTTTTGCCAATTTTAAAGAAAATCTGTTGTGATATATTGTATCTAGAGTGAAAAGAGTCAAATCGGGAGTGAAATTCGTATGGGGGCAATATCTAAATCTGAACCGATTTTCTTCAAATTAAATAGGGTTCGTTCGAAAAACTTCGTTATGCAAAGTTTCATTGCGACCTGTACTTTGATTACAAGAATAGATGGACAGACGGACATATAGACAGACTGACGGACATTGCTAAATCGATTCAAAAAAAATTCTATCTCCTTTTGGATGTTACAAACAAATGCATAAAGACATAATACTCTCGTGGAGTGTATAAAAACAGGTAAGGAAAAGCTAAAGTCTGGCGGGCCGACTATATGATACACTCCACTTTCTATCCGAATACAATTCAATTCGTTAAAAATGTGTCCTAATCATAGACTGATATGACCTGACCCAATTTGTCAAATCGAGAACGAAGTAACCCACTTTCACAATAGGTTCTTCCTGTTTGAAGGAACTTGGTGAAAATACGTGATTTCTCGTCAAGCCGGAGCGAAATTTGTGTGGGAGCTATATATAAATCTGAACCGATTTTCTTCAAATTAAACAGCGAAAAACATCGTTGTGCAAAGTTTCATTTGGTTGCGGCTACAATTGCGACCTGTACTTTGATTACAAGAATAGATGTACAGACAGACGGACATTGCTAAATCGATTCAAAAGGTGATTCTAAGTCGGTTATTAGACATTTTATGTATTATACAGGTTTATGTTTAACATTTGCAAAATGAGCTGTTATACGCCGGACGGAGCCGACTATATGATACACTCCACTTCCTATCTCATTACAATTCAATTCTATAAAAAAGTGAAATCGGAAAGGATTTTTGTATCCTGTATTTACAGGATGTATGTGTTTGACAAAAAATGTTAAATCGGAAAGGACATCCGCATGGGGGTATATTGAAACATGGAACGATGTGTCCCGCTTTCGCCATGTATGTTCATAGATGAAATATAATATGGGAGCAACATATTTATATATATATATATATAAATTTATATCTAAATCTGAACCGATCTTACCCATATTCACCATGGGTGTTTTTGGTTGAATTATAAGATGTTGTGCCAAATTTAAAGAAAATCGAGTGAAATATTTGGTTTCTAGAGCGCAAAAAGTCAAATCGGGAGCTACATTTGTATGGGGGCTATATCTAAATCTGAACCGATCTGACCGATTTTCACCATAGCTGTTTCCACTTCAATTATAGGGTACTTTGCCAAAGTTGAAGCAAATCGAGTGAAATATGTGGTTTCTAGAGCGGAAAATGCCAAATCGGGAGCGACATTTGTATGGGTGTTATATATGAATCTGAACCGATTTACTTCAAATTAAACAGCCTTCGTCCTGGATCCACAAAACTTATTTGTGCCAATTTTTGTTAAGATCGGACTATAATTGCGACCTGTAATTTGATTACAACAATAGACGAACAGACAGTCGGACATTGCTAAATCGACTCAGAAAGTGATTCTAAGCCGATCTGTATAATAAACGATGGGTCTAATTCGTTTCCTTTCGGGTGTTACAAGCAAATATTCCTCGAAGCTCTTGTGTGTTCGAACACACAACCTTAGGAATGCAAAACGGACGTTCTACTTACTACACCACAGAAGGAGCTTTCGCACGTTGGCAATTTTTTATATTTCTCACAAATAAGAAGGGAAATGACAAAATTTGATTTTATTGTTAGTTTAAAGTAGGGTTGTGTCTACAATACATTTTTCAAATTTGATAAAGGCATACAACAGACTAATTGCCGTAATGGACGTTTTTGGATACAGTTTTCAGGAAAATTTCCTATTTTGACTTATTATGCTGTTTATATACTCCACGGCTTTGTGCATTTGTTTGTAACACCCAAAAGGAATCGAGATAGACCCATTGTTAAGTATACCGATCGACTTAGAATCACTTTCTGAGTCGTTTTAGCAATGTCCGTCTGTCCGTCTGTCTGTCTGTCCATCTATTGTTGTAATCAAATTACAGGTCGCAATTATGGTCCGATCTTAACAAAAATTGGCACAAGTAAGTTTTGTGAATCAAGGACGAACGCTGTTTAATTTGAAGAAAATCGGTACAGATTTAGATATAGCCCCCATACAAATGTCGCTCCCGATTTGACATTTTCCGCTCTAGAAACCACATATTGTACCCAATTTTCTTTAAATTTGGCACAATATCTTATAACCCAACTACAAACATCTATGCAAAAATTGGATAAGATCGGTTCAGATTTAGATATAGCCCCCATACAAATGTCGCTCCCGATTTGACATTTTCCGCTCTAGAAACGACATATTGTACCCGATTTTCTTTAAATTTGACACAACATCCTACAATCCAACTAGAAACACCTATGCAGTAATTCGGTAAGATCGGTTCAGATTTAGATATAGCCCCCATACAAATGTCGCTCCCGATTTGACATTTTCCGCTCTAGAATCCACATATTATACTCGATTTTCTTTAAATTCGGCACAACATCTTATAATCCAACTAGAAACACATATGCAGAAATTAGGTAAGATCGGTTCAGATTTAGATATAGCCAACATACAATGTCGCTCTCGATTTGACATTTTCCGCTCTAGAAACTACATATTGAACCCGATTGTCTTTAAATTTGGCACAACATCTTATAATCCAACTAGAAACACCTATACAGAAAGTGGGTAAGATCGGTGCAGATTTAGATATAGCCCCCATACAAATGTCGCTCTCGATTTTACATTTTCCGCTCTAGAAACCACATATTATAAACCAGTAAGGAAAGGCTAAAGTCGGGCGGGGCCGACTCTATGATACACTCCACTTTCAATCCGAATACAATTCAATTCGGTGAAAAAGTGAAAACGGGAAGGTTTTTTTGTATCCTGTAAATGTATGTGTTTGACAAAAAATTTTATATCGGAAAGGACATTTGTATGAGGATATATTGAAACCTGGAACGAAATAGGTGAAATATAAAATGTATAGTTTGGCCAAAATCGGTTAAACTTATGGGAGCAACATTTGAATTTGGGCTATATTTAAATCTGAACCGATCTTACCCACTATCACCATAGTTTTGTTTAGTCAGATTATAAGATGTTGTGCGAAATTTAAAGAAAATCGAGCACAATATGTGGCTTTTAAAGCGGCAAAAGTAAAATCGGAAGCGACATTTGTATGGGGGCTATATCTAAATCTGAACCGATCTTACCCAATTTCAGCATAGTGTTTCTAGTTGGATTATAAGACGTTGTCCCAAATTTAAAGAAAATCGTGTACAATATATGATTTTTAGAGCGCAAAATTCAAATCGGGAGCGACATTTGTATGGGGCCTATATCTAAATCTGAACCGATCTAGCCCGCTTTAGCCACAGGTGTTTCTAGTTAGATTATAAGATGTTGTGCCAAATTTAAAGAAAATCGATTAGAATATGTGGCATTTAAAGCGGAAAAAGTCAAATCGGGAGCGACATTTATATGGGGGATATATCTAAATCTGAACCGATCTTACCCAATTTCTGCATAGGTGTTTCTAGTAAGATTATAAGATGTTGTGCCAAATCTAAAGAAAATCGAGTACAATATGTGGTTTCTACAGAGGAAAATGTCAAATCGGGAACGACATTTGTATGGGGGCTATATCTAAATCTGAACCGATTTGACCTATATTCACCATAGATGTTCTTAGTTTAAATATAAGATGTTTTGCCAAATCTGAAGACAATCTGATACAATATGTGGTTTATAGAGCGGAAAAAGTCAAATCGGGAGCGAAATTTGTATGGGAGCTATATATAAATCTGAACCGATCTGACCGATATTCACCATGGGTGTTTCTAGTGGAAATATAAGATGTTTTACCAAATCTGAAGACAATCTGATACATTATGTGGTTTCTAGAGCGGAAAAAGTCAAATCGGGAGCGAAATTTGTATGGGAGCTATATATAAATCTGAACCGATCTGTCCGATATTCACCATGGGAGTTTCTAGTGGGAATATAAGATGTTTTACCAAATCTGAAGACAATCTGATACAATATGTGGTTTCTAGAGCGGAAAATGTTAAATCGGGAGCGAAATTTGTATGGGAGCTATATATAAATCTGAACCGATCTGACCGATATTCACCATGGGTGTTTCTAGTGGAAATATAAGATGTTTTACCAAATCTGAAGACAATCTGATACATTATGTGGTCTCTAGAGCGGAAAAAGTCAAATCGGGAGAGAAATTTGTATGGGAGCTATATATAAATCTGAACCGATCTAACACATTTTTACCACAGGTGTTTCTAGTTACAATATAAGATGTTTTGCCAATTTTAAAGAAAATCTGTTGTAATATGTGGTATCTAGAGTGAAAAGAGTCAAATCGGGAGTGAAATTCGTATGGGGGCTATATCTAAATCTGAACCGATTTTCTTCAAATTAAATAGCGTTCGTCCTTATCCCGAAAAACATAGTTGTGCAAAGTTTCATTTGGTTCTGTCAACAATTGCGACCTGTATCGTGATTACAAGAATAGATGGACGGACGGACGGACGGACGGACGGACGGACGGACGGACAGACAGACGGACATTGCTAAATCGACTCAGAAAGTGATTCTAAGACGATCGGTATAATTAACAATGGGTCTATCTCGTTTCCTTTTGGGTGTTACAAACAAATGCACAAAGACATAATACTCTCGTGGAGTGTATAAATATTTTCTTTAAATTTGGCACAACATCTTATAATCCAACTATAAACACCTATGCAAAAATTGGGTAAGATCGGTTCAGATTTAGATATATTCCCCATACAAATGTCGCTCCCGATTTGACATTTTCCGCTGTAGAAACTACATATTGAACCCGATTTTCTTTAAATTTGGCACAACATCTTATAATCCAACTATAAACACCTATGCAAAAATTGGGTAAGATCGGTTCAGATTTAGATATAGCCCCCATACAAATTTCTCTCCCGATTTGACATTTTCCACTCTAGAAACCACATATTGTATACAATTTTCTTTAAATTTGGCACAACATCTTATAATCCAACTAGAAACACCTATGCAAAAATTGGGTAAGATCGGTTCAGATTTAGATATAGCCCCCAAACAAATGTAGCTCCCGATTTGACTTTTGCCGCTTTAGAAACCACATGTTCTACTCGATTTTCTTTAAATTTGGCACAACAGCTTATAATCCAAGTAAAAAACCTATGGTGAAGGTGACTAAGATCGGTTCAGATTTAGATATAGCGCAAATACAAATATTGCTCCCAAATGTTTAACCGATTTTGGCCAAACTATACATATTATATTTCACCTACTTCGTTCCAGATTTAAATATACCCCATACAAATGTCCTTTCCTATTTAAAATTTTTTGTCAAACACACACATTTACAGGATGAAAAAATTCTGTCCGTTTTCACTTTTTCACCGAATTAAATTGTAGTCGAATAGAAAGTGGAGTGTATCATAGAGTCGGCCTCGCCCGACTTTAGCCTTTCCTTACTTGTTTAGTTTTTGTGTTTTTTGATTACTGAACAATTTGATTGATTTTCTATGTATTTTGAATGTAGTACATTCGAATTCCAGCTATTCGATTTAGTAAGCTCATGTTACGTTTTGGTAATGGACACTGAACCTAAAATCAATTTGATTTTTGACATTACTTCCTTTATTCGCCGTAAACTAAAGTTCTGTTCTTCAATATTCTCCATGGAACATATCCATTTTTTAGTATATCAGGGAAGTACCTTGATTATTAGGCAGCGGAATATATGCAATTGCATATTTTGATTGGATGGTTGTATCGAAATGGTAATGCTACACAAATGTTTCTCATCAAAAACTTATTCGAAATATATAAACATATTTTTCAATATTTTGCATATTTTATGCAAAGTGCATATTTGCATAAATCGAGCATATGTTAAATATATGCAAAAATTTGAATGTTAAAAATCGCTATATATTTTATAATAAACCGTACTGATGTATTATATCTAATTACTAGATTAGTTTATGACTTTAAAGCGCTCTCCTAAAAATATACGAAATAAAAGATGTAACATTCTGGCACGAAATGAGCGATATCTTCTGATCGCGATCTGAAGGTTAATTTTAAGATTATTTTTGGACGTTAATACTGACACATACCTCAATTTATTGCAATTTTAAAACAATTAAAAGATCAATACAAAAGAATTAATTTTTACAATAGGTAGTCTAAATCTTGGGTCTATATACTTTTCAGTGAGCTCTGAGAAATTTGTAAAATGCGTATTTCTGGGTGTGTTACTTCTTATTCATCATCATTTTTATAGTCTGTAATTAAATTCAAAGTTAAAAAATATTGTTGTCTATCCAAAAATTTGGTAAAATATATAAAGTTTAGCGATTTTAAACTCATATTATAAATGCATATTTTGTGAATATGCAATAATTTTTTGCATATTCACTACATATGTTATTGCAGTCGGAATTCGATTTCTGGCATTAAAATTCGCCTAAATACCAAATTTGAGATCCATCGGACTATAATTGAGTTTTGCATAAAATTCCGCTGTCTATTGATTATAAGTGGTATATACATTACCGATCACAAGAAAAACAATGATTTTAATTTTACCGTCTGTTTTTCTGCCTGGCGAAGCGGGCGGGGGTTCATCTAGTCTTGTTATAATTATGAAGCAGAAAAATGCACTCTGTATAAAAACATAACATAATATAACATTTTGGAAAGAGCAAGATAATAGCTTTTGTTACACGTAACAGAGAATTAAAATCGAATCACAGTTTTTGACTCATTTCATGCAGAACTAAAATTTTTATAATATCCATATTACGTAAAATATATCGAAAGTGAGTTTCTGATTTGGCTGTCATCTGTCATATAAATTAGAGGAATAACTTTTTTTTCTATAGTAATTTTTTCATTGAAAAAAGGACTACTATTTAACGATTTTTAAAAAATCTATATCTTTTTAACGAGTAATCAGAAAAAACTTAAAGTATGCCAGGGGGTGTTTTTAGTGGGTACTAAAAAATATATTTTTATACACTCCACGAGAGTATTATGTCTTTGTGCATTTGTTTGTAACACCCAAAAGGAAACGAGATAGACCCATTGTTAATTATACCGATCGTCTTAGAATCACTTTCTGAGTCGATTTAGCAATGTCCGTCTGTCTGTCCGTCCGTCCGTCCGTCCGTCCGTCCGTCCGTCCGTCCATCTATTCTTGTAATCACGATACAGGTCGCAATTGTTGACAGAACCAAATGAAACTTTGCACAACTATGTTTTTCGGGATAAGGACGAACGCTATTTAATTTGAAGAAAATCGGTTCAGATTTAGATATAGCCCCCATACGAATTTCACTCCCGATTTGACTCTTTTCACTCTAGATACCACATATTACAACAGATTTTCTTTAAAATTGGCAAAACATCTTATATTGTAACTAGAAACACCTGTGGTAAAAATGTGTTAGATCGGTTCAGATTTATATATAGCTCCCATACAAATTTCTCTCCCGATTTGACTTTTTCCGCTCTAGAGACCACATAATGTATCAGATTGTCTTCAGATTTGGTAAAACATCTTATATTTCCACTAGAAACACCCATGGTGAATATCGGTCAGATCGGTTCAGATTTATATATAGCTCCCATACAAATTTCGCTCCCGATTTAACATTTTCCGCTCTA
This sequence comes from Polietes domitor, assembly GCA_947397865.1. Lineage (NCBI taxonomy): Eukaryota > Metazoa > Arthropoda > Insecta > Diptera > Muscidae > Polietes > Polietes domitor. The sequence goes on from OX377622.1 coordinate 65,185,565, forward strand.
GAAACCACATATTGTATCAGATTGTCTTCAGATTTGGTAAAACATCTTATATTCCCACTAGAAACTCCCATGGTGAATATCGGACAGATCGGTTCAGATTTATATATAGCTCCCATACAAATTTCGCTCCCGATTTGACTTTTTCCGCTCTAGAAACCACATAATGTATCAGATTGTCTTCAGATTTGGTAAAACATCTTATATTTCCACTAGAAACACCCATGGTGAATATCGGTCAGATCGGTTCAGATTTATATATAGCTCCCATACAAATTTCGCTCCCGATTTGACTTTTTCCGCTCTATAAACCACATATTGTATCAGATTGTCTTCAGATTTGGCAAAACATCTTATATTTAAACTAAGAACATCTATGGTGAATATAGGTCAAATCGGTTCAGATTTAGATATAGCCCCCATACAAATGTCGTTCCCGATTTGACATTTTCCTCTGTAGAAACCACATATTGTACTCGATTTTCTTTAGATTTGGCACAACATCTTATAATCTTACTAGAAACACCTATGCAGAAATTGGGTAAGATCGGTTCAGATTTAGATATATCCCCCATATAAATGTCGCTCCCGATTTGACTTTTTCCGCTTTAAATGCCACATATTCTAATCGATTTTCTTTAAATTTGGCACAACATCTTATAATCTAACTAGAAACACCTGTGGCTAAAGCGGGCTAGATCGGTTCAGATTTAGATATAGGCCCCATACAAATGTCGCTCCCGATTTGAATTTTGCGCTCTAAAAATCATATATTGTACACGATTTTCTTTAAATTTGGGACAACGTCTTATAATCCAACTAGAAACACTATGCTGAAATTGGGTAAGATCGGTTCAGATTTAGATATAGCCCCCATACAAATGTCGCTTCCGATTTTACTTTTGCCGCTTTAAAAGCCACATATTGTGCTCGATTTTCTTTAAATTTCGCACAACATCTTATAATCTGACTAAACAAAACTATGGTGATAGTGGGTAAGATCGGTTCAGATTTAAATATAGCCCAAATTCAAATGTTGCTCCCATAAGTTTAACCGATTTTGGCCAAACTATACATTTTATATTTCACCTATTTCGTTCCAGGTTTCAATATATCCTCATACAAATGTCCTTTCCGATATAAAATTTTTTGTCAAACACATACATTTACAGGATACAAAAAAACCTTCCCGTTTTCACTTTTTCACCGAATTGAATTGTATTCGGATTGAAAGTGGAGTGTATCATAGAGTCGGCCCCGCCCGACTTTAGCCTTTCCTTACTGGTTTTAACTGCCCGTATGTAAAGCCAATATGTAAAGTCAAAAATTTAATCATGGATAGAGAAATATAACCAGTTTTGGATTTTTTAACAATTGCAGCGATTTTCACGACTGGCTACATATACTGTACAAGCGGCATTTGTTCTTAATACACAAACAAAATTCAATAATTTCATCATTTCCAAAAATATACAATTTCTATTTTTGTTTACCGTGCCGTACTTTTTGTAAAAAATCCACTTTTTGTAAAAAATGGAAAAAGGAATAAAAATGGTACCATACTAACGGATGAAGATATAATCTTTAAATTCGTTTCCTACACAACATTCTCAACATTTCATTTCATTTACGAATTAAGATATCATAACGAAAACATGTCTCCGAACGTAATGGCTAATATGTGTTTGTATTTTTTCCAACGAATTACCCAAATTCCCAAAGTGGGAAAATAAGATAGATTTTTACGAAAATGGTCATGGTCATGCCTTGTTTACCACAGGGACGTGGTAATATTTCCAGAGTAAAAGGTTAACATATTTGAGTGACCAACTTTAAAGGTAACACCACACACACAAGGGATCTAATTTTTTGCAAATCATATCAGCATATTTAATTAAAGTTCTAATTCCCAAAAATTGTGAAAACTAATGTTCACCCCTATGTATGAAACCCCTCCCACGGGGAAAATCTTGCGCACGGCCTTGGTGAGCTCTATGCAAATCAGAACCGATTTATTTCAAATTCTACTGGAAGGTTCCTAGCAATTGAATTGTAGCACTTTACTTTGATCGGTAAACGTTTGCTGCAAAGAGCCATGGCAAAAAACAATTTATTTTTGTTCTAATGACTTTCATAGCAAGTTTCATCTTTTTAGCTCTTATAATTCACTCTACCTTTCTTTAGTCTTTGTATGGAGAAAATCTTTAACCCTTGACCGATTTTGACCAATTGCAAAATTCTGCAAAATTTCAGTTACCTATTTTCAAAATTTTGACCTGTAGTCCGCTTTCCACAGACAGGCGGACATGGCTAGTTCGTCTTGGACTAAAGTCAAATCAGAGAGGCCTTTTGTATGCGAGCTATCTCTTTTACAACAAATATTCAAAATATGTACCAAATAGTTAGTGATATGTGGCTTCTAAGACATTGAGAAGTAAATCGGGAAGCACATATGTATGAGGGCCCTGTATGTGAACCGTTGTGATTTAGTTTAGATATTTAATGCTAAAGGTCATTTGTATGGTGACTAGCTAAATCAAAACATGGACTGACGTGACATACTTTCAGCCTTGAAGATTCAAAGTGAAATACAAATAAATTTTAACAACATCTACACAAAGACGTACAAAAATGAAAAAAAAAAACAAGTAAGGAAAGGCTAAAGTCGGGCGGGGCCGACTATATGATACACTCCACTTTCCAACTGAATACAGTCCAACTCGGTAAAAAAGTGAAAACGGGAAGAATTTTTGTATGTTTCCTAATTATAGGCTAATACGACCTGGTTCGACTTGTCAAATCTATAAGAATATTTGTATCGGGGCTATATCCAAACATGGAATAAAGTGACTAACTTTCACAATAAGTTCTTCTAATTTATATATAGCTTGTTATGCTCACTTTGAAGAAATTCGGTGAAAAATCGTGGTGTCTGGGGCGGAAAAAGGAGGTATATACAAATCTGAACCGATCTAACACATTTTTACCACAGGTGTTTCTAGTTGAAATATAAGATGGTTTGCCAATTTTGAAGAAAATATCTTGTAATATATGGTTTTTGTATGTTTCCTAATTATAGGCTAATACGACCTGGTTCGACTTGTCAAATCTATAAGAATATTTGTATCGGGGCTATATCCAAACATGGAATAAAGTGACTAACTTTCACAATAAGTTCTTCTAATTTATATATAGCTTGTTATGCTCACTTTGAAGAAATTCGGTGAAAAATCGTGGTGTCTGGGGCGGAAAAAGGAGGTATATACAAATCTGAACCGATCTAACACATTTTTACCACAGGTGTTTCTAGTTGAAATATAAGATGGTTTGCCAATTTTGAAGAAAATATCTTGTAATATATGGTATCTAGAGTGAAAAGATTAAAATCGGGAGTGAAATTCGTATGGGAGCTATATGTAAATCTGAACCGATCTTACCCACTTTCACTATGGGTGTTTCTAGGACAAATATAATATATTTCGCCTAATTTGAAGAGGATCTGTTAAAATATGTGGTTTCTAGAGCGAAAAAAGTAAAATCGGGAGCGAAATTTGTATGGGAGCTATATATAAAACTGCACCGATCTGCCCCATTTTTACCAGAGGTGTTTGTAGTTGAAATATAAGATGTTTTGCCAAATTTGAAGACAATCTGATACAATATGTGGTTTCTAGAGCGGAAAAAGTCAAATCGGGAGCGAATTTTGTATGAGAGCTATACATAAATCTGAACCGATCTAACCCATTTTTACCACAGGTGTTTCTGGTTGAAATATAAGATGTTTTGCCAAATCTGAAGACAATCTGATACAATATGTGGTTTCTAGAGCGGAAAAAGTCAAATCGGGAGCGAATTTTGTATGAGAGCTATACATAAATCTGAACCGATCTAACCCATTTTTACCACAGGTGTTTCTGGTTGAAATATAAGATGTTTTGCCAAATCTGAAGACAATCTGATACAATATGTGGTTTCTAGAGCGGAAAAAGTCAAATCGGGAGCGAAATTTGTATGGGAGCTATATATAAATCTGAACCGATCTGCCCCATTTTTACCACAGGTGTTTCTAGTTGAAATATAAGATGTTTTGCCAAATTTGAAGACAATCTGATACAATATGTGGTTTCTAGAGCGGAAAAAGTCAAATCGGGAGCGAAATTTGTATGGGAGCTATATATAAATCTGAACCGATCTGGCCCATTTTTACCAGAGGTGTTTGTAGTTGAAATATAAGATGTTTTGCCAAATTTGAAGACAATCTGATACAATATGTGGTTTCTAGAGCGGAAAAAGTCAAATCGGGAGCGAATTTTGTATGAGAGCTATACATAAATCTGAACCGATCTAACCCATTTTTACCACAGGTGTTTCTGGTTGAAATATAAGATGTTTTGCCAAATCTGAAGACAATCTGATACAATATGTGGTTTCTAGAGCGGAAAAAGTCAAATCGGGAGCGAAATTTGTATGGGAGCTATATATAAATCTGAACCGATCTGCCCCATTTTTACCACAGGTATTCTAGTTGGAATATAAGATGTTTTGCCAATTTTGAAGAAAATCTGTTGTAATATGTGGTATCTAGAGTGAAAATTTTCTTCAAATTAAATAGCGTTCGTTCTTATCCCGAAAAACTTCGTTGTGCAAAGTTTCATTTGGTTCTGTCTACAATTGCGACCTGTATCGTGATTACAAGAATAGATGGACGGACGGACAGACAGACGGACATTGCTAAATCGACTCAGAAAGTGATTCTAAGACGATCGGTATAATTAACAGTGGGTCTATCTCATTTCCTTTTGGGTGTTACAAACAAATGCACAAAGAAATAATACTCTCGTGGAGTGTATAACAAGTTCAAAAAGATATATCAAATATTTTAATTTAATTTATTATTAAATAATTAAATTAAAATAACATACATAAATAAGTATGTATATATTTACAAACTTTGCATTTAAGGAAATAATAATTTGTGATAACATTTCGGAAATATTATTATTTGTGTATTTTTTAGCCAACTTTAAAATAAATAAAGAAATTTAATATTGCCAATTATTTATTAAAAATAGAATGAATATGCCTTCATATATTCATTTAGTCTGTGAATATAATTTCCAGTATCTGATATCACTGTTGAATGGTCTATAGGGTTTAACAGCTATTTTCGTATTATTTCCACATTCGTATCTGTAAGCAATAGTTCAATAATTATAATATTTAATTTAAGTTTTGTATGAATATCCAACTCTTTTTTGTAGACGTAGTTATGATTGGATGCCCATGGACGAGTACATCCCGTGCCAAATGTGTCTACAATAAGATTCGAACGGTGTAGGTTGCCATGTATACATCCCTAGTTATTGGCGTATCTATATATAAAAGAAAATTAAAATTAGTCATGTGAAGCAATAAATATATCTCATAATATTACATTATTACTACGAATTACCGGCATTTAAAATGTATCCGCTCATTGTGGAAGTTTGTGGTAATGAGGTTGGCTCTCACACCTATGTCATTTGTAGTTTTCGGTAGGAATAGTTCCAATAATCGCCTTCAACTAAAAAATGTCTATCCGTAACCAATATTCTTACAGTGTACCAGGGAGTGTAAAGAATTTCGTTACACCTACGTGCTCTACTATGTCCTATCTGCATTTATGATCCACCTTCACATTACCAAAATCTTTTAATAATTCTCTGTGAAATTTCAAAAACAGGGTCTTGAATGTTGGCAATGACATAATGAGAGATCGCATTCGCCTGTATTATTTAAGAAATATAAAGAAGTGTTGCTCTGTCATTTTTAGTCTGAAAGGAATGGATATAACTGGGATTGGCTTGATATTCCACACACCACTCATACATTTTGTCCATCATAGCAACCCCATTCGCCAAGCTATTGTTGTTTTTCGAAGAAATTGGCTCCAAGTGATGGCTTTCAAATTGAAAATATTTCTTCTAAATATTTCTTTTTCGCTCTAGATAAAACGAACTTACTTATTTCATTCTTTCTTTCTTATTCTTTCATAGTAGATAACACTGTGCAACATTTTTGAAGTCATTTCAAAATAACCATATACGGACACCGCTACATGATAAAAGACCAAAAAAAAAGACCCGTGTTTTTTTTCCCCCAAAGTCATGCACTTTTTTTTTATGGGCCCCCAGAGATTTGAGGCCTCGGTGTAATTTTTGGAAAAAAGTGATCATATTCTCAGGCTCATATCTTGCAAAGTTCTAGCTCTTGTCATAAAGAACAAAAATTGTGAACATATAAAATCAAAAAAACTTCATCTTCAAGGTCAAAATCGCAAAATTCGATTTTTTTTTTTAACCTTTTTTCCCCTGTTCAGGTCCATAGGTAGCAAACCGCTGAAAATTCAGGGAAACAATCAACTACAAAAATGTACCTAAGATCTCAATAAACAACTTTCTAGAACATATGAACTTCCTAGGAATGATGCTTGACACCGTTTAGGTAGGAAAAATATATCATACAGGATTGTTTCTGTTATTGGTCAGTCCGACTACAGTGCGTATGAGTGGTATTATCATTAATAAACAGCACGTATACGCTACCTATACACAATACAACCTATACGATTTGTTCCAAGAAATTTGCGATTTTGACCTTGAAGATGAAGTTTTTTGATTTTATATGTTCACAATTTTTGTTCTTTATGACAAGAGCTAGAACTTTGCCTCAGAGAGTAAATCAAAATTCCGAACGGTTTGCAAGATATGAGCCTGAGAATATGATCACTTTTTTCCAAAAATTACACCGAGGCCTCAAATCTCTGGGGGCCCATAAAAAAAAAGTGCATGACTTTGGGGGAAAAAAAAACACGGGTCTTTTTTTTTTTTTGGTCTTTTATCATGTAGCGGTGTCCGTATATGGTTATTTTTTTTCGTGTTGCACTGTGTAATCGATGGACTATTTCTAAAATTCGCAGTGAAGTTTTTTTTTAAAAAGATCTTTATTCTTTTGCATTTGTTTTACATTCGAACTTAATTATATTTACATAGAATTTGGCAAATGCTGCTGTGTTTTCGAAAGTTCAACGAAATTTCACATAACAATTTTGAGGTCGCTCACTAGCCATATTAAGAAGATAGAGAATAGATAGAATTTAACAACAATAACTTATTTCACTAGTCTTCATATTAACAATTCTTAAATGGAATGGAATGATATGTGTAAATGGAAGTACTTAAAATAATTAAAATATTCTTGTTGTTAGGAGGGATACTGATAATTTCGGATATCATTTCGATTCAGGTAAAGAGAGATAAAAGCTTAGATGCTACGAGTATATGTGGCAGATATCGTTGCATTGAGATTTGAGGCTTATTGAATGAAATTTAATAGTTGTAGCCAGTTTGGGGATTAAAATCGCCACTAGCATGGCCACGTCCAGGCTGACCAGGTGCTGGTCCGGAACCGCCAGCACCGCCTCTACCACCTGCTCCACCAGCTCCGGCACCGCCGCCATAACCACCCGCTCCACCTGCACCAGCTCCGCCACCGAAACCTCCTTTACCACCAGCTCCGGCACCACCGAAACCTCCTTTACCACCCGCACCACCAGCTCCTCCTCCACCACCAAATCCACCAGCACCAGTGCCACCACCGAAGCCTCCAGCTCCACCTTTTCCGCCAGCACCACCTCCTGCTCCGAAACCTCCAGCACCACCGGCGCCGCCACCATAACCACCTCCGCCAGCACCACCTCCTCTTCCGCCTGCACCACCAGCACCGGCACCACCACCATAACCGCCTGTGCCAGCACCTCCTCCTTTACCTCCAGCTCCACCGGCGCCTGCACCACCACCAGCACCGCCACCGGCAACACCACCATAACCGCCTGTGCCAGCACCTCCTCCTTTACCTCCAGCTCCACCGGCGCCTGCACCACCACCAGCACCGCCACCGGCACCACCACCATAACCGCCACCACCGCCTGTGCCAGCACCTCCTCCTCTACCACCAGCTCCACCGGCGCCTGCACCACCAGCACCGCTACCGGCACCACCACCATAACCTCCTCCACCGCCTGTGCCAGCACCTCCTCCTCTACCTCCAGCTCCACCAGCGCCTGCACCACCACCAGCACCGCCGCCGGCACCACCACCATAACCTCCTCCACCGCCTGTGCCAGCACCTCCTCCTCTACCTCCAGCTCCACCGGCGCCTGCACCACCACCATAACCACCTCCGGCAGCACCTCCAGCACCAGCGCCTCCACCATATCCACCAGCACCGCCTGCACCACCTCCTCTCCCACCAGCACCTCCAGCGCCGCCACCAAAACCACCAGCACCTCCAGCGCCACCACCATAACCTCCTCCACCGCCGGTTCCAGCACCACCTCCTCTACCTCCAGCTCCACCAGCGCCTGCACCACCACCATATCCACCAGCACCGCCTGCGCCGGCACCACCTGCGCCGGCACCACCTGCTCTCCCACCAGCACCTCCAGCACCAGCGCCGCCACCAAAACCACCAGCACCTCCAGCGCCACCACCATAACCAGCTCCTCCACCGGATCCAGTTCCACCACCTCTACCAGCAGCACCTCCAGCGCCGGCAACACCACCATAACCTCCTCCGCCAGCACCGCCTGCCCCAGCGCCGCCACCGAAACCGCCAGCACCGGCACCTCTACCACCAGCACCTCCAGCGCCAGCACCACCACCAGCGCCGCCGCCATAACCACCGCCTCCACCGGAGCCAGCTCCACCACCTCTACCACCAGCCCCTCCAGTTCCGGCTCCACCACCATAACCGCCTGCCCCGGCGCCGCCACCGAAACCGCCAGCACCGGCACCACCTCCTCTACCACCAGCACCTCCAGCGCCAGCGCCTGTACCTCCTCCTCTGCCACCAGCACCTCCAGCACCAGCGCCTCCACCATAACCACCTCCTCCACCGGAGCCAGCACCACCACCAGCGCCGCCACCAAATCCACCGGTACCGCCAGCACCGGCTCCACCACCATAACCTCCAGCACCGCCTGCGCCGGCACCACCTCCTCTGCCACCAGCACCTCCTGCTCCGGCTCCACCACCGGTGCCAGCACCTCCTCCTCTACCTCCAGCTCCACCGGCGCCTGCGCCGGCTCCACCTCCTCTGCCACCAGCTCCTCCAGCACCGCCGCCATAACCACCTCCTCCGCCTGTGCCGGCACCACCTCCTCTACCACCAGCAGCTCCGGCACCAGCGCCGCCACCATAACCACCTCCTCCGCCTGTTCCGGCACCACCTCCGGCGCCGCCACCAAATCCACCGGCACTGCCAGCACCGGCTCCACCACCATAACCTCCTCCGCCTGCTCCAGCACCTCCTGCACCTCCTCCATAACCACCTGCACCTCCGGAACCAGCTCCTCCTCTACCACCAGGACCTCCGGCACCACCTCCATAACCACCTGCACCTCCGGAACCAGCTCCTCCTCTACCACCAGGACCTCCGGCACCGCCACCAAAACCACCGGCTCCAGCACCTCCTCCTCTACCTCCAGCTCCACCAGCACCAGAGCCGCCTCCGGCACCTCCTCCACTACCACCACCACCACCGTATCCTCCAGCGCCTGCTCCTCCTCCTGCACCACCAAAACCTTAAAACACATGTTTACATTAATAATGAGAGCTTACAGCACACATTATGTATACTTACTTCCAGAACCACCACCACGTCCAGTGCCACCTCCACCGCCTGCACCAGCTCCTGAACCACCACCACCTATATAACCACCTCCGGGAGCAGGTTGTATGCCTTGTGCTGCTAGAGCCTTTGCAATCGCTTCTGGTATTGGTGGCGGTGTGGGCAACAAATCACCAGAAGGTTGGAAACCTTTTTCATCAGCCGTATAGGCGACTTCAATTACTTGGCCGTCTGGAGCCGTGTACGAGTATGTGCCCATGACAGAAGGGATTTCATTGTCGGAACCTTTGTTTTTAATTGTGCCCTCTTCTTCGGCCTTTATGCCATTGCCAGTCTCATAACTGAAGCGATAATTGCCATCACCATCGTTTTCATTAACAAACGACAAAATTGGAATAACGGGACCAGCTGGCGCCGATGGTCCAGAAGGAGCTCCTGGTCTGGCACCGCCACCACTGCTAGAGGGACCGAAAGGTCTGCTTGGCCCGCCAGCGCCTGAGAAGCCACCTAAACCATTGTTGCCGCCACCGCCGCCTCCTCCGCCAAATCCTCCTCCACCACCACCACCGCCGCCATAACCACCGGCACCGCCAGATCCACCGGGTCCTCCGCCACCGCCACCAGGTCCTTGCAGGCCGGGACCACCGCCAGCTGTGGCAGCATTTGGAGGAGGTGGTAAATATCTGTTATCTAAGCGGGCACCACGAGCCAACGTCAGCAACGTCGCCAATAATGCCTGAAAGAGCAGGAAATTAAACGATTAAATTTATTATTCTATGATACAAATTCAGATACTTTGGATGCACTTAATAAAAATATTTTCTGGGCTGTGTATTGCACATGTTGTTCATGCTGTCGGCATTTTCAACACCAAAGAATGTATATTTTATAGTTTTATTAATACTAGTATGTTAAGATAAAATCTTAAAAGCAAGACTACTGCAAGTAGAAGGCAATCTAAAGGCAGATGTTGGCCGTAATTCATAAATGTCAATGAATTTATTTTGGACATTGTGGCTAAGCAATAAACTGATGAGTTTGTGTGAATAGCAAATTTATCGGCATAAAGATTATGTATAGATTGCATAACATAACAATTACGAAAAATTATGTGATTTCAAATATTTAATATGGACATGTGTTCATGTACAAAAACGTGTGTATGTCAACTAATTGTTGCCACCATAATGGAATTTATTTGATGTAGGAATATAATGTATATATATATAAAACAATTCTTCTAGAGTCTTCTGTGTAAATGGCGGAATATGAGGGAGTGGAGGAAACGGAATGGACTGGGGTCGATGGCTAAACAAATTGAGGCTAATAATCCTGCGATCTACAGACCGATTGCGATTTCATCTGCGCTCTATAAGTTTATGAAGAGGAGCCCAATGACCATCTTAATGATCTACATAGGACGCGATAACGTTATTGCACGGTGGAGTTGATCCATCCACAAGTTTGGTGAGAGTAAGGCCATATAAATAAAAGGTGCTCCAAAATCAGCCATGGAGCTACTTATCCTTGTACAAATGAGAGTGATGGATGCGACAAAAGTTACTTTAGTAAATGCAAAAACGTATGTTTGAAAAAAAACGTATGTTTGAATATAAGTTTTACGAATGTGAACGTGACCCATTTTGTTTCTTGTGAAAACCATTAATGTATTTTCCGCGAAAAAGGGTTAATATTACTTTTTAATTTGAAGATTTTATTTATTAGGCAAATAATTAAATTCAAAGCAAATAGAAAATTAATATAAAAACAAGTAAAAACAGCGTTAAGTTCGGGCCGAACTTTATACACCTTCCACCATGGATTGGATTCCACAGAAGCTGTCGATTTTCGTAGAAGTGCAGTAATATTACAGATTTTTTAATATAGCCAAACCAAAACAAATAAAAATATTGAACAAATAAGTTTTTAACTAAATGTACAATTTTAATTATTTTATTTAAATAGGTACCATTTTTATCCCTTTTTGCCCCATTTCACCCCTACGAATAAAAATCACTTTATTGTGCACGTTTTTGTTATATCAAGTACGTACAAGCAGACATATTGAAAAATATGCTCAAATACTTTAAAATATTAGGGGTTATTATGGGTATTTTTAGTCCTTGTAAGGGAAACATTTTTTCCTTTGGGCCGAATTCGACCAGTTTCAATCCCAAAACGATCTACGACTATAAGAAGCATTTGTGGAAAATTTGGACGTCCTAGCTCCTTTCGTTTAGATGCTAGCGTGCTTTCAACAGACGGACGGACATGACTATATCGTCTTAGAATTTTATGACGATCAAGAATATATGTACTTTATGTACGATCAAGAATATATATACAAACAAAAAATTGTGCAACAGTCCAAAAATTCTGGGAAGTGATACTATTGGTCCTTAGGTATTGTCGAGTAAAAAAGAATCTGTTTGTAAAACACAAAACAAACAAAATCTAGACTTACGCTCTAAAACCCTACAACAAAGTCGAATATCAACCGATTTTCACAGGATTTAAGAAACTTAGACCATTCAAACGATATATATTGAGAGCTTTGTTTATTTAACGCTTGCACAGAGATTGCATTTGTCCAGCAAACATATGTTGTTTGGAATATTTTCTTACTTGTGAATTTATTTAAAAACGATGTTTAGTGAGGAGTAAAACGACAAATTGTTTTTACAAATAAATCGGTAAGTAGTTTTGGACATTCCACTTCACATATCTCATAATTGTATTAGTTTGAAGTCCACTTGAATACCTAAAGTTCATCAAAACAGATATAATCGATAAATAAATGCATGACGACCATTTTAGTAAAAAATCTCAAATTTTGAAACACATTTTTCCCACTTTAAGAATTCGGTTATTTTTTAGGGATGGACCCAAGGATTATTTTGAGGCATAACCATTGAAAATCGAGCAATCGGTTTTATATTAAAAATTAGCCCAATGATAGATAATTCCTTTTCTTATTTTTCGATATCAAACAAATACCCTCCACTGGGGCATCATGTCTTTGTGCATTTTTTGCAAATGTCGTTCTAGATTTTTTCGCCATTGCCGAATGAATGTTTTGTAATGTAATCATACTACTTGTGAATTTACTTAAAAATATTAGAAAGTTACACTAAAAAATTTTTTTCAATTCACATCTCTTATAATTTTACGAGTTTGAGTACCTCTGGAATACCTAAAAATTATCAAAACAGATAAAATTCTGGAACACATTTCCCCACTTTGGGAATTCATTTATTTTTTTAGGGAAGTGCCCAAGGTTTAGTTTGAGACAACATTGGAAATTGGGTTATAGGGTATATGTTACAAATTAGTCAAATGCTGACTCCTTTTCTTATTTTTCGATTAAAAAGAAAAGTGAAATTTGTATTTATATGTTTTTATGTATTTGTTTATATTATAAAAGAACTGAAAAAAGTTTATTTATTTTTTACTAGTATTTTGTACTCGGCGTTGCATTCCATATCCCACTACTTCGTATGCTTTGGAAGATAAAATGAGTAATTTTTGATAGTTTTAAAATATTTTTGTATGGGAGGTACCACCCCTTTGTCCTATCATAATCTAGTATATCCATGAACCATCCACTGTTCAGAAGATAGATACAGTAAAATTTTCAGACGAATCGGTAAACCGGTTTGGCATCCTATACGCAACATACAGACACACATTGATTTGTATACCCTACACCACAGGGTATAATGCCTTTGTGCATTTGTTTGTAACACCCAAAAGGAAACGAGATAGACCCATAGTTTATTATACCGATTGACTTAAAATCACTTTTTTAGTCGATTTAGCGATGTCCGTCCGTCTGTCCATCTATTCTTGTAATTAAAGTCCAGGTCGCAATTGTTGTTAGAAATAAATGAAACTTTGCACAACGAAGTTTTATGGGATAAGGACGAACGCTATTTCAACAGATTTTCTTCAAACTTAACACTGGTGAAAAGTGGTCAGATCGGTTCAGATATATATATATAGCTCCCGTACAAATTTCGCCACCGAATTGGTTATTTCCGATCTAAAAATTGCATATTTGAAGAGATTTTCCTCTAATTCGGCACATCAGCTAATATTTCAAATAAAAACATCCATGACGAAAGTGGGTCACATCGGTTCATATTTATATATAGCTTCCATTTAAATGGCTCCCCCGATTTAATTCTTTCCGCTCTAGGATCCACATATTTAACAGATTTCCATCAAATTTGGGAATATATATATATATTTCAACTAGAAAACCAATGCTAAAAATGGGTCAGATCGGTTCAGATTTATATATGTATAGCTCCCATTCAAAGTTTGTGTTCAAATTTTCTTACAAATACAGATATGTATGTATGAAATTTGTAGTATATTCTTCTCATATAGCTGTATTGTATATTACCCGGTTCAAATGTAACTGCCTTTTTATACCCTACACCATAGTCTATAATGACTAGGTGTAGGGTATCATATAGTCGGCCACGCCCGACTTTAACCTTCTAACTTGTTATATATATATAGATATTATAGCTATTCACATTTCTCATATTTTGAAAATTGGAAAATATTTTTCTTTTTCGAAAAAAAAGTTTTTAAAAAAATCAAAAACATGTTCGTTCTTCGGAGATTAGTGTTCTTATAACGAACCTAAGGAAGTTCGTCTGAGATAAGAGACTTCCCTAGAACTATCACCCAATTCACCAGCCGGTTGGTCAGTAAAAAATCCGTTTGGAAGTTAAATGGGTTTTATTTTGACCCGAGGATTTCTTCTCACGCCCATGTTTAAAGTGTCTACAACCATTATAAAAATGTACATCCACAAGGAATTTAAAGGGGCTCCAATTCCAACAATATTAGACCAATTTGTGTATTTCTTTGTTATAAAGTGACTTTCCAAACTTCGAATTGCAATTTCTTTCGTCTATGTGTATAGAAGTTACATTGGTCTTAGTCTAGGATCTTGGCTACATAATGCGTCTATCATTGTCGCTCATGTCCGAACGTAAACTAAACTTAGAGAAAATTTATATTATATTTGCCGGCAATATACACAAACGGACGGATATGGGGACGGACATCGATCATGTCGCGATTTGCTCCAAACATATCTTATTTATTACTCCAATCCTTAAACTTTTTATCTGTCCCAAATGGCACATTTCTCCTTCCCTGTAGGGTGACTAAGATTAGGAGATTTCCCTTTTTGCCCCCATTAACTATTGAATTTACAATCATTCATTTAAATCCCCCGAACCGGAACTGAACTAACATTCTCTTTTGCTGTCCGTAAAATCTATTAAAACAAGCACATCTCATTTTACCGATTAGATTAAAATTACAAATTCAAATCATAAATTCATACAATTGAAATGATGATTTAAAAAATAAATAAACGAATTCCGAACATGCAATTTAATTCAACTAATTAAATGATGCTAGTTGAACTAGCTAAGTACGAGAAGAGTTGATAGGAAACAATTTAAAGTGCATGCCCAAAACTTAATCAGCGCCAGTGGCAAACAGTGAACGAAGACGAAAAAAAAGTTCACAAGAAAAAGTGAAGGGAATTTCCGACACATCAGACAATAACAAAGCGGGCTAATAATAAACTGCACGTTTTCAGACTGGGTCATCACCATCATCATCACCATCATCATCACCACACCAACAGCAATTGGCAACTGCAGCAGCAGCAACAGCTAAGTACATCTTAAACGCCCCACAGCATGGACAAAGCTGCTGCAGCTGATCTACACCTTCCACGTGAAAGAGAAGACAACTAGTAAGAAGTAGCAAACGAAACGTCGGCAAGAGGTGAGGCAGAGACTTTGAATTCTTCACTAATTCGTAGCTATTTCTTCTTCCTCTACCCTCCAAGAAACCAAATGTTGCTGCTTAGTCCAATATAAAGAGCAATCAGAACTACTGACGGAACATGTTCTATTCATTAAGCTAAACAAGTAGGGGAAAGCTTAATCCGACTAGATGATATCACTATCTATACCATTAGAAGAATTTGATGACCCAACCAGGATGTTTTGAAATGTCAGATTTTCCAAAACCGATGGGGCGATTTTATGCGGAAAATATTAAATCTTAGTCTTTGTCTGAACGGTTTTTGTAAATTTGATCAATATAATATGAAATCTGGTAGATGCTACATCAATGTCATTATAGTCCTCTGAAGATATTCGTAGGTTCTATTTAACATTATTTCAAAATCGGATGATAATATGTGACTTCTAGTGCGGAATGGTATCAAATCTGAAGTGAATGGACAAAAGTGTTACTCAGTCGATCGTTATGAGCAACAATGAGTCTATCTCGCACTCTTTCGGTGTTACAAACGTATGCATAATAACTATGATACCCGGCGAAGGGTATAAAAATATGCTAAATGTACAATGACACTTTAGCATGAATATGTACACCATTTACGGAAAAAACATAATCTTCATTAAGATCGAGACTTCGTAGAAATCGGAAGAAAATCTATCACATTTGGTGTTGGAAATTTAATGCTACCCATAAAAGACCGAAAAAGGGCATTCAGTACTTGTACACCCTCTCTGTGCTCTTCAAAGTATCATCGGTAGATTAGAGTCTGTCAACTTTACGTAGAAGTGCATATACAAATAATTGAGGCTATTTTGAGTCTCGCTTCACTTGGTTTCTGGCGAAACTAGATCTGAATTACTACTTATGGTAGCGCCAATTTCGTTCGATTGTTTGGAAGGGTTTCGGAAATCATTCTGTAACTGAAAAACCACTTCGCTTCTCAACAAAAAAATGGGACGTACTTCCATAAGAAGCACAATTTAGTCGCATCTCCAAATCCAACTGTGAGTTTTTCAGCTTTTAAGAAAGATCTTTTAAACAATTTCCCAAAAACCTGATAATATGTTACCATAAGCTGTCCGCTATGCACACAGAAGGTCTCAGGTTCGAATCGTGGCTCGGGAAAAAAGATTTTTGTTTTTTTTTATTACTTTTATAAAGAAACAATGTTTAATTTTGTATAATTTGAACAATTTAAGAAAAAATAAAAAAAACTTCAAATATTTATTTTTGTATTAATTATTAATACTATATATTATCAGTAAGTTACATTATTTTATACTAATTTAATTTAATATTTATTTGCTCTACATATTAGTTAATATTAAACAAATATTTTGTTAAGTTTCCCACTGTAAGTTCTACCGAACAAAATATTATTCACCACTCACAACAGAGGATATCTGAGATGGTTAGAGTGTCGTAGTAGCAACCAGAAGGTCCCGTAACGGCGGTTTTTTAAACACAGAAATGGAAACTAGTGAAAAATGGTTCCTTTGCAACTACATTAAAATTACTTTTAAGTACTTCAAAATAAGGGACATGTCTCCAATGAAAACTCTATGTTAAATTCATTGCTGAAGATGTCAATTTTCACTACTTCCGAATCACAAGATAAGTATCCTTTTCACTTGTTCGGGTGCTCTTTTTTGCTGGGTTACTCCTAAAGTGCGTCATCTTCTAATGATAAAATTATCTACTAGTAAGATAGAACCGGAACTGTAAATTTGTGATTTCAATCACTTGGAAACGGTGTGAATCCGTAAATCCGTAGATGACACTACATGACAAATAATAGAAGAGTGTCTTCTACATATGAACATCTACACACATACCAATGCAAAACAATAGAATGTACAAATAACATTTAATTGTAAAAAATTAAATATTTCAGAGGTCATTGCTGCATATTAAAATAGCAAACAGACGTATGAATCTATGGACAACATAAATGCTATTCGATTGAGTGAACCGGTGTTATTTAATTGATCTTAAACAATCAATATGTATATACAATTTTTAATGTACATATACCATCTGATGGCAAACAAACGCCTTGGAGACACCATGTTTGCCCTACACTTCAAGAAAATAAGATGAAAAATTACTAGATTTGCCGATTATGCATTTTTTCCACAAAAAATGGCCAAAGTAGTGGGGAAAATGTATTCCAAAAATATGTCATTTTTGACTAAATTGTATTTATTTATCGTTCTTATAATTTTTGCTGAATTTTAGCTATTAGACCTCAAATTCGTAAAATTTTCATATTTCTTTTAGTTTTTTTTGTTTGTATTTTTTTGGTCTGTAATCAAATTTGATTTGAACTGAGATATTGTCCTGGCTCAAGACCATTTTGCATCTATATTTAATAGAATGCAAATTTATTTACAAATGGCGTGGTGACATTTATTACTTGGCTGCAGACTACCACGATCATGATTTCGACCATGTCAAAAGTCTTTTCAAGTGGCTTCGCAGCGACTTTTCAACATCAAACCCGGCCTCTATAAGGAGATAATTCACACAAACGAACGAGAATCACAACTCACTTGCCGAAGTTGCGTTTAAAAAATCGCACCAAGTAATAAAGTACACTTGCCATCTTACAAGCATCTCCTTGAGTTGCATATGTAAGTATGTGTATATGCAGGTATAGTTAGCTAGCAATACTTCTGTAGTGCCAACGCTCATTTAAAAAAAAACTAAAACAAATGAGAAAAATATATCACCGATTTTTTATATATTTTTACAATAGGCTATTTTGTTCTCTATATCGAAAACAAATTGATAACTTTCTAAAAATATATTGGTTTCGAATTCTATGTTACACCAGCAAGAAATTTTCAAAAAATAAAATGAAAATTAAGAAAAAATATAATTTAAAAATATTAAGTTTTTTTGTTCTGTGTTCTCAATACTATGTAAATTTCAGAGTTTTTCAGTAGTTTCTGAGATATCAGCCGATTGCCAATCTAAAATCACATGTAGGATTTTTATATGAGATATAACAAGTTAGAAGGCGTTAAGTTCGGCCTGGCCGAATCTTATATACCCTCCACCACGGAGTGCATTCCATAGTATTACCAGCAGATTAAAGGATGTCGACATAGAAGTACAGAACCATATTACAAAAATTGTGATATGTTTATGCACATTACTATATTTGATTACTATTTCAAACTATAATGTATACTTATGCGCACTGTTTAAAAAATACTACTATAAATAAATAAAATGTTGTAATTGTGAAAGTGAACATGCCGAAAATATTAGGCGATTGTCAGTCGCCATTAGGGAGAAGCACTTTCAGATACAGACAAAGTGCCTGCATTATTTTGATAAGAAAAGTACAAATTTTAAAGATATTCCCATTCGCCCCATTCTCCGCCCAAATGTACAAATTTGAAAAAAAAAACAAGTAAGGAAAGGCTAAAGTCGGGCGGGGCCGACTATATAATACCCTACACCACTCCCTGCGTATGTACCTCGCTTTGATTACTAAACCCAGGTATTTCATGGGAGCAATTTTATGTAGTTCATACAAATTATATGAATATAATTTATATGCTATAAATTCATCTTTAGTCAAATTTAACGAATATGGTAAATAATATGGTAATTGGTCCAATTGTCCGACAGACAAATACAAATTATACAGTAGTATACCAAAGTCATACCAAAGTATGGACATATGGGCATCACAAAAACAATTCTCACTGCAATTCAATTCGGTAAAAATTGAAATCGGGAAGGATTTTTGCATCCTGTAAATGTATGTGTTTGGCAAAAAATGTTAAATCGGAAAGGACATTTGTATGGGGGTATATTGAAACCAGGAACGATGTGACGCGCTTTCACCATGTCTGTTTATTGGTGAAATATAATATGTAAAGTTTGGCCAAAATCGGTTAAACATTCGGTAGCAACATTTGTATGAGGGCTATATCTAAATCTGAACCGATCTTACACACTTTCACCATTGGTTTTTTAGTTGGATTATAAGATGTTGTGCCAATTTTAAAGAAAAACGGGTACAATATGTGGATTTTAGAGCGGAAAAAGTCAAATCGTGAGCGACATTTGTATGGGGGCTATATCTAAATCTGAACCGATCTTACCCAATTTTTGTATACGTGTTGCTAGTTGCAATATAAGATGTTCTGCAAAATGTAAAGAAAATCGGGTACAATATGTCTTTTCTAGAGCGGAAAATGTCAAATCGGGAGCGACATTTGTATGGGGGCTATATCTAAATCTGAACCGATCTTACCCAATTTTTGCATACGTGTTTCTAGTTGGATTATAAGATGTTCTGCAAAATTTAAAGAAAACCAGTACAATATGTCGTTTCTAGAGCGGAAAATATCAAATCGGGAGCGACATTTGTATGGGGGCTATATCTAAATCTGAACCGAACTTACCCAATTTTTTCATACGTGTTTCTAGTTCGATTATAAGATGTTCTGCAAAATTTAAAGAAAATCGAGTACAATATGTCGTTTCTAGAGCGGAAAATGTCAAATCGGGAGCGACATTTGTATGGGGGCTATATCTAAATCTGAACCGATCTTACCCAATTTTTGCATAGGTGTTTCTAGTTGCATTATAAGATGTTCTGCCAATTTTAAAGAAAATCGGGTACAATATGTCGTTTCTAGAACGGAAAATGTCAAATCGGGAGCGACATTTGTATGGGGGCTATATCTAAATCTGAACCGATCTTACCCAATTTTTGCATACGTGTTTCTAGTTCGATTAGAAGATGTTCTGCAAAATTTAAAGAAAATCGGGTACAATATGTGGATTTTAGAGCGGAAAAAGTCAAATCGGGAGCGACATTTGTATGGGGGCTATATCTAAATCTGAACCGATCATACCCACTTTCAGCGTAGGTGTTTCTAGTTCGATTATAAAATGTTGTGCCAATTTTAAAGAAAATCGGGAACAATATGTGGTTTCTAAAGCGGAAAAAGTGAATTCGGGAGCGACATTTGTATGGGGGCTATATCTAAATCTGAACCGATCTTACCCAATTTTTGTATACGTGTTTCTAGTTGCATTATAAGATGTTCTGCCAAATTTAAAGAAAATCGGGTACAATGTGTCGTTTCTACAGCGGAAAATGTCAAATCGGGAGCGACATTTGTATGGGGGCTATATCTAAATCTGAACCGATCTTACCCAATTTTTGCATACGTGTTTCTAGTTCGATTATAAGATGTTCTGCAAAATTTAAAGAAAATCGGGTGCAATATGTCGTTTCTAGAGCGGAAAATGTCAAATCGGGAGCGACTTTTGTATGGGGGCTATATCTAAATCTGAACCGATCTTACCCACTTTTTGCACAGGTGTTTCTAGTTGGATTATAAGATGTTGTGCCAATTTTAAAGAAAATCGGGTACAATATGTGGTTTCTATAGCGGAAGAAGTGAAATCGGGAGCGACATTTGTATGGGGGCTATATCTAAATCTGAACCGATCTTACCCAATTTTTGCATAGGTGTTTCTAGTAGGATTATAAGATGTTGTACCAAATTTAAAGAAAATCGGGTACAATATGTAGTTTCTAGATCGGAAAATGTCAAATCGGGACCGACATTTGTATAGGGGCTATATCTAAATCTGAACCGATTTCCTCCAAATTCAATACCGATGGTCCTTGGCCAGAAAAAATAACTTCTGCCAAGTTTCATGACAATCGGACAACAATTGCGACCTGTAGAGTGCGAACAAGCTTAGATGGACAGCAGACGGACGGACGGACGGACAGACATCGTTAAATCGACTCAGCTGGCGATTCTAAGCCGATCCGTATACTTAAAGGTGGGTCTAGCTCGATTATTTCTTGGTGTTACAAACATTTGGCGCGAAACTAACTTATAATACCCTAGACCACGAGGTTGTGTAGGGTATAAAAATGTTAAATCGGAAAGGACATTTGTATGGGGGTATATTGAAATCTGGAACGAAATAAGTGAAATATAATATGTATAGTTTGGCCAAAATCGGTTAAACATTTGGGAACAACATTTGTATTTGCGCTATATCTAATCTGAACCGAAAGTGATCTATAGGGTGATTCACATTTTACATCGGATCTTGATCAAATTTTCCACACAATGTTACGTTTATACTACAAACACGTATTTTGAAAGCCAGATATATAGGTCAATGTTTTGGAATAGCCCCCATACAAATGGGCCCCTAGTTTACACTATTATCGCTCTAGAACCCACATCTTACATTGGATCTTGATAATAATTTGCAGATGGACAGCAGACGGACGGACGGACAGACATCGTTAAATCGACTCAGCTGGCGATTCTAAGCCGATCCGTATACTTAAAGGTGGGTCTAGCTCAATTATTTCTTGGTGTTACAAACATTTGGCGGAAAACTAACTTATAATACCCTAGACCACGAAGTGGTGTAGGGTATAAAAACGCTTTTTGTTTCGAGTCTTCATAGTCAGACCACCGAATGAATACACACCGAATATATACACCGAATTTCATGATATCAACTTCAGCGATTTGGAAGGTTCCATTTTATCCCTCTTTTTCAATTATATCCCTTAAAAGTACGAATTGCGAAAAATCCCTCTATTTTACGTGTCTATGCAATTAGAGGGATGTACACACCGAATTTCATGATTCTAGCTGTTGTCGTATCATTGGTACCATATTTTATCCCTTTTGGTCCCATTTCGCCCGCTAAAACTTTTATTTTCTTTGTGGTGCTTCCAAGCTACAAGAGGAATGTCCGCAACAAATTTTAACTGTATGAAAATAAGAAATTTAATTAATAAGCCAAGGCTACCAATATTTGTATACTATGTATATATATAATGGAAATAATACTTCAATTCATAAAGTAAATATAAGGGAACAATCATAAATACCCTAAATATTGGGGGATAGAGGGTGTATTTTCAGCTACAGTCGTTTGGTTGGTTGTATTTCCATCCTATTTTAATTTCAAAAGTATAAATTTTGAAAATACCTTATCTCTCACGTACGCAGTATAAGACATCTTCATGATCCTACCATTTTTTGTCGTAAAAGCAACAAAATAAAGTACGAATTTGGAAAAAAATATTTTACGTGGCTATGCAGTCAGACGAATGTATACACCGAATTCCATGATTCTATCAGCGGCCATTTTGTTGGTACCATTTTTATCCCCTTTTTCCAATTTTGCCCCCTCAAGAGTACGACTATCTAAAATCTCTTTATTTTACGTATCTACACAATTAGAGGGATGTACACACTGAATTTCATCATTCTAGCTTTATTCGTTTAGTTGGTACTATTTTTATCCCCTGTAGCCATTGTATCCCTTGAAAGTACGAATTTGGAAAAAAAACGTTTTATTTTTCGTGTCTACGCAGTCAGAGGAATGTATACTCCGAATTTCATGATTCTAGCTGCTGTCATTTGGTAGGTACTATTTTTATCCCCTTTTTCCATTTGAACCCCAAAAAGTACGAATTTTGGAAAGTTCATTTATTTTACGTGTCTACGCAATCAGAGTAATGTATATATCGAATTTCATTATTCTAGGTGCAGCCGTTAGGTTGGTACTATTTTTATCCCTCTATCCCCATTTAACCCCTTAAAAGTACGAATTTAGAAAAAAAACTTTTATATTATGTATCTATTCTATTAGAGGAATGTGCACGCCAAATTTCGTGTTTCTATCTGTTGTCGTTTGATAGGTACCACTTTTATCCCTTTTTGTCCCACTTCGCCCCCTACAAATAAAAATCACTCTATGGTGCCATTTTATGATATAAAGGGAATGCGCATTGCAAATATCAAGTAAATACAAGCTATTATGTTCAAAAAACATGCTGAAATACTCTAAACATTAGGGGTATTTTCAGTCCTTGTGAGGGAAAAATTTTTCCCTCTGGGTCGATTTCGTCCACTTTCAATCCCAACCGATCTACAACCATAAGACACATTTAGGAAAAATTTGAACCTCCTAGCTCATTTCGTTCGGCCGCTATCGTGCTTTCAACAGACAGACAGACAGACAGACAGACGGACATGGCTATATCATCTTAGAATTTTACCACGACCCAGAATATATATACTTTATGGGGTCTCCGATGAATATTTCAAGGTGTTACAAACGGAATGACAAAGTGAATATACCCCCATCCTGGAGGTGGAGGGTATAAAAAAACGCTTTTTGTTTCGAGTCTTCATAGTCAGACCACCGAATGAATACACACCGAATATATACACCGAATTTCATGATATCAACTTCAGCGATTTGGAAGGTTCCATTTTTATCCCTCTTTTTCAATTATATCCCTTAAAAGTACGAATTTCGAAAAATCCCTCTATTTTACGTGTTTATGCAATTAGTGGGATGTACACACCGAATTTCATGATTCTAGCTGTTGTCGTATCATTGGTACCATATTTTATCCCTTTTTGTCCTCTTTCGCCCGCTAAAACATTTATTTTCTTTGTGGTGTTTCCAAGCTACAAGAGGAATGTCCGCAACAAATTTGAAATGTATGAAAATCAGAAATTTAATTAATAAGCCAATGCTACCAATATTTTTATACTATGAATATATATAATGGAAATAATACTTCAATTCATAAAGTAAATATAAGGCAGCAACCATAAATACCCTAAATATTGGGGGATAGAGAGTGTATTTTCAGCTGCAGTCCTTTGGTTGGTTGTATTTCCATCTATTTTAAATTCAATAGTATAAATTTTGAAAATACCTTATCTCTCACGTACGCAGTATAATACAACTTCATGATTCTACCATTTTTTGTTGTAAAAGCAACAAAATAAAGTACTAATTTGGAAAAAAATATTTTACGTGGCTATGCAATCAGAGGAATGTATATACCCAATTCCATGATACTATCTGCGGCCATTTTGTTGGTACCATTTTTATCCCCTTTTTCGTATTTTACTCCTTAAAAGTAGGACTTTCGAAAATTTCATCATTCTAGTTGTAGCCTTTTAGTTGGTACCATTTTTATCCCTCTGCTCCCATTGAAAGTACGAATTTGGAAAAACGTTTTTTTTTTGTTCGTGTCACTCAGTCAGAGGAATGTATACCCCGAATTTCTTGGTTTTAGCTGCATCCGTTTGTTTGGTACAATTTTTATCCCCTTTTTCTATTTTACACCCTAAAAGTACGAATTTCGAAAATTTCCTTTATTTTATGTTTGTACGCAAGTAGAGAATTATATACACCGAATTTCATTATTCTAGGTGCAGCCGTTTGGTTGGTACCATTTTTATACCCTCCACCTCAAGGATGGGGGTATATTCACTTTGTCATTCCGTTTGTAACACCTTGAAATATTCATCGGAGACCCCATAAAGTATATATATTCTGGGTCGTGGTAAAATTCTAAGACGATATAGCCATGTCCGTCTGTCCGTCTGTCCGTCTGTCCGTCTGTCCGTCTGTCCGTCTGTCCGTCTGTCCGTCTGTCTGTCTGTCTGTCTGTCTGTCTGTCTGTCTGTTGAAAGCACGATAGCGGCCGAACGAAATGAGCTAGGAGGTTCAAATTTTTCCTAAATGTGTCTTATGGTTGTAGATCGGTTGGGATTGAAAGTGGACGAAATCGGCCCAGAGGGAAAAATTTTTCCCTCACAAGGACTGAAAATACCCCTAATATTTAGAGTATTTCAGCATAGTTTTTGAACATATTAGCTTGTATTTACTTGATATTTGCAATGCTCATTCCCTTTATAGCATAAAAGGGCACCGTAGAGTGATTTTTATTTGTAGGGGGCGAAATGGGACAAAAAGGGATAAAAATGGTACCTTTCAAACGACAACAGATAGAAACACGAAATTTGGCGTGTACATTCCTCTAATAGAGTAGATACATAAAATAAAATAATTTTTTCTAAATTCGTACTTTTAAGGGGTTAAATGGGGATAGAGGGATAAAAATAGTACCAACCTAACGGCTGCACCTAGAATAATGAAATTTGATATATACATTTCTCTGATTGCGTAGACACGTAAAATAAAAGAACTTTCCAAAATTCGTACTTTTTGGGGTTCAAATGGAAAAACGGGATAAAAATAGTACCTACCAAATGACAGCAGCTAGAATCATGAAATTCGGAGTAGACATTACTCTGACTGCGTAGACACGAAAAATAAAACGTTTTTTTCCAAATTCGTACTTTCAAGGGATACAATGGCTACAGGGGATAAAAATAGTACCAACTAAACGAATACAGCTAGAATGATGAAATTCCTTGTGTACATCCCTCTAATTGTGTAGATAAGTAAAATAAAGAGATTTTAGATAGTCGTACTCTTGAGGGGCAAAATTGGAAAAAGGGGATAAAAGTTGTACCAACAAAATGGCCGCTGATAGAATCATGGAATTCGGTGTATAGATTCCTCTGACTGCATAGCGACGTAAAATATTTTTTCCAAATTCGTACTTTACTTTATTGCTTTTACGACAAGAAATGGTAGAATCATGAAGTTGTCTTGTACTGCGTATTTTCAAAATCTATACTTTTGAATTTAAAATAGGATGGAAATACAACCAACCAAACGACTGTAGCTGAAAATACACTCTCTATCCCCCAATGTTTAGGGTATTTATGATTGCTCCCTTATATTTACTTTATGAATTGAAGTATTATATCCATTATATATATAGTATACAAATATTGGTAGCCTTGGCTTATTAATTAAATTTATTATTTTCATACAGTTAAAATTTGTAGCGGACATTTCTCTTGTAGCTTGGAAGCACCAGAAAAAAATAAAAGTTTTAGCGGGCGAAATGGGACAAAAAGGGATAAAATATGGTACCAATGATACGACAACAGCTAGAATCATGAAATTCGGTGTGTACATCCCTCTAATTGCATAGACACGTAAAATAGAGGGATTTTTCGAAATTCGTACTTTTAAGGGATATAATTAAAAAGAGGGATAAAAATGGGACCTACCAAACCGCTGAAGTTGAAATCATGAAATTCGGTTTAGACATTCTGACTATGAATACTCGAAAAAGGGGGTTTTCGAAATTTGTACATTTGGGCGGAGAATGGGGCGAATGGGGATATCTTTAAAATTTATACTTTTCTTATCACTTTGTATCTGAAAATGCTTCTTTCTAATGACGACTTATTGTCGAGTTTAAACAGTGCGCATAAGTATACATTACAGTTTGAAATAGTAAACAAATATAGTAATGTGCATAAAAATATAACAATTTTCGTAATATGGTACCGTGTTTCTATGTAAAGTCGACATCCTTTAATCTGCTGGTAATACTGTGGAATGCACTCCATGGTGGAGGGTATATAAGATTCGGCCCGGCCGAACTTAACGCCTTCTTACTTGTTATCCCTCTATCCCCATTTAACCCCTTAAAAGTAAAAATTTAGAAAAAATACTTTTATATTATGTATCTACTCTATTAGAGGTATGTACACGCCAAATTTCGTGTTTCTATCTGTTGTCGTTTGATAGGTACTATTTTTATCCCTTTTTCGCCATCTACAAATAAAAATCACTCTATGGTGCCCTTTATGCTATAAAGGGAATGCACACTGCAAGTATCAAGTACATACAAGCTAATATGCTCAGAAAACATGCTGAAATACTCTATATATTAGGTGTATTTTCAGTCCTTGTGAGGGAAAAATGTTTCCCTCTGGGCCGATTTAGCCCACTTTCAATCCCAACCTATCTGCAACCATAAGACACATTTAGGAAAAATTTGAACCTCCTAGCTCATTTCGTTCGGCCGCTATCGTGCTTTCAACAGACAGACAGACAGACGGACATGTCTATATCGTCTTAGAATTTTACCACGACCCAGAATATATATACTTTATTGGGTCTCCGATGAATATTTGAAAGTTTTACAGACGGAATGACAATCCTGGAGGTGGAGGGTATAAAAATAGTTTTTTGTTGAAATAGAAGGCAAACTTCTTCACAAATTTGATAACAGAATATTTTGTTTTAATAGCTGGTATATTACCGTTGAAAACAAGGCTATTTGAAGAAGTCTATAGATAAATGTAGAAGAATAATTGTTTCCAATCTTTTCTATTTTTATAATATTGGTCGCCGTTTAACCATTTACACAGTAGGAAGTCTGCAAATGGGGTAAACAATATATTAAACATTTTTCAATCGTTGCTTTTCGATTTGAGAACCAACCAAAATATTTTAGGATTATGTAAATTATGTATTCTTCGTGAAACAAGAAGTTTTCACCTGCTGAATGTTGACTGGCTTTTTGTAACATTTTCTGATCTGTTTAGCTTTCTAAACTCGAAGACGAAAAGTTTATGGATAATTCAATTTTCGCTAAGTATGCCTTTAATATTTGAATTCCCATTTTGGATAAGACCTATATTTCCCAATATTAAATGCATTTTCAACAAAATTGAAATTTTAGTAAATTGTTCATGCGAACACAGAATGTTTGCTGGGAGGCATCCTTTCTCTCCTAGCGTCTCTCTCCATTTCCATGCGATTGTAAGATCGACCTGGCTCTCGCCCTTCTCACTATGTGTGCTTAGTTCTGTTGTCAACCTAACGCTAAATGAGCAGACAGTGCGATCTACATATCCATCACGGGAACAACATAAAACATCAACACACGTCAACACACGTCAACAGCAACCATAAAAAAGTTCCTCGAACAATCCACACTCAACACACAAGTGAAGACGAACTTATACCCAACTTACCCAACTTACATAGTGATACTCACAACACACATTATATTCTACAGTGAAACGTAACCTACGTAAACTAAAGTATAAACATTACTTGTACCGTAAATTCACAAATTAATTATTAAATTACCCAACATACATCAATACACATGAAACACAACACTTTGTAACACATACATACACACGTGCCAATAAAATACACTACCCGGAGTAACAATTATAACGTTCACCGAAAATACACAGTGTTATTATTTTATGAGGGAAATGTAAATGAGACAACCCCATCTACCCCCTCTAACGCGTCTAAACATGGTCCATACGAACCTCTATTAGAAGCAGTGTTTAAGACATTTATACAGTCCACACTAAAGTGATACAATATATGTGCCGAACACTATATTGGAGATTTTATCAGAAAGCAAAAAGCAGTGCATGCATAAACAAAAAATACAGTACATGCCGGTATAATCACTAACGTTGTTCGCGAGTCGTTTTGTTCTTTCCACGCACAATATTGCTTATACCCAAAAAATCATCAGCATATACTGTATTAAAGGTACACATCATAAACCAAAAGTACTGTAGTCGTAGCAGCAAATTACATTGGCAAGTACTCACTCTCATCATACTTCAAACAACATTCAAAAAACCTACCCAAGGCATTGCTTGATCGTTTGATTTCAACGATTTAAAGCGGGAAGAAGACAATAAAGAGGAACAAGAAAAATACCTGTTCTCATACCCATATACACATACACTTACACACTCCCTCTCACTGATCGATCATAAAAGGTACGCTACATACTTGTGGTCAGTGAGTTGAGTTTTGTCGTTTCGTCTGGCAGTGTCACAGCATATGTTTATACATATACACACACATACACATACACACTAGTGCTTAACAATAAGCGGGTACCCTACACACATTCGGTCAGTCAACTTCATTCATTGATACACTTGGTAAAAAATTTAAATAGTTTTGAATACACGCAAGTACTTGCAATGGCGAAGCTAGTACATTTAGAATCCAGTTTATATCGAAGCATTGCCTATGAATTAGAGGCATTTCAAAAAGACTATAGTGTTTCAGGGAAAGAATCTAAAACGTTGTCAGCTATTAAGTTTCACAAAACTGAGTTAGAAAAAATCTGGGAGAAAATTAATAGCAAATATGATGCTATACTCGAATCTGCCCTTCTGGATGACCCAGAAGAGGCAAAGATCGTAGATTTGAAAAAGATTCAACTTAAGTTTTTAGATGCAAAAAACTTTTACAGGCGTGCAATGATTTACTTTGTAGAAAATATAGATAATCTTGAAGATAAGCAGAAGAAAAACTCACCCGACCCAAGCACGGCCACTTCTATCGCATGTGGTTTCACTGTCCCACCCTGCGATATTGATGTTTTCGATGGCGACTACTCGTCATGGCCATCCTTCAGGGATTTATTCCAAGCCATCTATGGCAACAATACACGTTTAAGTAGTGTGGAGAAGTTATTCTACTTAAAGCAAAAGACCCGTGGGGAGGCAAAGGAGGTAATTGATAATGCGCCACTTACAAATGAAGGGTTTGAGTTAGCTTGGGCAAATTTGACTGCTCAGTATGAAAATAATAGAATGCAAGTCAATGCTCAACTGAAGACGCTCTTAAACTTACCCACAGTAGAATTTTCATCTGGTGCAGCTGTCCGTAAGTTACAACGTACAGTAAACGATTGTGTGAATACCCTTAAGACCCTTGCCATCAAGACTGAACACTGGGACCCAATTCTGATATATTTATGTTCATCCAAGCTACCGGTAGACATCTTAACTAAGTTTGAAGATACGCTTTCTGACCAATCGGTGCTACCTGCTTGGAATGAATTGAACACCTTCCTAACCAGTACTTATAAAGGTTTAGATTCAGTGGCAGACATTAAGCAAACAAACTTCACACCTACAAAGTTTTTTGATAATACAAATCAATCATATAGAAAACGAACCCATACCTCACGGCCCCAATCTACACTTACTCAACCCAACACTCCGAACAACACATATACGACACATGGAAAATTTTGCAGGTTATGCCAAGGCAGCCACGTCCTTCGTGACTGTCCATCGTTTTCGGACTTGCCTGTTAACGATAGAAGAAAATATGTAACCGATAATGGTTTTTGTTACAATTGCTTAGCAATATCCCACACGGCTAACAACTGCAGGAGTACATTTACTTGTCGCGGCTGCGGTGGTCCACACCACACATTGTTGCACATACCAGATACACATATTCCAAATCCCGAACCGTCTTCTTCCTCCATACCAAACACCGCTCAGTGTTTTTCGACCCAAACTCAAACACAATCTCTATTAGACGATAGGGAAAGGCTACTGGCCACAGCCGTCTTAAACGTAGACGTACATGATTCCTTATTTCCAGCTAGGGCACTGGTAGACCCTGCCTCTGATTTTTCATTTATTGCTGACAGCTTAGTACAAAAGTTACGGTTACCCACTACCCCTATCTCAGCTGAGGTATCAGGTTTGAATGGAGTTGTATCTGCCCGGCCGAACAGGCTTTGTGAAGTTACTCTAAGATCAAATTCTCGCCGAGAATTCAGTATCAAGATCCGAGCAATAGTTGTCGAAACTCTTACCCAATCACTGCCAACACGAAACATAGCTCCATCACTCGCACATGACATAAAGGATATCGTATTGGCTGACCCTACATTTAATGAGAGCAGGTCCATTGATTTCATCATTGGAAGTGATTTTTACCCAAAGATTTTACGCATTGGTGTCAAGAGGAATATTGCGACTAGCTTGATAGCCCAGGACACAGAATTTGGCTGGATTCTTACTGGACCTGTAGAGAAACAAGCAACCCACATGAAATGTGCAAAAAATAAATCACTTGGCGCACCACTACCCAAAAACATTGTCCAATGATTATTTTTGCAATATCGAACACAACATTTCGCTACCCACTATGTACGTTAACGACGTCTTAGTATATATATTTATTTGGAATACAATCCAATTTGAGTAAAGCTGCTTCAAGATTACACAAGAAAGATCGGCAACATACAAGTACACTACATGGAGAGTTAATCTAAATAGATACGTACCAGTGACGTTTATTATCACTTTACATGGAAGTGTTACCAGAACATTATATGATCGGATGCATCTTTAATCTACCCTACTCGATAAGTATCACACATTACCCAATTTTACCCGCAAATATTTAGATTCAAACCTCAGACACTCAATTTTTTTTTTATATTTCTTCTGTCTCTTATATAGATCCATCAAGGCGGGGGAGAATGTTCATGCGAACACAGAATGTTTGCTGGGAGGCATCCTTTCTCTCCTAGCGTCTCTCTCCATTTCCATGCGATTGTAAGATCGACCTGGCTCTCGCCCTTCTCACTATGTGTGCTTAGTTCTGTTGTCAACCTAACGCTAAATGAGCAGACAGTGCGATCTACATATCCATCACGGGAACAACATAAAACATCAACACACGTCAACACACGTCAACAGCAACCATAAAAAAGTTCCTCGAACAATCCACACTCAACACACAAGTGAAGACGAACTTATACCCAACTTACCCAACTTACATAGTGATACTCACAACACACATTATATTCTACAGTGAAACGTAACCTACGTAAACTAAAGTATAAACATTACTTGTACCGTAAATTCACAAATTAATTATTAAATTACCCAACATACATCAATACACATGAAACACAACACTTTGTAACACATACATACACACGTGCCAATAAAATACACTACCCGGAGTAACAATTATAACGTTCACCGAAAATACACAGTGTTATTATTTTATGAGGGAAATGTAAATGAGACAACCCCATCTACCCCCTCTAACGCGTCTAAACAAAATAATATATAATAATAACACTGTCCAACAAATTAAGACTTTTGGAATGGAACAGAAAAGCGACCCCATAATTCTGAAAGAGACAAGTGTTGTAAGTTAATGTCTGAAAGAATTCTTATTGTCAGAACTATATTGTGGAATTTTGCGAGAATCATTTTTGTGGAAGATCTTAAACCTCTAGCTCCTCTCTATATGGGTCAATTTGGCCCTTTTTTCGAGAAAACAAAAAATCAAAAATTATTTAGTATTAAAATGTTCTACGAAAAAAATTGTCAGATAATTTCAGTGGGGTTACCGAAGACACCAATTTTGTAAATAAAGCTCTTCATGCTTAAATTGCAAAATTACAGGCCGACTGATACAACAAAATTATTAGTGTTAAATTCGGTTCATGTTTTTTGAAATTTCGATTTTTTTTTCGACAAAACATGTAGGTATTTCGGTAGAGCACGGTAAACAAAAACTACAAATTGAATATTTTTTTCGTAGAATATGTTAATCCTTAAATGTCCTTTTTGAAAGGATTTTTTTGATTTTCTTGGCTATAAAAAAAGTACTGATTATTTTTTCAAATTTATTTTTTTATTGGAAAAGTTGAACTTTGTCATTTAATAATGGTGCACAATATCCCTATCCCTATTAATATTATAAAACCTTAGTGTAAGTCTGTCTGTCTGTTTGTGTGTTCCGCAATCACGCGTAAACGGCTGAACAGATGCAGGTCTGGAAGGAACTATAGGCTATAGAATTTTTAAACATTTGCTCTGTGGGCGGAGGGGGCGTGGCAATAGTGTTATTGAGAGCTAGAAGGCTGAAAATTGGTACAAATATATTACTGACCACGAGAATGATAAATATAATGCCGAAATTTGGGTTTTCGTTTTGTTGGCGTGGCAATTGTGGTTTTTGAGCTAGAAGGTTGAAAATTGGAACCTATATATTACTGACCACAAGAAAGTTCAATTTGATGCCAAAATTTGGATTTTCGTCTTGTAGACGGAGTGGGCGTGACGATAGTGTTTGTTTGAGCTAGAAGGCTGAAAATTGGAACGTATATATTACTGACCACGATAAAAATTAATAAGAAACCTGATTTCATTGTACCATTTGCTTTTGCCTGGCGAAGCGGGGTTCAGCTAGTCATTCATATGACTACCACAGCTGGCCCGGCAGTACCTCATCTAATCAACCCAAATTTTCAGAACATGGCCCAATGATGCTGACAGCCCAAAATCCACACCAAACAGTGATTCGTTGTGGATGTATTGGCTTCTCTGAACCTCATATGCGGCAATTTTGCTTATTGACATAGCCATTGAGATGAAATCTGAAAACACGAAAAATTTCCAAGTAAATTTCTTACAGTTTGCTTTAAATACTCACTACTTGGGAAGTAAGTTTTTCATATTTCTCATTATGCAAATGTCATAAATAAACCTGAATATAAAAATAAAAATAAATGTTATTCTGCCTTTGTACATGTACATTGTACATGGCCCACCATATAATTTTTCAGAGTTTTATAGGTATAGGGTCTGTTATAGTAATAGTAGTCGTCGTGCAGAGCCGGATATACACACTGGGATCCTGTAAATGAGTTGCTGCTGAGATGTTTATGAGATTTGCA
Organism: Polietes domitor; assembly: GCA_947397865.1. Lineage (NCBI taxonomy): Eukaryota > Metazoa > Arthropoda > Insecta > Diptera > Muscidae > Polietes > Polietes domitor. Next base: position 65,219,328 of record OX377622.1, read on the forward strand.
TAAAATGTTTAATACCCAATAAATATATTTCCCGACCTTATTGACCATAAATGTCTACTGAGGGTTACACTAACCATTAGTTGGTTAGTGTGCCTACTTTTTTCCTCTCCAATAGAATACAGCCACTCATGCGCAGACTTATGACGACTGCCTTTATCGACCGGTTGCATGCAATCGCATCATTCATCAGAGACATTTACCATATTATCGATCGAATCTATTGCAGTGGTTTGAGTGTATCTTCTGACAACTTAAAGTGCATTTTCGTCGGTCGATCGTAGTCGTCGCACATACGGACATACATACGTACATACAATCTGTGTACCATAAACTTCATAAATAACTTATGTTTTCCATTTTATGGAGAATAAAAGAACATCGAATGTGTAGACAAAGAAATAAATCAAAACCTAACAATATTACATTTGGAAAAGTGCAAACAAACATGAGCATCTGCCACGATGAACTTTGACATTAGGCTGTTGGTTGTTTGCTTGTCATTTTCAAGCTGTTGATGTTTTTCAAATCGTCGTCGTCGCCTAATGATGAACATTCATCACATCACGTTTATGCTCTTCTTTTGCCATCCATCCCAACCTCTGTCATAGAGCAGCATCACATCTTCGGCGAGCGTCTTCCATAAATGTCGCCGAATTTGTTTTTTTTTTTCAAAACAACAGCGACGACGGCAAAAGCAATAATAGACACAAGAAAATCGTGTAAAATCGTGCGAATATTTATTGTGAAAATTGATTGTTTCAATCGAAATATTCATTAGCGGCCACAGTCATTTGGATAGCATAGACCCAGACGATTTCCATCTTTTTAGTCATGTTTTCGGCGGCCACATTGCCAAGTGTTAATGACGCTGATTATGCTGTTAATACTAACAGTTGTCTAGATGTCAAGTTGAAGATCAGACGGTGCTGCAGTTCGTTCGTCCAACACCATTTATTCAATCGAAGCGATCTATTAGATGCGAGTGGCAGGCAAAGTGAATCTCATCTAGTTTTGCCACCGTTAAATGTCATTTGTTGGATTGTAATCTAAATTAAATTGTAAATAACTCAATCGAGTAGCGTAAAATGTCTTCTCAGGTGTCTAGATGGTCATTGAAATCATGATTTAGTATTTAGAGTACCATTTAGCTGCAATTCATAAATGCTAAGAAAATGTTGATGCTGTTGAATGTTAGTAAGCCGGAACAACATTGCCATGACTGCGAGTTTGTATGAATATAAATTATGCAGAAAATGATAGATTAATGGCATTATTATTAAGGCCATATCATGGTAGACATTTTTTGCATTTTTTTAGCCGAGCATTTATCGAGTGACCTTATTACGACAAAGGTCTTAGAGTGTTGATATATGTTTGAAGGAGTGGAGATTATGACATTGTTGAACAGTCCATTATTATATTCAGCAACAATTATTTTCAGTTTGGGCAACCATCGTTCAAATGCCCGTCATGGCTTGGCTTAAATAACTATGGCGTCTAGATTCGGCTGAAATTGAGCGATGGCATGAGTTATGCTGACTTTGGAGGCATCATGAATAACACTGGAGTTGCTAAAATTATCAAATGGCAAGTACCGATTATAAAATTAGCACAAACCTGGACTAAATTAAGGTTCTTCGACCAATTTAGTAAAAATCCCAAATTTTGAAACATTTTTTTCACCACTTTGGGAATTTTGATATTTTTTGGGAAACAAATTTAATAACATGTTTATACCCTCCACCACAGGATGGGGGTATACTAAGATGATCATTCCGTTTGTAACACCTAGAAATATCGACCTGAGACCCTATAAAGTATATATCCTTGATCGTCATAAAATTCTAAGACGATCTAGCCATGTTGAAAGCATGCTACCATAAATGTGTCTTATAGTCGTAGATTGGTTGAGATTGCAACTGGACGAAATCGGTCCAGTGGGGAAAAATTTGCCCTCACAATGACTGAAAATATCCCTAATATTTACAATATTTGAATATGTCTGTTTATATTTACTTGATACTGGGCACGTGCACTCCCCTTATAACTAAAAGTGATTCTTATTCCTAGGGTCACACCCTGGGGAATGGGGAAAAAGGAATAAAAATGGTACCAATGATACGACAACAGCTTGAAACATGAAATTTGGAATGTACATTGCGTAGATGCGTAAAATAGAGGGATACGGACAGATACGGAAAATGGGGCGAATGGTGTTAACCAAAAGGCTGCAGTTATAATAATGAAAATCGGGGTGTACATTTCTTTGTGTGTATAGGGATCTTCCGATATTCAAACCCTCAGGATCTACATGGGATTAAATTTGGCACCAATCAAACGTCTAAAGCTAGAATTATGATATTCAGTATTTGCACTCGCCTGACTGCGTAGACGCGGAAAATAGCTAAAATCAATTTTTTCAAATACATTTTGAATGCTTAAGTGATATGTATTTTTTTAAGTTTTTATAAATTTATTTCTTTTATGTCGTTCATTTCGTAAAAAAATACGACCACGACTCCGATTTTAACGATTTTTCGCAGACATATTCTACTGTTAAAAATATTTTACAAGAAAAAACCGAAATTTTTTTCCAAAATATAGGACCAATTGAAAAATAGGAAAATCAAGAAAAACGTGCCGAGGTATGAACATTGAAAATGGTGTAATGAGAAAACGTATGGGCACAATTCAAAGAATGATGGCTTATTTTAAAGGTAATTACAAGTACTTTTCGCCGGCATTCTTGGCTACTGACTGCTAATGACAACAATTTTGTGTATTTCTGATTTTTCTTTTGTATTTTTCACTATGAAAACACCAACTAAAAAATTCAGAAAAAATATAGGCATATTCCCTGGTCGATTCTAAACAAACCCTGGAAATTTCAGCTCGGAGAAATAACGGGTGGTATTTAAAAAAACATTTACTAAATGTAGTAGCCCAAAAAAACATTTTCTGAACGATTGTTCATAAAATAGCAATTTTGAAAAAAAAAAAATCGGGTTTTTTCGTCTTCTACGAATCAAATATTTTTTAAAGTTTAGTTATCGTACAAAGTTTCAACGAAATCCGAAATGGTGATGTAAAAAAGGTGTTCGGTTTGACATGGAATGATCGATATACAAAATGATTACACAAATTGATTTATTATACCCTCCACCTCCAGGATGGTGGTATACTAACTTTGTCATTCCGTTTGTAACACCTTGAAATATCGACATGGGATCATATAAAGTATATATATTCTTGATCGTAATAAAATTCTAAGGCGATCTTGCCATGTCCGTCCGTCTGTTGAAAGCACGATAGCATCTAAACGAAAGGAGCTCGGACTTTCAAATTTTCCATAAATTCGTCTTATAGTCGTAGATTGGGTTGGGATTGAATCTGGGCGACATCAGCATAAATGAAAACATTTTTCCCTCACATGGACTAAAAACTCCCATAATAACCCCTACTATTTTAGAGTATTTAAGCATGTTTTTTCAATATGTCAGCTTGTACTTACTTTGTGAATGTGCATTCTCCTATAAAAAAACGTGCCATAAAGTGATAAAAATTGTACCTATCGAACGACAACAGCTGTAGGTACGAAATTCGGTGTGAAACTTCCTCTAATTGAGCAGATACTTAATATAAAAGTATTTTTTCCAAATTCGTACCTTTAAGGAGTAAAATGGGAATAGAGGGATAAAAATACCAAAAAAAGGGCTGCAGCTAGAATAATGCAATTCGGTGTATACACTCCTCTGATTGCATAGACACGTAAAATAAAGGAATTTTTCGAAATTCGTACTTTTTGGGGTTAAAATGAAAAAAGGTTATACAAATTGTACAAACCAAATGACCGCAGCTAGATCCATCAAATTCGGAGTATACATTCCTCTCACTGCGTAGACACGAAAAATAAAAATGTTTTTCCAAATTCGTACTTTCAAGGGATACAATGGGAACAGAGGGAATAAATGGTACCAACTAAATGGCTAGAGCTAGAATCATGAAATTCCTCTGCGTGCCTAGACACGTAAAATAAAGAGATTTTAGAAAATCGTTCTTTTAAGGGGGTAAAATGTGAAAAGGGTATAAAAATGGTACCAACCAAATGGCCGCAGCTAGAATCATGGAATTCCGTGTATACAGACACGCAAAATAAAAAGATTTTTCCAAATTCGTACTTTTTTACTTTTACGGCAAAAATTGGTTGAATCATGAATTTAGGTTATCTTGCACTGTGTACCTGAGAGATAATGGATTTTTAAAATTTGCACTTTTGGCATTAATATAGGATGGAAACACAACCAATTACAGTATCCACTATCTACCAATATTTATGGTATTTAAGCTTTTTTGAAGGTTGTTGCCTTATATTTTTTGAATTGACTTGAAGTATTATTTCGATATATATAGTGTAAACGTATTGGTAGCCTAGTAGTAGTAATAAGTAGTTTTGGTAGTAGTAGTTTGCAATAATAAAATTTTTATTATAAAATAATTTTTTTAATATATATTTTTTTGCTTTGGTTATATGAAAAATAAAATAAAGTTTTCTTGTAATGTTACTGCGCTTTAAGAAAATGCAATCCATGGTGGAGGATATATAAAGTTTGGCTCGGCCGAACTTAACGCCTTTTTATTTTGTTTTGTATTTAAATTTAATATTTATTTGGTTTGATAAAAATTTAACTTGAATTAAGTTGAAAACGTGTATTATTTTCAAGCGCTATGTAAAGTTGAATTTTCATAAATTTTAGTTCATTTTACCTCATATTAGGATTCACTTTTTTCTGAGTATATTTTTTGGTTCATAGACAGATGTGGCTAATTTGTACACCAAATCGTTAGGTTGCAGAAAAGTGAAAACCACAAATTTCATTAAGATCGATTGAAAATTAAGGCTTCTAGGCCAATAAATTAATTTTAAGGGTAAGATTTTCTTACCTTCCTTTACAAAGTTAATCCTCGAAAATCAAAAGTAAAAATTGAATTTCATCTACGGACATAGCTGCTAATTATAAATATTTGTTTTTCTATAAATTTTCCTAAAAATCACATTTTTGGAATTTATTTTCCCCATTTTAGGATTTAATGAATTTTTAAATGTGTTTTTCAAAACTAATGCAATTACAAATTCTGGAATGGTTTTCGAAAGATACCACAATACAAAAATGGTGGAATTAAATTCGATTTTATCTATTCAGAACCAAGACAGATGTGGCTAATTTGTACACCAAATCGTTAGGTTGCAGAAAAGTGAAAACCACAAATTTCATTAAGATCGATTGAAAATTAAGGCTTCTAGGCCAATAAATTAATTTTAAAGGTAAGATTTTCTTACCTTCCTTTACAAAGTTAATCCTCGAAAATCAAAAATAAAAATTGAATTTCATCTACGGACATAGCTGCTAATTATAAATATTTGTTTTTCTATAAATTTTCCTAAAAATCACATTTTTGGAATTTATTTTCCCCATTTTAGGATTTAATGAATTTTTAAATGTGTTTTTCAAAACTAATGCAATTACAAATTCTGGAATGGTTTTCGAAAGATACCACAATCCAAAAATGTACGCAATAAATATATTTTTAGGTCTTTTTTGTTGCATAGTGATATTTGAATCTCGTTCGATTTTACAATGGGGCACTGAATGCTTCTCAAACCTGATATCAATTCGGCAATGCAAGCTACATATTTTTTTCTTTGTTTGAAATAAAATTAAATACATGTACATATATTTTGTATATGTACCTAATTAAACCAGCATTTGACTTGTATTACATCTAATTTTCTCACATATTTAAAACATAAGCAGCTCTCATACATTTTGCTTAGAATTGATTCAAATTTGCATTTTTAGAAATAACTGACATTATTTTGAACATGAAAAAAGATCAGCGGGCAACACAAAAATCCACTCTGCCGCACACACATGACAACAGCGGCAGCAGCGATGACAACAACATCAGCAGCAACAGCGACAATGCACCAAGTGGGGGACGACAATCTCGAAATGTACACGAAATATTTTTTATAGCTTCTTCAGCCAATAGATGACATTTAAAAACCCATTTATATTAAATGCAGAAAACAAAAAGCCAGGCAACGATTTTATTAAGCAAAAAATCCAAACGATTATTCCCATAAGGCTAAAACAGCGATTCAGGCTAAAAAAGAAAAACCCCCACTGCCATGCATGCTGCAACCAAAAGTACATCGCAGAGCATCCGAGCCGTTGCAGGCTCCTAATCAGGTTTAGGTGAACATCAAATGTTGATGGTGTTGTTGTGACCGTTTCGTTGTTGTTGCTAAGACAATGGAAGAATGTCTCGGGCTGGTGGTGGTGGTGGTGGCTTCTTTAGCCAAGAAGCTACACCAAAGTCGTGACCTGTAACTTTTTGGGTTTGACTTAAGGTTTCAAGTCAAGTTATAGCCCACTGCAGTGCTACGCCTATAAGGCTAAGCGTTTGTGTGTGTTTGAGTGTGTAGTGTTAACATTTTCACAACTTTGCCCAGCAATTGGACCAGCAAAAATTATGAAATTAATAGGCTGTTGAATGCACACAATACCCAAACCCAAGAGTCCCACCATTAATCATGCAAAAAGTGCATTCAAATAGATTTGTTCAACACTCGGTTGCAACTTGTTCATCTTGTTATGGGCTATTAAATATCCATTTTGTCTTACAAGCCAATCTGTGAGTAGTTGAGTAGAGCATCATGATTTACTTTTGCTTTTCAAGGAATGCCACCTAATTAAGGGCAGACTAGACTTGTTAGCTGGCAATTTACTGAAATTCGACAACATTGTTGCAATTCAATAAGTAAAAACCTTGAATGGCATTCAACATTCCGGTGGAGTGTCCAATTTCGGTTATTTGCAACATACATAGGGTGTGCCAAAGTATGATTAAATTTGGAATATTTTTTTATTATTTTAATATATATTTTTGAAAAGGGATGCCAAAAAATGTTGGATTATGTTCTTTTGTTGGAATAACTTTTAAAAATCATGTTTATGGTAAGAACATTTTACGAAATAAAATTAACGATTTTCAAACAGGCTGAGGTTTCTTCTGAGAATGGCATGAATATGATATGAAATCTTGACATGGAAACTATTAGAAATCTCTTCAACGTATACTCCACTGAAAGAAAATCATACTTTTTATTAAAGAAACATGTCAATAAAAGTCAAACTATTGTCGACTTCCTGTAAGCTGCATTATCTTCCAGACAGAATTAAGGAATCATTCAGAAAGCATTCCTCTTTAAGTACATCGGGTCGTATGGGAATATTTCCAGACAGCCAAACTGCCCTTTTGTCTCTAAAATCTCAACGCATAATATATCTACTTCCTATCTGACCTATCTAGTAGGTCAGAGCATTGAGGAGCTAACTAAGTTGACTCTCCGAACTAACCATTAAATCCCAAGCCATAGAGATTTTTATTGGAACGAACGAGCAGATAAATATTAAAAAAATAATTTTATAAATAAATATAATATTTTTATTATTTCAAAACACGTTTTTTTAGCAAGGCTACCAATACGATTACATATCGAAATAATGCTTCAAGTCAATTCAAAAAATAAATATAAATATAAATTTTGTTAGATAGTGGGTGCTACAGTTGGTTGCATTTCCATTCTATTTCAATTTGAAAATCCATTATCTGACGTACACAGTGCACAACTTAACTTCATGATTCAACCAATTTTTGCCGTAAAAGTAAAAATTACGAATTTGGAAAAATCTTTTTATTTAACGTGTCCGTCAGTCAGAGGAAGAATATGACTTTCTAAAATCTCTTTATTTTACGTGTCTACGCAATAAGTGGGATGTACACACCGAATTTCATCATTCTAGCTGTAGTCGTTTATTTTTATCCCTCTGTACCCACTGTATTCCTTGAAAGTACGAATTTGAAAAAAAACTTTTTATTTTCCGTGTTTACGCAGTCAGAGGAATGTATACTCCGAATTTCATGACTGTATCTGTGGTCATTTGGTTGGTACTATTTTTATCCCCTTTTTCCATTTTAACCACAAAAAGTACGAATTTCGAAATCTATGCAATCAGAGGAATGTATACACCGAATTTCATTATTCTAGGTGCAGCCGTTTGGTTAGTACAATTTTTATCCTCTAGTCCCATTTTACCCCTTAAAAGTACGAATTTGTAAAAAAATATTTTCCAAATTCCGAATTACTCCCCAAACCGAATTTCGTGTTTCTAGCTGTTGTCGTTTAATATGTACAATCCCTTTTATCCCTTTTTGCCCCATTTCACCCCCTACGAATAAAAATCACTTTTGTTTCTGTTATAGTGGGAATGCTCATAATCAATATCAAGTAAGTACAAGCAGACATATTAAAAAAACATACCTAAATATTCTAATTTATTAGGCTTTGTTATGGGTATTTTTAATCCTTGTGAGGGAAAATTTTTTCCCTTTGGGCCGATTTCGTCCAGTTTCAATCCCAACCGATCTACGGCTATAAGACGCATTTATAGAAAGTTTAGACGTCCTAGCTCATTTCGCTTAGATGCTAGCGTGTTTTCAACAGACAGACAGACAGACGGACATGGCTATATCGTCTTAGAATTTTACCACGACCCAGAATATATATTCTTTATGGGGTCTCCGATGAATATTTTAAGGTGTTACAAACGGAATGACAAAGTGAATATACCCCCATCCTTAGGTGGAGGGTATAAACAAATGCTTAAATACTGTAAAATATTAGGGATTATTATGGGTATTTTTAGTCCTTGTGAGGGGTACCTTTTCCCTTTGAGACGATTTCACCCAGTTTCAATCCCATCCGATCTACGGCTGTAAGACGCATTTATAGAAAGTTTAGACGTCCTTGATCATTTTATGACGATGAAGAATATATATACTTTATAGGGTATCAGGTCGATATTTCATGGTGTTACAAACGGAATGACAAAGTTTGTATGGAGATGGAGGGTATAAAAAAATATTAACAGCTAATAGAGTCAGACCCTTGGAAGTACTTAAAATATTTTTTTGTCTTAGAATAACTCATTGGTCGTATTATTGGACTTTTATTTTGATTCTTTGTGATTTTTCAGGTTGACAGCTAAAAACTCATATTTCTCGGAAACATTTTGAAAAATAAATAGAAGGAATCAATATCTTTCGCATGATGCCTAAATGATGAACATCGGAAGAAAAATGACGTCACCGACTCCTTTTTTGTAAAATAATTTAATACAGGAAATGGATTTTCAGAACCAAAAATGAGCACTGCGGCGTCACATTCTTTCCAATGTTCATCATTAAGATATCATTCGAAAGGTATTGCCTGTCGCCATTTGTATTTTATAAAATACTAACACCAAATACTATGAAAAAACACAAAATATTACTATAAAGGTCCAATAATTCGACCAATAAGTAACTATAAGACAAGAAAAAAAATATATATTTAAAGTGCTTTCAAGGACCTATTATTTCAGAAAAAATTTACAAAAACCCAGCACAAACAAATTGAACGGGAAATACTTAATTTTTATTTTCAGGAGCATTTAGCACATATTTTTAACCGGCATATTTTTAGCCGATCTTTATGAAATTTGCACATGTTCCTTTTCTATACTCTAACTATATGGTGCAAAAACTAGTCAGATCGGTTTAGATTTTGAATCAGCTTTTTAGGTGGCTTTTGCTTGGGAGGACAATTTTTTTATAATTCTGAAGTAGACAAAACATTTTCTATTAATTTGGAAATGATAGAAAAAGGTATTTAGCAGGGCAATAAATGTTTAGTTATTTTTTGTGCATCAAGCCACATAAAACTAAAAATTACATGTAAAAGTTTTTTTAGAAAAACAAATTTATAATGAACATTGATTAAAGTCTAGATAATTTGCTATATCATAACGTCATTTTGGACTTATGTAGAAAAAATGTTTACGAAAATAATGGCTGACCTCACAAAGTGAGGAAAATATGTTTTAAATTTTTGGATGTTTTAATAAAATGGCCACCACTTATTTATTTACAAATTTTAATTATGGCTCCTTCACGAAAAAAATAAAATTTAAATATATCTGAAACTAACGGAGGTACACACACAAGTAAGCACATTTTTTGTAGATGAGTTCTTTTACTGTGCAAAATATCGACGCATAATTGTAATTTTCTTAAGCATTTCATAATTTGACATGGTGACCCATTTTGGAGGGTCTCTCAGTAGCCTCCATAGAGTGATCCACAATTTTTCAATTCATCATGTGAAATTTCGCCATTATATCTCTTTCCGTTTAAAAGTTACATACATAATTAATTTTGAGAATCGATTTGGAATCACTGTGTCATTTTTAATGCATATTTTATAAAATCCGCATATTTGACTCGATTTCTGTTTGAAGGGGATCGCTGAAAAGGTTATGATCGCTAATTGTGATTTTTGAAAATTCCTAACCCATTTAGAACCGCAATATTTTTTAACAATAACAATATCTCCTGGTCCCATCCTGAAATATTGACAGCTTTTATAGAAAATTGTTGGCTATTTTTGATAAATCTGTTAAATATGTGGTTTCTAGAGCGGAAAGATTCAAATCGGTAGTCACTTATATAAGAGTTATATATAAATCTGAACCGATCTAGCCCACTTTCGCCATAGATGTTTCTATTTGAAATATTTTCTGAATTATTTGAAATATTTTCTGTTTTTAGTTGAAATATAAGCTGGTTTGCCAATAGATGCTTCTATTTGAAATATTCTCTGAATTAGAAGAAAATCTGTTCAAATATGCTATTTCTAGAGCGGAAAAAATTTCGGTGGGAAATTTGTATTGGAGCTATATATATCTGAAACGATCTGGCCCACTTTTTCTACTTGTCTTCAAATTAACCTAAACAACGGTAAATTTATGTGATTTATAGAACGGGAAGAATCAAATCGGGGGAGACATTTGTATGGGAGTTTTATATAAATCTGAACCGATCTGGTCCACTTTCGCCATAGATGTTTCTATTTGAAATATTTTCTGAATTATTTGAAATATTTTCTGTTTTTAGTTGAAATATGAGCTGGTTTGCCAAATTTGAAGAAAATCTGTTAAATGATGTTGGTTCGAGAGCGGAAAGAGTCAAATCGGGGGAGACATTTGTATGGGAGCTACATAAATATAAATCTGAACCGATCTATCCTATTTTTACCAGAGCTATTTTTAGTTGAAATATAGTTTTGCCAAATTGGAAGAAAATCTGTTGAAATATGTGGTTTCTAGAGCGGAAAGAGTAAAATCGGGAGCAAATTTTGTATGGAAGCTATATCTAAATCTGAACCGATTTTCTTCAAGTTAAACAGCGTTCGTCCTCATCCCATAAAACTTCGTTGTGCAAAGTTTCATTTAGTTCAAACGTCAATTGCGACCTGTGGTTTATTACAAGAATATATGGACATTGCTCAATCGACTCTTAAAGTGGTTCTAAATCGATCTGTATAATAAACTTTGGGTCTATCTCGTTCCGTTTTGATGTTACAAACAAATGCACAAAGTCATTATACCCTGTGGTGCAGGTTATAAAAATACGCAGCATAAATCAAAAGCAGTCCGGTACAAAATTAACTATTTTTTACCTCAATCATAATCGATGTTCGAAATACAGTGACATTTGATTTAATTTCCGTCATAATGAACATATTCTATGGCATAATGACTGAGATGTAAAGATTCACGGTTTAAAAACGCTATTTAATCGAATTTCTAATTCACAGCACTTTAATTGCAAAAATTAGACACTACTACTTCCAATTGATTTTTCATTACGTCTGGCTAGACATTTAATTATCACTCGAATCGTTCTACTGGGTTTAGTGATTATTTTAAAATTAATTGACTTACAGTTATTTTACAAACATATCTCAGCATATCATTGAAAGAGCAACACTTTTTACACCCTCCACCAGAGTAATATTTACTTGTGCATTTGTTTGCAACACCCAAAAGAACCAATCGTTTATATCTACTTAGGATAATCGATCCCGGCAAAACTTTCCACAATAGTATCAAGAGCATATATTATTGAATTTGAAGTATATCGATTCAGATTTAGATGTAATCAACGTAAAAATGTCCATCTCGCTTAACCGCTATTGTTCATATTTGTCAGAACACGTTATAAGCGAACCACCGCACAGTGCTTCAGAACCGATTTCCATCGCCCAAAATGCAATAACTTTTCATCTAGTAAACATTTTTTGTAAAAAAAACTGAAATAGGCAGTTGTGAACCAAGTATTTTTTTGAGATATCAACATGGATAATTGAGAAACTTGCACGAATTTAGCAACTTTTGTTATTTTCCGATTTAAAATGAAAGTAGTTTTTAATTTTTGGTTATTTCTTATTGTGTTTTTTACGTATTTGATTCATAATGCGAAGAAAAAATATTTTTTTCTTATTACAGATTTTCACCCTTTTCAGATTTTGAAAAATTTAATTTATTTTTTCGAATTTGAACTGTTTCTCATACATTTGAAGAGCTTTCGCACTCAAATACAGGGTGCGGTATAAGTCGCGAAGGGATTTGAAAAAATAATTATTTTTCTAATTTATTTTTCCCCCTTTTCTTTTTTGGACTTGTAAAATAAATCTGTGAGATTCAATCAATTACCCGGATTTAACAGCACCTTATTATTTCCTTTGGGGATATTTAAAAGAGAGGGTGAATATCAATAAAACCAGAACCCTTGAACAGATGAAGGAGAACATTCGAGCCGAAATAAGAGCGCTGCAGCCAGATACTCTGATTCGTGTCATGGAAAATGCTCTTGAAAGAGCACAACTTTGCGCGGCTGAAAATGGTGGTCACTTACGTGACGCAATCTTTCACACATAAATTTAAAAAGTCTACAGATATTATATTTTATTATTTTGTAAGAAAAATAAATTTAAATTAAAAATGAAATAAGTCGCTACTTTTGCCGCACCCTGTATATTTTGTTTGTAATAACTATTTTAATAGCATATCCTTTTTGAAAAAATTATATGAATTTGGGTCAACATAATAAAATTTATATTTAGAGAGTTTAAAGGGTTTTCCACTTTTGCAGGGTAACTTTTGCCCGGCTTTTTTTGTGCCCTTGGAAGATAGGATACATTTAGTCCGACCTTTCAGTTCCAAAAATCCATTTTCTCTCTCCAACTTTTGCAAATTTGTATGCAGCTGAAAAGATTAACAAATTTCCTTTATCCCCAAATTCCCCAAAAATACCTGATTTAACCCATTACCGCCCTCTCTCCATATGAGGAGACCTGTTTAATGCGAGATATTTTGACAAAAGTTTTTCTGAGCGTTAATGGCTTAAAGCCCCCTTCGATTTTAATTATGTCTTTTTCTCTAAAAGTAGACCAATTGCAAAAAAAAATCATGGGATCTCACAAGAATCGAAAGTTATAGAAGCAACCATAAAACTGTATTTTCCAAATAAATATAATTTTTCGCTTATTTTCCCTCAAATGCGGGATCCTGGAATAATAGTGAAATGCATACTTCATGTTAGATGTATAAAGGACTACCTCAGATAAGTCTATGACATTAAAGTCGAAAATTATTGTGCAACTGAGGGAATTGCTTAGCGTTGTCGCTCTTTTAATTAAACGGAATTAAGCTGGAAATTTGTTATTTATAGCTCTAGATTCGGTAACTTCTGAGGACTGAATTTAATTCCTTGATGTACAATTGAGGATTGAAAATTGGAAATGACACAAGCAAGAAGTTCTGAGGCAATCCACATCAAAAGCAATTACATTTTTTGATGGACATCTTCAAAAGGTTGTGTTTGTTCCAGTTTTTTTTAAATAAGAAATTGTTATTTAAACTCATTTTCAATAATAATTTTGAAGATCGTGGGTATTTTAAAACATTTCTTTTCCAGTGAAATTTGACAGTTATAATCAATGTGTTGAAGTTTTCTTTTGATTTTTCCATTAAAACTAATATTCAATTTAACACGGATTAATTCTGTGACTGATTTTTTTCATTTAAATATTATATTTTAATTTAAATTTTCTGCATTGATTTCTCTTCATTATTATTATTAAAATATCCTTATTTAGAGCTATCTTTAACGACAGTTTTTTTTTTCACCACTTTTATCACAAATTATTGCCACGGTTATATTTATTGACATTTGAAACTCACCACTTTAAAAGTGAGCGCCATTATTGGTGTGTGCGTGTGTTTTTATATCCTTGTTCCTTTTGTTGTGCTGTTGTTTTATTGTTTTTGATTTTTGCCACAAACACTTAACACTGCATCACTTGTTATTAATTTTATTCCAATGTTCTGGTATTGCAATCTATTGAAAATCGTAAATCAAACTTGGAAATCGCGTTGTAACCAGTCGTTACACGAGGTTCGTTCTGAAGGTTCGCTATCAGAGTAATGAATGAGTCTGTCTATCGAACGGTGTGTCTATCGAGTGTTGTTGTTAAAACTAATGTGCCATCAAACATCAAAGTTCTCTGCCTTTTATACATTTTTCATTTTCATTTTCGTTTGCATTTTCATTTCTTTCTTTTGTTGTGTTTGCTGCACAACATTGCAGTGCTTCAGATTTGTCGCTGGTGTTGTTGTTGTTGTTAATGCTGCTTCTGCTGCCGATTGTTTGTTTGGCGCCCAACGAAAATAAAAGCATGCAAAAGTGCATTACATACCTGGGAGCAACAAACAGAAATCTTCGAGTTGCCAACCCCGCATATTAGTAAGTACGAGTATGTGTGGAATACGAAAAGCAAAACAAATGCAAATTTGTTGCTGTTGCTTTTGTTCTACACGTGAGAGATTGTGTTCGCCATTAGTCCCTTAGGGAAAATCGGAAGCGAGTGTATTGCATTTGCTAGTGTTGGGTATTGCGGGAGTTTTGGCGTAAGATTGGGGAGATTTTGAAGAAAACTAAATGCGACTTTTAAGGGGTTCCAATCAACAAGGTGAACGATTTCATCAAACACGTGCGCCTAATAAAATAATATGCTGGCCATTGTTTGATAACTGTGTAGAATTAGTAACGCTGTCCAACAGTAAAGAAAGGCTAAAGTCGCGCGTTGCCGACTATATGATACCCACCACTTTCTACCTCATTGCAATTGAATTCAGGGAAAAAAGTGAAATCGAGAACGATTTTTGTATGGGTACTATATCATGAACCTATGTAACCTACATTCACAATGTATTTCTCCAGCCGAAATATGACATGTTCTGCTAAATTAGATGAAAATCTGTAATACCTTGAGAGAAAAAAGTTAAACCGGGAATGAAATTTGCATGAGGGTTGTATTAAAACCTGAAAAGATGTGACCAATAGGTTTTTCTAGTTGAAATAAAGGGTGATTTTTTAGCTATTATCTTTTTGGCAACACTGGTTTAAACAGCTGACGCACGTTTCGTGTTTTGTTTCACTGTCAAACATCTTCAGTTTGGTCTATAATTTAACCTTGAACCGCCTTACAAACGAACAACGCTTGCAAATTATTGAATTTTATTATCAAAATGCGTGCTGTGTTAAGAAAGTTCCACTTCCACTTTTTTACCGAAAAATTGTGTTCAGCGACGAAGCTCATTTTTGGCTCAATGGGAACGTAAATAGGCAGAATTTCGATTTTGGAGTGAATATCAGCCAGAAGAGCTACCAATGCATCCAGAAAAAGTCACAGTTTGGAGCGGTTTATGGGCCGGTGGCATCATTGGACCGTACTTCTTCAAAGATGATGCTAATCTTAACGTAACTGTGAATGGTGAGCGCTTCCGTGAGATGATATCCAACATTTTTTTGCCCAAAATGCAAGAGCTTGACTTGCATAACATGTGGTTTCAACAAGACGGTGTCACATGCCACACAGCACGCGCAACAATGGACTTATTGAGAGGTGAGATTTTATTTCACGTTCGGGATCGGTCGTGCGATTTAACGCCTTTAAATTATTTTTTGTGGGGCTATGTTAAAGCTCATGTCTATACAGACAAGCCCGCTTCAATTGACGCATTGGAAGACAACATTGAAGAATTTATTCGTGAGATACCGGCCGAAATGTTGGAAAGAGTATGCCAAAATTGGACTGAGCGGGTGGACCATTTGAGGCGCAGTCAAGGTCAACATTTGCATGAAATAATCTTCAAACATTAAATTATATGGACCGTACTATCGATTAAAATAAAGATTTTATGCATTTTTCTGAATTTTATGTGTTTTTTGAAAAACTTTCCTATAGCTTTTAAACAATCACCCTTTATAATGTATTTTGCCAAATTTGAAGAAAATCGGATAAAATGTATGGTTTATAGAGCGGTAAAATTCAAATCGGGAGCGACATTCTCGGAGTTATCTTTATGTAATATGTGTCCAACCCATTTCCATATTCGTTGCCTGATTTCGGTATCAATTGGTAGAATATTGCAAGTAGTCATCAAGTTCTGATTACTTATTTGTAATGGTCAAAACATTTTAAGTATTCTTCTCATGCACTTGTTTATGAATAACTGCGTGATTGATGTGGCGACTGTCCATGTCTTATATGTCTCAGTAAAAGTAAAACTGATTTCACACTGGTTTTAGGACGGAGTAGCGAGTACATCATTTTTTGTAGAATAAGCTGATCTGATTTTCTTTTTATAACGGGTCAAAGATTTAATTTTTTGGTCGAAGGGAAGGGAAAAATGACTAAGTGAGTAAAGAGTTGTAAGTTAATGTCTGAGAGAATTTGTATTGTCAGAAATATATTGTGGAATATCATGAGGAATATTTTTGTGAAACATCTTAACCCTATAGCTCCTCTCTATATGGGTCCTTTTATCAAGAAAATCAAAAAAGTCCTTTCAAAAAGGACATTTAAGGATTTAAATGTTCTACGATAAAATTTGACGGAAAATTTAGTGGGGGTCATCAAAATTCTAAATGAAGCTCTTCACGCTTAAATAGCAAAATTACACGCTAACCCAGCAAAAAAAAATTGGAAGTACTTCCGTAGGAAGCACATTTTAATCGCATCGCAAAATCCAAATGTGCACTTTCCCGCCTTTAAGGAAGTTCTTTTAAACAACTTCTATAATAGTCGATAATATGTTATTATTCCGTAACATTTTACGAATAGCATTTTCACAAGTGAATGGGAACGACTTTTTAGTGTGGTCTAACCGGGGTAAGGTGTCCGCTTTGCACACAGAAGGTGTCGGGTTCGAATCGTGGCTCGGGACAAAACTTTATTTTTGTTATACCCTACACCACTTCGTGGTCTAGGGTATTATAAGTTAGTTTCGCGCCAAATGTTTGTAACACCAAGAAATAATCGAGCTAGACCCACCTTTAAGTATACCGATCGGCTTAGAATCACCAGCTGAGTCGATTTAACGATGTCTGTCTGTCCGTCCGTCCGTCCGTCCGTCCGTTCGCCCGTCCGTCCGTCTGCTGTCCATCTAAGCTTGTTCGCACTCTACAGGTCGCAATTGTTGTCCGATTGTCATGAAACTTGGCAGAATTTACTTTTTCTGGACAAGGACCATCGGTATTGAATTTGGAGGAAATCGGTTCAGATTTAGATATAGCCCCCATACAAATGTCGCTCCAGATTTGACATTTTCCGCTCTAGAAACGACATATTGTACCCGATTTTCTTTAAATTTGGCAGAACATCTTATAATCGAACTAGAAACACGTATGCAAAAATTGGGTAAGATCGGTGCAGATTCAGATATAGCCCCCATACAAATGTCGCTCCCGATTTTACATTTACCGCTCTAGAAACGTCATATTGTACCCGATTTTCTTTAAATTTTGCAGAACACCTTATAATCGAACTGGAAACACGTATGCAAAATTTGGGTAAGATCGGTTCAGATTCAGATATAGCCCCCATACAAATGTCGCTCCCGATTTGACATTTTCCGCTCTAGAAAAGACATATTGTACCCGATTTTCTTTAAATTTTGCAGAACATCTTATAATCCAACTAGAAACACGTATGCAAAAATTGGATAAGGTCGGTTCAGATTTAGATATAGACCCAAACAAATGTCACTCCCTCCGCTCTAGAAACCACATCTTGCACCCGATTTTCTTTAAATTTGGCACAACATCATCTAATCTAACTAGAAACACCTATGCTGAAAGTGGGTATGATCGGTACAGATTTAGATATAGCCACATACAAATGTCGCTCCCGATTTGACTTTTTCCGCTCTAAAATCCACATATTGTACCCGTTTTTCTTTAAAATTGGCACAACATATTATAATCTAACCTATGGTGAATGTGGGTAACATAGGTTCAGATTTAGATATAGACCTCATACAAATGTTGCTCCCGAATGTTTAACCGATTTTGGCCAAATTTTACATATTATATTTCACCAATAAACAGACATGGTGAATGCGGGTCACATCGTTCCAGGTTTCAATATACCCCCAAATGTCCTTTCCGATTTAACATTTTTTGTCAAACACATACATTTACAGGATGCAAAAATCCTTCCCGATTTCAATTTTTTACCGAATTGAATTGCAATGAGAATTGTTTGGGTGATGTCCATATGTCCATACTTTGAAATGACTTTGGTATACTACTGTATAATTTGTATTTGTCTGTCGGACAATTAGATCAATTACCATATTATTTACCATACTCGTTAAATTTGACTGAAGATGAATTTATAGCATATAAATTATATGAATATAATTTATATAATTTGTATGAACTACATAAAATTGCTCCCATGAAATACCTGGGTTTAGTAATTAAAGCGAGGTACATACGCATGGAGTAGTGTAGGGTATTATATAGTCGGCCCCGCCCGACTTTAGCCTTTCCTTACTTGTTTTTGTTTTTTATTACTTTTATAAATATACAATATTTAATTTTTATATAATTTTAACAATTTCAATATTTTTTCTTAAAAAATACATATACCTAATTTTAAATTATTTAATACTAATTTAATGTAATATTCATTTGTGTTATATATTAGTTCATATTAAATAAACTTTATGTTATGTTTCCTATTGTCAGTTCTAACGAACAAAATGGTTTGCTTTTGTTATTTACCTCACACAAAAGAGGAAAGCTGAGATGGTTAGAGTGCCGTAGTAGCAACCGGAAGGTCCATTGTTCTACCCCCAGTAGCGGCGGATTTTTTAAAACAGAAATGGAAACTAGTGAAAAAGTGGTTCCTATGCAATACTTTAAAATAAGTTTTAATTCTTTCAAATTAAAAGACATCCCTCCTACGACAACTACGTGTTAAATTCATTGGTGAAGATCCCACTTCACTACTTCCGAATCACAATATGAACATCTTTTTTTTCTTATATAGGGTCCGCCAAATAACTTTTTTTTGAAAATGCTATAAAAAAAGCTGCTGAATATTTTCTCAAATTTCTTTTTTTATTTGAAAGTACAATCCTTGCGGTTAATAATGGAAAATAATTTCATTCAAATGGCTGCTGAGGGCACCCCACAAATAATAGTCCAACGGTTGAATAGTTAAAAAAAACGTTAGATGGCGGACCTTTCATATAGCTCCCATTCCAATGTCTCCTATGATTTACTTTTTCCGCTCTAGAAACCACATATTTCAACAAATAACTTTTTTTGAAAATGATATAAAAAAAACTACTGAATATTTTCTCAATTTTTTTTTTTATTTGAAAGTACAACCCTTCCGGTTAATAATGGAAAAAAATTTCATTCAAATGGCTGCTGAGGGCACCCCACAAATAATAGTCCAACGGTTGAATAGTTGAAAAAAAACGTTAGATGGCGGACCCATACAACAAAATTTCTAGTGTTAAAATAAGTGTTAAAAAATCTCCGCTTACCAAATAACCGTCTAACTGTCTTGTTCCACTTTTGAGCCAGATTATTAGATTTTTTTTTTCAATTTTCAGAATTTCGGTCCTTTCCCGGTGGGTACTGAACAATTATTACCTAAAAATTATATCTCTCTATTTGGACGAATATCATCAATCTGCATAGTTTTGCCACAAATGGGTGGTAATGGAAAAGTGGACGTGGCACCTCCCATACGAAGTTAAAACCTATTATTGAATATTGTCAGTTCTATGTCGCCGAGAGTACTGAAATTATGTGTAAGTGCATCTAGCATCAATGTGCGTAGTTGTGCCAAAAATGGGCGGTAGTGGAAACGTGGAAAACCAATTATTGAATATTGTCAGTTCTATGACATCTAGAGCGCTGAAATTTTGTGTGGGTAGAGCCAGTGTAAATAGTTGTGCAAAGATGGGCGGAGAGTAGCTGTGACCCTTCCCATACGAAATTAAAACCTGTTTTTTGAGTATATTCGACACCGAGATTCCTATATTGTTATGTGACTTCAATTAGTTGTAACCTGCTTAGACAATATACAAATGGGCGGGATTTGAAAGATGGGACATTTTTGATTTGAATTTTGTAAAATTACACGATTTCTTTGGATTTTCTTAGCACAATAGTAAAGAAATGCTATAAAAAGAAATATTCATTCGTCGAAAGCCGACTTAAGTCAAGAAAACGCAAATTATAATATTTTTTTAGTTTTTGTGTTGTTTGAATAGTGAACAATTTGATTGATTTTCTATGTGTTCTGAATGTAGTACATTCGAATTGCAGCTATTCGATTAAGTAAGTTCTCTTACGTAGGAAGTTTTTTGTTCTGATAATGGAAAAGAGGAAACTAACACTCAAGTCAAATCAATTTGATTTTTGACATTTCTTCCTTTATTCGCCGTAAACTAACGTTCTATTCTTCAATATTCTCCATGGAACATATCCACTTTTTAGTACTCAGGAAAATACCTTGATTATAATTGCTACATATAAAGCGTGATTTTTTAACTATTATCTTTTTGGCAACACTGGTTTAAACAGCTGACGCACGTTTCGTGTTTTGTTTCACTGTCAAACATCTTCAGTTTGGTCTATAATTTAACCATGAATCCTCTTACGAACAACGCTTGCAAATTATTGAATTTTATTATCAAAATGCGTGCTCTGTTAAGAAAGTTCATCGCGCGCTTCCATTTTATGGTCAGTTTAATCGACCCACTGAAGCGGCTATTCGGGCTATTGTGACTAAATTTCGCACCAAATTTACATTGTTGGACATTAAACCACCAACACGCTTACGTAGAGTGCGAACTGAAGAAAATATCGCAGCTGTATGGGCCAGTGTTAATGATGACCATCAATTATCGATTCGTCGCCGTTCGCAGCAATTGGGCCTCTGTTACTCAAAAACGTGGAAATGCCAAAATTGGACTAAGCGGATGGACCATTTGATGCGCAGTCAAGGTCAACGTTTGCATGAAATAATCTTCAAACATTAAATTATATGGACCGTACTATCGATTCAAATAATGATTTAATGCATTTTTCTGAATTTTATGTGTTTTTTTTTTTGGAAAACTTTCCTGTAGCTTTTAAAAAGATCACCCTTTATTACCGATCACAAGAAAAAATTTTATGAAACCTGATCATTTTACCGTTTGTTTTTCTGCCTGGCTGAGCAGGCGGGGCCCAGCTAATTTATATATATATATATAAATTGATTGAGGTAAAAGCTTTTTATAATTAAAAGTCTCAGACGGATTTTCTTCGTTGAACTTTTCATATAATATCTTTATAAAATGTAGTACGTAAAAGTAGAACGTAAAATTAGTAAATAAAAAAGTCCCGTTGTACCAGCAATTCAATCACCCATCACTGATGTCATCTTTACCATCATTGTGAGCAAACTCTCTGAGAAAATCTCTGGGAAATGATAACGATCGGCGTGAGTAAATAAATATTGGTTCATATTCGCTAACAATGATGTGCTTCTTCTTCCTCTCACCAATTCGGCTCCAAAGACGACTGTCAATAAATTTCGGTTTACAAACCGATATTGAATGTTTGCTCATAAATTCTCAGTTGATCGAAACCCGCCAGTGGAGAAACGCACACAACAACATCAGACATCCAACTCACAACCCACAAAGAGCAATAAATGACGAGAAAAACGGCAAAGCGATCAATTTTCATGGATTACTCCATTTGCAGTGATGATGTTTTGCATGGGTGAGCAGTTGGTTGGGTTGTGGTGAGGTGAGGTGTCGTGCGCTCCCCCAAGTGAGTGAGTAAATACATGTACATGGGTAGTTTGTTAATTCTGTTGTTACAACAATACCAACAGCAACAACTGAGACTGCAATTGCAAGAGTACCGCGTCATCGACAGCACCTTCTTCTTCCTTCATGTGGAAGAATTGATTGCATGCCACTTGTTGCTGTGCCTGTGCTGCTGCTACTTGTATTGTTGTGTTTTGGGTTTTTATGAGTTTTTAATATATTCCGTCAATTTTTGTTGTGTTTGCTGCACTTTTTTCGTTTCTGAGTAAGAATCGCTGAATATTTGTGTTCGTTCGCAAATGGCTGCTGCCGCTGATGCGAACAGCAGTCGTAGGTTTGTATGTTCAGTCATAAGTAAACCCTTCGTCGAAGTGTGGGAGGTATTGTATGTTTGTCGGTGTTTTTGTAACATATGCATCTGATACCTGACATGACCCCATTGTGTTTTGGTGCAGAAGAGAACACAGGTGATATTGTTTTTGACATACGTAGACTACGATTTTTGTTGTCGTTAAGCTACAAAAATGTACATTGAGATTTTGGAATGCGACTAATACATGCTTCCAAAAGAAGTACTTCCTACTTTTTACTAGGAAGATCGGTGGCAATCTCCCCTTTTACAGAACCTAAGCTAAAACAAGTAAGGAAAGGCTAAAGACGGGTGGGGCCAATAAAAAAGTGAAAACGGGAAGGATTTATGTATGTTTCCGAATCATAGGCTAATATGACCTGACCTAATTTGTCAAATAAAGAAGAATATTTGTATCGGGGCTATATCCAAACATGGAATGAAGTGACCCATTTACACAATAGATTCTTCCAGTTCAAGTATAACGTGTTATGCTCAATTTCGCACAAGCCTGGAGAGGAATTTGTATGGGCGTTTCTAGTGGAAATAGAGGATATTTTGCCAACTTTGAAGAAGATCTGTTAAAATATGTGGTTTCTTGAACGGGAGCTAAATATTAATCTGAACCGATTTGCCCTATTTTCACCTCAAGTGTTCCTAGTTTAAATATAAGATGTTTTGAAAAAAAAATTCAAGATAATCTGATAAAATATGTGGTTTCTAGAGCGGAAAAAGTCAAATTGGAAGCGAATTTGTAACACATTTTAATCACAGGTGTTTCTAGTTGAAAGATTAGATGTTTTGCAAGATTTTAAGAAAATCTGTTCAAATACTTGGTTTATAGAGTGGAAAAAGTCAAATCGGGAGTGAAATTTGTATGGGAGCTATATAAATCTGAACCGATATAACACATTTTCACAACATGTGTTTCTAGTTGAAATATAAGATGTTTTGTCAATTTTGAAGAAAATCTGTTAAAATATGTGGTATCTAGAGTGAAAAGAGTCAATCAATCTAAATCTGAACCGATTTACTTCAAATTAAATAGCGTTCGTCCTTATCCCGAAAAACGTCGTTGTGCATGGTTTCATTTGATTCTATCTACAATTGCGACCTGTTCTTTGATTACAAGAATAGATGGACGGACGGACAGATATCGTTAAATCGACTCAAAAAGTGATTCTAAGTCGATCGGTATAATTAACAATGGGTCTATCTCACTTCCTTTTGGGTGTTACCAACAAATGCACAAAGACATAATACTCTCGTGGAGTGTATAAGTACATTCATTTCATATTGTATTTCATGTGGTTGGGATGTCATAGAAGCAGATACTGTAAAATCCGAGAGGAAAAAACTAGAGTAGGCAATACATTTTTCGAGGCTGAAATACGCCCTCGCGACAAATAATCACCTTGAAATCCTCGAAAACCGCGAAAATACGAAAGGGAAAGAATTGATTATACTACTATACTAACGAGACAGAAATACTCCCTTCAAAGTCTTTGATGTAGTTTCCTGTAAAATTCCAATTTTCTGGGGAAGAAATATATCGAGGGCTTTTATTCAAAAGTGGCTATGAACCATTTTCTCGAAAATCAGTTTTTGATGGCAAACTATTCTCAGATTTGGATGTCATCCATCATATAAATTTGGAGAAGAACATTTTGTTCTAAAGCCACTTGTTTCAATTTTTTCTGATTTGGATATCAACGCACACATTATTTTTTGACTGCATAAGTGGCTATGAACATAAAAATAATAGAAATAAAATGGTTCAAAATTGGAGCAACATATAATCGAAGGCTGTAATTCGCTACAACGATTTTGTTTAAAACATTATTCAGCATTTTTATCGTACTATCAAATTCCATCATTTCGCCGTTAATAGCATTTTGCTACCCAAGTTATTAGGCTAAAATAGGACAAATGGCGGCTGTAAAGTCAAAAATTGTGAAAAGCATCGTTAGAAAAACCCGCGTAACTTTTTATTATATTGAGAATATAAAAATATTTCTTTGGCATGGGTATATTTGAGTCTGAAAAGCTTCAGAATGCTGGATGAAGAAAGTTAAAATATATGCAATTGCAACCGCGAATTTTGGGTTTTACAACAATTGCAGCGATTGACTGCTTATACGTTGTAAGTGATATTGGTTCTTAATACACAAACAAAAATTCAGCCGGATCCGCTGGCTAGATCGCGAGAAAATCAAAAAACAAAAATGTCATAAGTTAAAATCATTTTAGCCATATTTGCCGCGAAAATGAAAAATTTCCAAAAAAATATCCAATTTTTATTTTTTTACCGTGCCCTACCGCAATATACACTTTTTGTAAAAATGTGGAAAAAAGGGATACAAATGGTACCAATCTGAGGGATGAAGCTGGAATCTTTAAATTCGCTGTGTACATCACAGAAAATGCGTTTTCTACTCAACATTGCCAACTAAAAAACGTTATCGAGTTTTCAATAAGTCTTATTTATATATTTGAGCATTAATGGCTATATGCTTATTTCAACATTCATAGTGCTCAATTTTAAACATGCAAAAGTGGCTATGAACCAAAAAACCGCGAATAATAGGAATATTCTAAAACTTTTTAATCGTAGCAATTAGTAAGCCTCTTTAGATTAAACTGTAGAAGAATGATTCATAATTACTCTTAAAATTAAGGAGAAAATCAGTTTTTTTACTCTCCTGAAAAGTTATGTTTTTGTTCATAGCCACTTATGTTTTATGTGTTCTTTGTACGAAGTATTTGATACGTGCTCCGCAGATTGGCATAACCATTTCTTTAATATAGCATGTGCCCAGATACGCTAAAGAAGGAGAGATGTGTCTTAGCGTGTCATAAAATTGAAGAACATAACATTATTTTGCGTTGAATAGGGGAATGTCAATTGCCGTATTTGATTTGCATCACCTTTCGACTAATAGATATTCCTTTTTGTGACATTTCTTTGCTATTGTGGCTAGAAATTTCAAAAACAAAACGTGCAAATTTGCAAGATTCAATTCAAATTTTCCTCTAATGTTGACCACATAAAATTCTGTTTTGAGAGTGAATTCGCACTAATTTTTCAAAAAGCAAAAAAGAACATCTTGTAAAGCAACGGTCATTTCATGTGCCATAAAATTTGAATGTTGGTAGTAATATTTTATTTTATTTATTTTTTGTTTTTTTCTGCTTTCAAATTTCAAAGTAAGGTTTTCAGTATTTACAGGGAGTATAATAAACAAAAATTTAGCTAATAGCTGAGAAAAAAATCGAAAAAAATATTTATTTCGAAAAAAAAATTAGTTTTGAAAAAGTAAATCAAAAAATATTTTTTTAATTTTCATTATATTTTATGCGCTTAAAACGTACAATTCTTTTGAAAAAGATGCCAATACTTTTAACAGAGCAAAAGTTATTAATGATTAGTAAAACATCATTTTGTAAAATATGGAAAATTTCAACGCTTTTAAAAAATCATCTGGCATTATATCTCGCAATACCATCACAAAATTTCATCAAAATCGGAAGACCTTCGAAAATTTCTCGTTGGTTTTACATGTAATTCTTCATATACAAAAATTGCATATGTCGAAATACTGGCCCTAAGAATTTTAAAATGATATAACTTACAATAGTTCAATATCTTAGAGAAATCTGTCCGTCCATCTGGCTGGATGATATTAATATGAAGTGACGCAAAATGGTTGAAATTTTGGCGCGTTATATAGTTAAAACTGTTCGAAATTTTCGACTTTTGCAAAAAGAGATGAGTAAAGTATGATATGAGTGAAATTTCCGCGAGAACTTTTGTCGAATCTGTCTCAGATTTGCTTTCTATTGCAAGAATATAATTTGCTACGTGAAAGTAGGTGAGTCTAAAATCACAAAAAAGATTGTGATGTGTATAAATTCATAATTTTGTTAAAATTTTCAAATTTCTTAAAACTTTCAAAAAAATATCCCCCCAAAAGTAGAACTAGTTTCAATGGTTTTGGCATCATCCAATAAATCTGTGCAGATGGGAATAATGAAAATGTATTACTAATGAAGGGCTCCCTCAATTCACCACTGCCGATCGCAGCCCTCTTACAACATTGTGTTAATGATTATCAGTTTTTGTTTTTATTTTTGTTGGCTTCCAACTAATTTTGTATTCACTTTTTAGACTATTAGTCTAGGCATTGGTTGTTTCGTTGTTAGCTGCAAATCGGGTTTTCCTTAACATATTTTACGATGCAAAATCATCATCGCTGTTAGTCGAGCTTTTTTGGGGGCGGATGTCAATAAATTCCGAATTGTTAAATCTAACAGAGCTTCGTCTCGTCGTTCACGTATAAAGTGTTAACTTTAGTGTTTCTGTTCTTTTTTACCTTTTGGTTTTATTACACACAATTTGTCCGTCTGTCTGATCGACTGATCTTGGTCTGCGGCTGTACAAAGCTGTGCTGTTCTGTGTAGAGTAGTGCAATCTGATAATTGCGAAAAACATTTCATGAGTGGGGTTTATTACAAAATAAATAAAAAATTACAATAATTTCGATTTTATAGATCCTGTATCGATTGAAATAAAATTTATTTCCAATTAGTGCTGGATGTAAATTGCAAAATATATTTATCTTTTAAAAGGGTTTGAGAATTGAATTGAGAGTACGAGCGTCTAATGATTACACAAATTGCACTTGCTACTGTTCTGCAGTTTTCTGTCTGTTCGCTTAATTGTTTAATGGCTGAGATTGAGTGACATGAGTTAATGTTTTCTATAAATGCATTTTATTCTAACGCTTGCAGTTCAATATACAGATACGGACGGCAGCTAATTAGGGAAGCTAACTACAGTGCTCCATTGGCTCTTCGACATAAGGATTATTTAATTACACCTGCGTTCAAAAATAGCAGCAACCATTTTCCGGATAAAGTTTTATTTGGATCGGAGAGCAATTGCGAACTGTACTTTGATTACATTATTAATATATGGCCACTCAGAAGGACGGACGGATGAGTGGACAGTGAAAAATCAACTCAGAAAGTGGCTCTAAGTCGATCGATGTAAGTTACACACAAATGCACAACGACATACTATCACTGTGGAGGGTATAATATATTAAAGTACGTTCGGCGAAAATGGGAATTTTAGTAAAAATTTAAGAAAATGTAAAAAATAAAATCTTTTTCGGGTTTAGGAAGCCAAAATACTATAGAGAAAATTTTATACACAGCAATTCGACCAAAGCTGCAGACAACAAATTTCCGTTTGAAAGTCTTATATCTCAAGTTTTGTATACCCTCCACCTCCTGGCTGGGCGTATACCAACTATGCAATTCCGTTTGTAACACCTTGAAATATCGACCTGAGACCCTATGAAGTATATATATTCTAGATCGTCATAAAATTCTAAGACGATATAGCTATGTCCATCCGTCATACCTTCCGACCGTCCGTCTGTTGAAAGCACGCGTCATCTAAACGAAAGGAGCTAGGACGTCTAAATTTTCTATAAGTGCGTTTTATAGTCGTAGATCGGTTGGGATTGAAACTAAGCGAAATCGGCCCAAAGGGAAAAATTGTTCCCTCACAAGGACTAAAAATAGTAGTGCTACAGTTTGTTGTATTTCCATTCTATTTTAATTCCAAAAGTACAAATTTTGAAAATCCATCAGACGTACATAGTGCAAAATAACTTAACTTCATGATTCAACCAATTTTTACCGTAAAAGAAAAAGTACGAATTGGAAAAAAACTTTTTATTTTGCGTGTCTATGCAGTCAGAGGAATGTATACACCGAATTCCATGATTCCAGCTGCGGCCATTTGGTTGGTACCATTTTTACCCCCTTAAGAGTACGACTATCTAAAATCTCTTTATTTGACGTTTCTACCCAATTATAATTTCATCATTCTAGCTGTAGTCGTTCAGTTAGTACTATTTTTATCCCTCTGTACTATTTGTATCCTTGAAAGTACGAATTTCGAAGTACTTTTTTCTATTTTGACCCAAATAAGTACGAATTTCGAAAAATCCGTGCATTTTCTGTGTCTACGGAGTCAGAGGAATGTATACTCCGAATTTCATGACTCTAGCTGTGGTCATTTGGTTGGTACTATTTGTACCCCCTTTTTCATTTTAACCCCAAGAAGTACGAATTTCGAAAAATCCGTGCATTTTCTGTGTCTACGGAGTCAGAGGAATGTATACACCGAATTTCATTATTCTAGGTGTATCCGTTTGGTTGGTACCATTTTTATCCCTCTGTACCCATTGTATCCCTTGAAAGTACAAAAGTCAGAGGAATGTATACTCCAAATTTCATGACTCTAGCTGTGGTCATTTGATTGGTACTATTTTTATCCCTCATTTTAACCCCAAAAAGTACGAATTTTGAAAAATCCGTGTATTTTGCGTGTCTATACAATCAGAGGAATGTATACACCGAATTTGAGTATTCTAGGTGCAGCCGTTTGGTTGGTACCATTTTTATCCCTCTATTCCCATTTTACCCCTTAAAAGTACTAATTTGGAAAAAATATTTTTATATTTTGTATCTACTCTATTAGAGGAATGTACACACCGAATTTCGTGTTTCTAGCTGTTGTCTTTTAATATGTACCATTTTTATCCCTTTTTTGCCCCAGGTCACCCCCTACAAATAAGAATCACTTTATGGTGCACGTTTTTGCTATAAGAGGAATGCGCATACCCAATATCAAGCAAATATAAACAGACATATTAAAAAACATGCTTAAATACGCTAAAATATTTGGGATTATTATGGGTATTCTTAGTCCTTGTGAGGGAAATTTTTTTCCCTCTGGGCCGATTTCGCCCCGTTTCAATCCCAAACGATCTACGACTATAAGACGCATTTATGGAAAATTTGAACGTTCTAGCTCCTTTCGTTTAGATGCTAGCGTGCTTTCAACAGACGGAAGGACGGACGGATATGGCTAGATCGTCTTAGAATTTTATGACGATCAATAAATAAAAATCAAGGGATAAAAATAGTACCAACCAAATGACGGCAGCTAGAGTCATGAAATTCGCAGTATACATTCCTTTGACTGCATAGACACAAAAAATTAAAGGTTTTTCCAAATTCGCACTTTTAAGGGATACAATGGGTACAGAGAGAGAAAAATAGTACCAACTAAACGACTAATTGCGTAGACATGTAAAATAAAGAGGTTTTAGAAAGTCGTACTCTTAAGGGGGTAAAGTGGGAAAAAGGGGATAAAAATAGTACCAACCTCCGACTGCATAGCGACACAAAATAACAAGTAAGGAAAGGCTAAAGTCGGGCGGGGCCGACTATATAATACCCTACACCACTCCCTGCGTATATACCTCGCTTTGATTACTAAACCCAGGTATTTCATGGGAGCAATTTTATGTAGTTCATACAAATTATATAAATTATATTCATATAATTTATATGCTATAAATTCATCTTCAGTCAAATTTAACGAGTATGATAAATAATATGGTAATTGATCTAATTGTCCGACAGACAAATACAAATTATACAGTAGTATACCAAAGTCATTTCAAAGTATGGACATATGGACATCACCCAAACAATTCTCATTGCAATTCAATTCGGTAAAAAAGTGAAATCGGGAAGGATTTTTGCATCCTGTAAATGTATGTGTTTGACCAAAAATGTTAAATCGGAAAGGACATTTGTATGGGGGTATATTGAAACCTGGAACGATGTGACGCGCTTTCACCATGTCTGTTTATTGGGGAAATATAATATGTAAAATTTGGCCAAAATCGGTTAAACATTCGGGAGCAACATTTGTATGAGGTCTATATCTAAATCTGAACCTATCTTACCCACTTTCACCATAGATGTTTCTAGTTCGATTATAAGATGTTGTGCCAATTTTAAAGAAAAACGGGTACAATGTGTGGATTTTAGAGCGGAAAAGTGAAATCTTGAGCGACATTTGTATGGGGGCTATATCTAAATCTGAACCGATCTTACCCAATTTTTGCATACGTGTTTCTAGTTCGATTATAAGATGTTCTGCAAAATTTAAAAAAAATCGGGTACAATATGTCGTTTCTAGAGCGGAAAATGTCAAATCGGGAGCGACATTTGTATGGGGGCTATATCTAAATCTGAACCGATCTTACCCAATTTTTGCATAGGTGTTTCTAGTTGGATTATAAGACGTTCTGCAAAATTTAAAGAAAATCGGGTACAATATGTGGTTTCTAAAGCGGAAAAAGTGAAATAGGGAGCGACATTTGTATGGGGGCTATATCTAAATCTGAACCGATCTTACCCAATTTCGGCATAGGTGTTTCTAGTTGGATTATAAGATGTTGTACCAAATTTAAAGAAAATCGGGTGTAATATGTGGTTTCTAGAGCGGAAAATGTCAAATCGGGAGCGACATTTGTATGGGGGCTATATCTAAATCTGAACCGATCACCTCCAAATTCAATACCGATGGTCCTTGGCCAGAAGAAATAACTTCTGCCAAGTTTCATGACAATCGGACAACAATTGCGACCTGTAGAGTGCGAACAAGCTTAGATGGACAGCAGACGGACGGACGGACGGACAGACAGACATCGTTAAATCGATTCAGCTGGTGATTCTAAGCCGATCGGTATACTTAAAGGTGGGTCTAGCTCGATTATTTCTTGGTGTTACAAACATTTGGCGCGAAACTAACTTATAATACCCTAGGCCACGAAGTGGTGTAGGGTATAAAAAGGTTTTTCCAAATTCGTACTTTATACTTTTTCGGCAAAAATTGGTTGAATCATGAAGCTAGGTTATCTTGCACTACGTACGTGTGATTAAAATAGAATCGAAATACAGCCAAACACCCACTATCTACCAATATTTATGGTATTTAAGCTTTTTTTGAAATATAAATATAATATTTACTTTTTGAATTGACTTGAAATATTATTTCGATATATATAGTGTAACGTATTGGTAGCCTTGCCTTATAAGCGTTGTTTGAAAAAATAAAAATCTATATATATAAAAGAGTTGCGTTACTGACTAACTGACTGACTTATCATTGACCAGCCCCCAGACCAAACGGGTTTTACGAAATTCGTACTTTTAGGGGGTAAAATGGACCAAAAACGGATAAACATCGAACCTTCGTCCTGACTAAACGGCAGTAGTTAGAAACATGAAAATCGGTGAGTTCCTTGCACTGACCATGCAGAAGAGCTACAAATAGGGATTTTTCGAAATTTGTACTTTTAAGGGGAAAGCGGGACAAAAAGGGATAAAAATGGTACCAACTAAAGTATTACAGCTAGAGTCGTGAAATTTGGAATGTAAATTCCTCTGACGATATAGAAACGAAGTAAAATTGGATTTTTCGAAATTTGTACTTTTAAGGGGAGAACGGGACAAAAAGGGATAAAAATGGTACCAACTAAAGTATTACAGCTAGAGTCGTGAAATTTGGTATGTAAATTCCTCTGACGATATAGAAACGAAGTAAAATTGGAATTTTCGAAATTTTTACTTTTAAGGGGCGAGCGACACAAAAAGGGATAAAAATGGGACCAACTAAAGTATTGCAGATAGAATCGTGAAATGTTGTATGTAAATTCCTCTCACCATATAGAAACGAAGTAAAAATAGATTTTTTCGAAATTTGTATTTTTAGGGGGCGAGAGGGATAAAAAGGGCCCAACTAAAGTATTACAGCTAGAATCGTGAAATTTGGTATGTAAATTCCTCTGACCATGTAGAAGCGCAGTATAATTGAATTGTTCGAAATTTGTACTTTTTTGGGGGTAGGCGGGACAAAAAGTGTTCCAATTTAAGAATTGCAGCTATAGTCGGAAAATTTGTAGTGTAAACTGTGTGTATAGCGCAATCTAAATGGATTTTTTGAAATTTTCTTATAGGGGGTGAGCAACAAGGGATAAAAGTAGTACCAACTAAAGTATTGGAGCTATAGTCGTGAAATGTGGTGTGTAAGTTCCACTGACAACGAGAAGCGCAAATCTAAACGAATTTTTCTAATTTTGTACTTATAAACAATGAGCGGGATAAAAATAGTACTAAATAAAATATTTAAGCTATAGTCGTGAAATTTTGTGTTTAAATTTCTCTGACAACGTAGATGGATTTCTCGAAATTTTTACTTTTAAGTTGCGAGCGGGACAAAAAGGGATAAAAATGGTACCAACTTTAGTATTACAGCTAGAATCGTGAAATTTAGTGTGTAAATTCCTCTGACCATATAGAAACGCAATAGTTTGATTTTTCGAAATTTGTACTTTTAAGGGGTGCGCGGGACGAAAAGGGATAAAAATGCTGTACAATCATTTAATTACGTAAGCGCGGAATATAAATGGATATTTCAAAATTTGTACTTGAAAGGGGGATGCGGGACAACAAGGAATAAATTAGTTACCAAATAAAGTACATATTTTTAGGGGAAGCAAAAACACATTTTACCTATTGTGATTTTTCAAAATGTGTACTTTTTGGGAAAGAAATGCTAAAAGTTATAAACTGGCTGGCTGAATCTAGAAACATGAGATCGAGGATATAAATGGTTGTAATATATTGTTCAAAACTTGGTAGAAAATTATAAAAATTATACATACGAAGTAATTCAGCTAAAATAGTGCATATCGTAAAGCACATTCCTTTGACTGTGTGTGAGTGCTAGCTAATAGGAGGTTTCCAAATTACTATTTTAGATTTATCTATATCCACCAAAAGAAAATTAAATAAATACTATCCAAAAACAAAGACGGATAAAATTAACAAATAACTGGCTTTTTCGCGTGCGAAGCAGCGGGTACTGCTAGTATTATATATATTTATAAAAATATTTTTTCAATGTTTTGGTTTGGCTATATTAACAAAATATATTTTCCTGTAATATTACTGCACTTCTACTAAAATCGACAGCCTCTGTGGAATGCAATCCATGGTGTAGGGTATTAAAAGTTCGGCCCGGCCGATTTTAACGCTTTCTTACTTGTTAATATTTCAGAATTTCGTTCGAGCGTATTTTGTAAGTGTCAAACATAAACCTGAAAGTAAAAATTTATGTTCTTCTTCCTTTCAAGGTCAAAGTAATCGGATAAGATTTTTCCAAATTCGTACTTTTTACTTTTTCGGCAAAAATTGGCTGAATCATGAAGCTAGGATGTCTTGCACTGTGTACGTGAGATAATGGATTTTTAAAATTTGTACTTTTGGAATTAAAATAGCATGGAAATACAACCAACTGAAACACCCATTATATACCAATATTTATGGTATTTAAGCTTTTTGAAAATATATATATAAGAATATTTATTTTTTGAAGTGACATGAAGTATTATTTCGGTGTGTAAACATATTGGTAGCCTTGCCTTATAAGCGTGGTTGAAATAATAAAAATATTATATTTATTTATAAAATTAGTTTTTCAATATTTGTATTTGTTTTGGTTTGGCTATATTAAAACAAATTATATTTTCCTGTAATATTACTGCACTTCTACGAAAATCGACAGACTCTGTGGAATGCTATCCATGGTGGAGGGTATATAAACGCGTTTTTACCTGTTTACAATATGTCTGCTTGGACTTACTTGATATTGGGTACGCGCATTCACCATATAACAAAAATTAGTTTCCTTTCTGAAGAAGTAGTGGTTTTTTAAATTTTGTTTAAATAGAACTCAAAATATTTGGTTTTAGTTTCTAATCGCTGAAGAAAAAAGTCCTATTTCAAGAAATTCTTAATAAAAAGCCAGTAGCAGTTCATCGACAATAAATTTAAATATTTGTTATTTTAAAATTACAATTTCAAAATGTCAACTCATTTTCCAGTTGAATATTTTTGATGTCACACTAGCCAGGTTTTACAGAATTTCTACAATATTTTGCTAGATCAGATTGTAAATTTTGAAAAATATCTAACTAATATTGTACACAAGTTAGATTTGAAAATGAGTGAAATAGGTCTAGATGGGAATAGTCAACGGTACAATTGACTTGCAATGTCAACATTTGTTCCTACGTTTTAGTTACGAAGTGTATATCTTTGGAATGATTACAAAAAGTCTCATCATCATAAAGAGCACTGCCCTTTACTTTCTAAAATGACATACTTATAGAATTCAGTGTAAAAACTGTCATTACTTTTTTCAGTAAAACAAACGATAATTAAAATATTTTAAGCAATAGCAATTAACTAATAAATCATCGTATTTTTACAATCTCCAATTAAGTTCCGCCACAAAAATAGAAACCAACAAAAAAAGCATTTCGGGGCATGACTGCAGTATTTTAGAAAACTTATGTTTGTATCCAGTCAAACACTACCAACAATGTTTTCAAATCTCATGAGAATTTCTGTCAAATATCACGATTTTATTTGTGCATCATTCATTGATGCTGACGGATGAGTCAATGCGGATGAATATATTGACGAACCACACGTCGACACCACCTGCTCAGAGGTCAATACGAAGTGGGGTTTTTTACATGACACAAACAATTCAAATTTCCAATTAAGATGTTAATAAAATAAATTTGCATTAATTAAATTGCACTTTGCTCTATGTAATATTGGTGCAAGTCTCCCATTTGAACCGGCAATTTGTCGCATTGAGGATGAGTGAGCAACTAGCAACTTAGTCGCGGGTGACCTATTCTATCAATCGAAGTGTCCCGACGACACCTTTTATTTACGGCAATTAATCAAACTTGGAAATTGTTGACATGAAATGTCATCTCAACTGTCAGACATTATTAATAGTCCATAGAGAGCCTATCTTACTCCAGCCAACCAGAACCAATTCGAAATGTATTTAGATTCTGCTCCACCACTATTACAACATTTACACACACATACACAGACTACTCTGTTAAAGGTTAACAATTGAACAGCATTTTTGAAAATTCAAAATTCTCATACAACATCCGTCGATGCGATGCTCTGCGAGTCTCTCCGTGTTGACTTAAACTTAACCTTCATTCGTGGAAAGATGTGCGACTGCAGTGCAGTGTAGTGTAGTGCTGCTGTCATCTTTACTAATTGCAACATACTCGCTCAGATCTGTCTGTCTGTCGCTATACATTCTAAATCGTATTTGGCAATACTAGCGAAAAAACATCTCGAAAATTGTTCGAAAAGTGCCAATGCTCATCTCATTATAGACTTTTCAAGTCTACACTCTAAGAAATTTGTATAAGTGGACTTAGTAATTATGCCAAATGTGCAAGTTTTGACCGAGCTTGTAAAAATGACTGCAGCTAGAATCATTAAATTCGTTTAGAGTCAAAATGAAGAAAAGAAATAAATCGATGAAATGACTGCAGATAGAATCATAAAATCATTTTTTATTCTTTTGTGTTGCCCACCGGTTATTCTTCTTTCACCGCCCCCGGTTTTTCTCAAAATCACGGTTTTCGAACAACCGGTTAAACCGTTTTTTGTCTGGTTTCACCGGTCTTTTATTTTCACACAATTAAAGTATCAAATACCAAAAATCAAAAGACAAGAAATGACACTCTAAAAATTTATTAAAATTTCCATGAAATTATTGCGCCAAAGAACAACAAGTGTTTTCAAAAATTTATAGGGTTGACCATTTAAAATTAAAAATTTTAAATTAGAATCATACTGAATATTTATTTCAAATTTCTGGTTTTATTGGAATGGTTGAACTTTCTAATTTAATAATGGAACACAATATCATTCATATGACTACCACGACTGGCTCGGCAATACTTCATCTGGTCAACCCAATTTTTCAGTACAGCCCAAAACCCACACCAAACAGTGACTCGTTGTGGATGCATTGGCTTCTCAATAGTCACTCGTGGCTTCTCTGAACACTATGCGGCAATTTTGCTTATTGACGTAGCCACCGAGATGAAAATGAGCTTCATGAAGGCCGATCTCTTCTCGAAAAATTTCCACGTAAATTTCTTACAGTTTGCGTTGCGTCACTACTTTTGAAGTAAGTTTTTAATATTTCCCAATTTTGTTCTAGCGTATAGCGTCCCAATTTGCAAATCTCAAATATAAACCTGAAAATTAAAATAAAAAGGAATGTTATTCTATCTTTCAAAGTCACAGTAATCAGTAAGTCAAATTTAAAATTGATTGAAACCAAGATATATCGATTGACTCGCAAATCCTGATCGAATGAATTTACAGTTTTCTCTATCGCGTCGAAATTTCGAGATTTGTGCCCAAAATTTGCTGCTGCTGCTAAGAAGGATATTAAACGCATCTGAATTACGTCTTCTTTACGAAAAAAAAAACAGAACAACAAACAAATTGACAGACGAGCTAATGTCGTCGCTTTTCTTGTAATCCAAATATGTCTTAATCTAATTGAGGTATGCAATAATTTGCAGGGTTACCCACTGGTCCATACCCACTAGAGATTCTTAATTTTGAAAATTTTCTGGAAAATTCCCCTGCGCTAAGAATGTTAAATTTCGTCAAGATATTCTAAAGTTATAGAAATAATTACAAAAAATTCAATTATGAACCACTGCAACATAGAGTTTTTTTGGAAATGTTTTACTTTTACAAAAAAAAAAAACGACTCGAAAGGGGATAAAGATGGTACTAAACAAATGGCTGCAGCTAGAATCATTAAAAAATAAAAAAAATTTAAATATGTATAAAAAAATTAAATAATAAAGTTAAAAGTTATTGGAGTGATAGACCAAATTTACAACTAATCTTTGTTTGACATATCATCAGTTATATTTGTTTGTATTTTTGGTTTCATCGAATCTGAAGTATCACTACGGAGATCCAAAAAATGGCTTCTGTGCATAGTAGAAAACAATTCACTGTCATTGCACCATTTTATTAAATTATTTACGCTTCCAATGGCTGCATTATTAGAGAGAACTGGTGAAACTTCAACAACACCATCTTCGCTGCTCGGAAAAATCGTTCGGCGATTAGAATTTTAAATTGGAATTTCAAAACGTTAAATGTATTGCAAACAGTGATTCTAATTTCTGGACGTTCGAATTACTGAAATCTCAAATTTGTGAGCGTCTACTCTACAAACTGTGTACAAATTAATATTTTGTTCAAACTTAGTTTAAATTAGGAATCGGATACCTCGCACACAAATGGACAACATCTTTGGTTGAAATAAAACCAACATAACTTCCATATCGATTTTCAAAGTCAGTTTTATTTTGATATTCGATATGATTTGCATATCTTCGATACCTTTGTTAAACTTCCCGCTAATTATGACTCCACATACTTGTAATGTGGTTACAACTCACAACAAAGAGTACCGTGATGTTTGAAGAGGTAGCAAAGCGAAAGTATGTCATAGGGATCCATTGGCAATGCCGATAT
This sequence comes from Polietes domitor, assembly GCA_947397865.1. Taxonomy (NCBI): domain Eukaryota; kingdom Metazoa; phylum Arthropoda; class Insecta; order Diptera; family Muscidae; genus Polietes; species Polietes domitor. Next base: position 65,257,155 of record OX377622.1, read on the forward strand.
TTGAGACTCTGCGTTGCAGCAACGTTTCACGACGGACTTGCTGGTATTGTCATAAACGCAACTACCTTTGATGTGAGCGACGAGAAAATTGTATTTCTATTTCATTGCCAAGGTTTCGATTAACGTTATGAGTTCATGGCCGATGCCAATGAAGTTGAACGAATTGCAATGGTGCCTAGTTGCACGTCTTCATTCTGCACTTACAGTTACATACACAATTGTGGGCAATAAATCATAATGCCTGGGAGTAATACTAGCTGAATGGTAAAATGTTAAAAATTATTAGATATATATATATTACTAGCAGTGCCCGCTACTTCACACTCGGAAAAGCCAGATATTTGTTACCAGTTTTATCTATCTCTCTTTTTGGATAGTATTTATTGAATTTTCTTTTGATGGCTATAGATAAATCTAAATAAGAAGTTTCAAACTCCTGTGCTTGTCGAATTGCACTATTTTAGCTGAACTTTCTTCGTACGTATCATTTTTATCATTTTCTATCCGGTTTCGAACAAAAAAATTCAACCGCAGAGCCTTTTATATCCTCGTTCTCATGTTTATGGATGCAGCCGGCCATTTTACAACTTTTTGCACCTCTTTCCCAAAAAGTACACATTTTGAAAAATCACTGTAGGTAACATGTGTTCTCGCTTCTCCCCTAAAAGCATGTTCTTTTAAGGATAAACGTCCCTAATCCTCCTTATAAGTAGAAATTTTGAAATATCCATTTATGTTCCGCGTTTACGTATTTAGAAGGCTGCAAATTTTTTATACCGCGAGCCCCTTAAAACTTAAAATTTCGAAGAATCCAATTTTACTACACTCCTACGTGGTCAGAGGAATTTACATACCAAATTTCACGATTCTAGCTGCAATACTTTATTGGTACCATTTTTATCCCTTTTTGTCTCTTTTCTCCCTTAAAAGTAAAAATTTCGAAAAAAATCACTATTTGTAGCTTGTGTGAATGGTCAAGGAGCACACAGAATTTCATGATTCTAGCTACTGTCGTTTGAACGGGACGAAGGTTCGATGTTTATACCTTTTTGTCCCATTTTACCCCCTAAAAGTACGAATTTCGTGAAACCCTTTCTTAGTCGGCGTCTACGTCATATTTGGGAACTACCCTGAATGGAACGAAAAGGGATATAAATCGTAAGACTGCGTCCTCATATTCACTTGATTACACTTGCAGTGTAATACTCTATGACTGATTGAGTAATAAACTTCAACGTTGCATGATCATTAACACATCAACGAATTTAATATCAAGAGTTTTAAGTATAAGGAATTCCATGAATCGAACAAGCAGAAAATACACAATAGATAAAGAATGAATGACTTCCCCACTAAACCTAAAAGCCACGCAACAAAGGAAAAAGAATCAGGACACAGCAACACCAAAAATATACAAATCAATGACTTTTAACCTGGACTGTCGGAAAGATTTAAATAATAAATACGACGAACCAATTATTTAGCAGGACAAAATCACTAGTTATGCATGAAGATAGATCCAATCTAGTATATGCCATACATATGCCAAAAGGTATATGTCGGTACAACGAAGACAAAATTAACAAGTAGGGAAAGGCTAAAGTCGGGCGGGGCCGACTATATAATACCCTACACCACTCCCTGCGTATATACCTCGCTTTGATTACTAAACCCAGGTATTTCATGGGACCAATTTTATGTAGTTCATATAAATTATATAAATTATATGAATATAATTTATATGCAATAAATTCATCTTTAGTCAAATTTAACGAATATGGTAAATAATATGGTAATTGATCCAATTGTCCGACAGACAAATACAAATTATACAGTGTATACCAAAGTCATACCAAAGTATGGACATAGGGGCATCACCCAAACAATTCTCATTGCAATTCAATTCGGTAAAAAATTGAAATCGGGAAGGATTTTTGCATCCTGTAAATGTATGTGTTTGACAAAAAATGTTAAATCGGAAAGGACGTTTGTGTGGGGGTATATTGAAACCAGGAACGATGTGACGCGCTTTCAACATGTCTGTTTATCGGTTAAACATTCGGGAGCAACATTTGTATGAGGGCTATATCTAAATCTGAACCGATGTTACCCACTTTCGCCATCGGTTTTTTAGTTGGATTATAAGATGTTGTGCCAATTTTAAAGAAAAATGAGTACAATATGTGGATTTTAGAGCGGAAAAAGTCAAATCGGGAGCGACATTTGTATGGGGGCTATATCTAAATCTGAACTGATCATACCCACTTTCACCATAGGTGTTTCTAGTTCGATTATAAACTGTTGTGCCAATTTTAAAGAAAATCGGGTACAATATGTGATTTCTAAAGCGGAAAAAGTGAATTCGGGAGCGACATTTGTATGGGGACTATATCTAAATCTGAACCGATCTTACCCAATTTTTGCATACGTGTTTCTAGTTGCATTATAAGATGTTCTGCAAAATGTAAAGAAAATCGGGTACAATATGTCTTTTCTAGAGCGGAAAATGTCAAATCGGGAGCGACATTTGTATGGGGGCTATATCTAAATCTGAACCGATCTTACCCAATTTTTGCATACGTGTTTCTAGTTGCATTATAAGATGTTCTGCAAAATGTAAAGAAAATCGGGTACAGTATGTCTTTTCTAGAGCGGAAAATGTCAAATCGGGAGCGACATTTGTATGGGGGCTATATCAAAATCTGAACCGATCTTACCCAATTTTTGCATACGTGTTTCTAGTTCGATTATAAGATGTTCTGCTAAATTTAAAGAAAATCGGGTACAATATGTCGATTCTAGAGCGGAGAATGTCAAATCGGGAGCGACATTTGTATGGGGGCTATATCTAAATCTGAACCGATCTTACCCAATTTCTGCATATGTGTTTCTAGTTGGATTATAAGATGTTCTGCCAAATTTAAAGAAAATCGGGCACAATATGTCGTTTCTAGAGCAGAAAATTTCAAATCGGGAGCGACATTTCTATGGAGGCTATATCTAAATCTGAACCGATCGTACCCAATTTTTGCATAGGTGTTTCTAGTTCTATTATAAAATGTTGTGCCAATTTTAAAGAAAATCGGGTACAATATGTGGTTTCTAAAGCGGAAAAAGTGAAATCGGGAGCGACATTTGTATGGGGGCTATATCTAAATCTGAACCGATCGTACCAAGTTTTTGCATACGTGTTTCTAGTTGCATTATAAGATGTTCTGCCAAATTTAAAGAAAATCGGGTACAATATGTCGTTTCTAGAGCAGAAAATGTAAAATCGGGAGCGACTTTTGTATGGGGGCTATATCTAAATCTGAACCGATCTTACCCAATTTTTGTGTAGGTGTTTCTAGTTGGATTATAAGATGTTGTGCCAATTTTAAAGAAAATCGGGTACAATATGTGGCTTCTAAAGCGGAAAAAGTGAAATAGGGAGCGACATTTGTATCGGGGCTATATCTAAATCTGAACCGATCTTACCCAATTTCGGAATAGGTGTTTCAAGTTGGATTATAAGATGTTGTACCAAATTTAAAGAAAATCGGGTACAATATGTGGTTTCTAGAGCGGAAAATGTCAAATCGGGACCGACATTTGTATGGGGGCTATATCTAAATCTGAACCGATTTCCTCCAAATTCAATACCGATGGTCTTTGGACAAAAAAAATAACTTCTGCCAAGTTCCATGACAATCGGACTACTACGGACTATACTTAAAGGTGGGTCTAGCTCGATTATTTCTTGGTGTTACAAACATTTGGCACGAAACTAACTTATAATACCCTAGACCACGAAGTGGTGTAGGGTATAAAAACTAGACGTTTCATCACACAAATCTGACAATAAAGCCATCGACGAACCTCTAGAACAAAAGACAGCACTTGCAGCCCACAGTACACTGACTGGACATAAACCAAATTTTGGCGTTGCTAATGTATAAGCGGAAGAGACGATATACACTGGAGCTGATTTACATTACTGACGTTTCCGCTGAAAAGATACTTTATTACAAAACTGATACCGATAGATGCTCTCAAATGTAAGGTAATAAACTTTCACAGTCGACAGCCGTATATTTTCTATTTTTAAATTTAAATGTAAATATTAGGGTTTGGGGTCCGGGAAAAAATTTTAAATTTCCCGGGAATGCGGGAAATATTAAAAAATATTTTTTTTGTTTACTTTGAGCACTAATTTAGTTTTGCTATATGAATGGGAAATTGTAAATATATTTCAAATGCATATATTACTGACAATAATTATGACCATTTGATACTAAGGCTGACATAGTGCCAATACGTAACCCCTCGTGTCATCTGGTTTAACTTTCTTGTTTTCCCAGAAAAATCGACCAAGTAAAGGGTGAAAATCTTCTCAAAGAAGAATTTACTTTACATATGAAACCATTAAGGAATGGTCTAAAAATAGGAATAATATTATAATTGACACCTGGAAACTTTCAAAAGAAATCTAATATGAATAGAAATATACCCTTTGTAAGAACTAACGATGTTTTTATTTTTTATGAATTTATTTAATTGAAATTAACATTTTTTAAACGTTTCTATTGCATTTATAGTTTAGAATATTTCCCCCTCTTTCTGTAAAATAGTTTCCTCTCTCTTCTAGGAGCCATAACATAATCAGCAATACGGGTTCTTTGTTTCTATAAACATTTTTTAATAACATTTTAACATTTAATTTTGAATCTAGAGTACGTGTCAGTTCACTTGTGCTTGTGATTTCAATGTCCAATATTATGACTCCTTCAATTCTGAATATTTGCCTGGAGCAAAATATTTGTAAAATGAAAAATAATTTTACCAAAAAAATTAGTTTTTCATTTGTAATCTGTATATGTATTGGAGTATACCTAAATCTGAACCGATCTTACCCATTTTCACCATAGGTGTTTTTAGTTGGTGTTTTAGTTAGATTATAAGATGCTGCACCCAATTTAAATATGTGGTACGATACGTGGTTTCTAAAGCGGAAAAAGTCAAATCAGGAGCGACCATTGTATTGGGGCTATATCTAAATATGAACCGATATTACCCACTTTCTGCATAGGTGTTTCTAGTTGGATTATAAGATGCTGTACCCAATTTAAACAAAATCGGGTACAATATGTGGTTTCTAGAGCGGCAAAAGTGAAATCGGTACCGGAATTTGTATGGAGGCTATATCTAAATCTGAACCGATCTTACCCACTTTCTGCACAGGTGTTTCTAGCTTGATCATAAGATGTTGTGAAAATTTAAAGAAAATCGAGTACAATATGTGGTTTCTAGAGCGGAAAATGTCAAATCGGGAGCGAAATTTGTATGGGGGCTATATCTAAATCTGAACCGATCTTCCCAATTTCTGCATAGATGTTTCTAGTTTGATTATAAGATGTTGTGCCAAATTTAAAGAAAATCGGGTACAATATGTGGTTTCTAGAGCGGAAAATGAAAAATCGGGAGCGAAATTTGTATGGGGGGCTATATCTAAATGTGAACCGATTTGCCTCAAATTACAATTCGTCCTTGATCCACAAAACTTACTTGTGCCAATTTTTGTTAAGATCGGGCTATAATTTGATTACAACAAAAGATGGACAGACAGACGGACATTGCTAAATCGATTCAGAAAGTGATTCTAAGCCGATCTGTATAATAAAGGATGGGTCTAACTCGATTCCTTTTGGATGTTACAAACAAATGCACAAAGACATAATACTCTCGTGGAGTGTATACAAATATTTATTTTTAGATTATTATTATTTTGTTTTGTTTTTCTCGATCACTATTAATCAAGAATTGCAATCATATTGAAAATTAACAAAAAATACGAAAACCTTTCAATAGTGTACCTAAATGTTGATATTAAACCATATTGGGCATACCTAAAATAAAATATTTTTTCCGGGATTTCCCGGGAATGAAAATTTTCATTCCCGTTTTCCCGGGAAATGAAAAAATTCCGGGAAACCCCAAACCCTAGTAAATATTAATATTTTGTAAATGTTTTATAAAAATGTGAGAATAATATGTGTTTTTTGTTAGATCCCCTGAAGATGACTAAGGATGTTAGTCGATATATTGGGCAAAAATAAATAATTTTAAAAAGAATAGCACACTTTTAATTAGCAAGGACCTTGAGCCGAACTATAACATAAACAATTTTCAGTCGTTTTGCACAGAATTCCTCATTTTTAACAAACCGTACAGACAACCATACAATTTTCATAGCTCGGTAGCACTACTTAACATTAATGAAAGGAATTGAAAAAAGTCCCATAGTTTTGTCTCATGAAGCTTAATAAAATTCCGTGAGGGCCAACTAACAAAACTCAAAAAAAAAAAAAACAAGTAAGGAAAGGCTAAAGTCGGGCGGGGCCGACTCTATGATACACTCCACTTTCTATCCGAATACAATTTAATTCGGTGAAAATGTGAAAACTGGAAGGATTTTTGTATCCTGTAAATGTATGCGTTTGACAAAAAATGTTAAATCGGAAAGGACATAAGGACATTTGTATGGGGGTATATTGAAATCTGGAACGAAATTTTTGAAATATAATATGTAGTTTGGCCAAAATAGGTTAAGCATTTGGGAGCAACATTTGTATTTGGGCTATATCTAAATCTGAACCGATCTTAACCACTTTCTGCATAGGTGTTTCTAGTTGGATTATAAGTTGTTGTGTCTAATTTAAAGAATATCGAGTACAATATGTGGTTACTAAAGCGGCAAAAGTCAAATCGGGAGCGACATTTGCATGGGGACTATATCTAAATCTGAACCGATCTTACCTATTTTCTGCATATGTGTTTCTAGTTGCATTATAAGATGTTGTACCACATGTAAAGAAAATCGAGTATAATATGTGGTTTCAAAAGCGGCAAATGGGGAGCGACATTTGTATGGGGGCTATATCTAAATCTGAACCAATTTGCCTCAAATTATAGCGTTCGTCCTTGATCCACAAAACTTACTTGTGCCAATTTTTGTTAAGATCGGACTATAATTACGACCTGTAATTTGATTACAACAATAGATGGACAGACAGACGGACATTGCTAAATCGACTCAGAAAGTGATTCTAAGTCGATCGGTATACTTAACAATGGGTCTATCTCGCTTCCTTTTGGGTGTTACAAACAAATGCACAAAGACATAATACTCTCGTGGAGTGTATAAAAATCGAGTACAATATGTGGTTTCTAAAGCGGCAAATCGGGAGCGACATTTGTATGGGGGCTATATCTAAATCTGAACCGATCTTACTGAATTTCTGCATAGGTGTCTCTAGTTGGGTTATAAGATGTTGTGTCAAATTTAAAGAAAATCGGGTATAATATGTCGTTTTTAGAGCGGAAAATGTCAAATCGGGAGCGACATTTGTATGGGGCTATATCTAAATCTGAACCGATGTGTTTTTAGTTCGATTATAAGATGTTGTGCTAAATTTAAAGATAATCGAGTACAATATGTGGCTTCTAAAGCGGAAAATGTCAAATCGTGAGCGACATTTGTATGGGGGCTATATCTAAATCTGAACCGATTTGCCTCAAATTAAATAGCGTTCGTCCTTGATCCACAAAACTTACTTGTGCCAATTTTTGTTAAGATCGGACTATAATTACGACTTGTAATTTGATTACAACAATAGATGGACAGACAGACGGACAGACAGACGGACATTGCTAAATCGACTGAGAAAGTGATTCTAAGTCGATCGGTATACTTAACAATGGGTCTATCTCGCTTCCTTTTGGGTGTTACAAACAAATGCACAAAGACATAATACTCTCGTGGAGTGTATAAAACATGTGTTTGTAATCTCAACCTAAACAGAACCCACCATAGACAAATTTACACTACTGTATATCTATACTTAAAGTATGAAGATGACATTTTAAAGGAGTTTACAAATCTTTGTATGGATGTATGTATGTCGATTCAAGACATCGCACGCAGTTTAGTGACAGATTCTTGAAAATACTTAAAAATTATCACGATTTTCTTTCAAGCATTAAGAAATACAATAAGCTTTTATGTTTTTATTGTTCACAAAAATGTTTATTGTTTTTTTTAAGTTATTCTTTATGAACTTTGTGGCGCAGCTTCAATGTTTTCTAAAGACACATAATCTATCCACACATACGTATGTATGTATTTACAGACACAAATATTATTGAATCCATTGACAGCAAATATGATTTATATCAGAAGACAATGAATTGAATAAATACGAATTTTAGCACCCTCCCCTCCAAATAGGATTTCGTCGACATATCTAAACATGTAAATGAGTTTCAGTTGATACCCTCCACCACTATATAACTCCTTTTACATGTTTAGGCAATAGTTCTCTAGACGTAGATGATGGGGCAAATTTAAAAGCCGTTTTGTAAAATACCACTTTATTTTTGATATAACTCCTTTGGTAATGAATGTAAGTATATGCGGAATTTCTGTACTTCCCCGGGAGAAAGGTTTTTCTCTAGAAAATGATTTTACATGACTCGTCAGACCTTACTTAGAGCAAACTTTATTAAACATCAAGAGTCTGGCGACAGTAGTGGTTTGACCGCTAAATGCTTAAAGCGTTTCTTTTGTTTTTGTTGTTATTAATACCAAACCAATAACATTTTATGTTGGCATTTACTATTATTTCCACAAATCGCTACTACTACGTATGAATGTATAACATTAAAAATATCTTTAATGTTATTTTTATTGTTTTTATTTTCAGACATAACACTTCGACGTTGTGATATCAGTCGTCATCTTCGGCTGATTCATGGTTGTATCGTCGTCACATAATGGTCTATTAGCAGCAAAAAATATTTGTTATGGCCAACAAAAATTCCGTTCAAATGTGACGGCATGGAATGCACATCTGAAAGATGTAAAAATTGCCAATGTTCCAGAAACCGGTAATGATGGCATAAACAAAACGTAAACATGCATCGGATATCGCTCATTTACGAGCAGAGAGGCAGTAATATATTTTTTAGAAAGAGAATATTCAAAAAAATCTTCATGTTTTAAATTCTAGACAAATTTGTAAATTCAAAGTCGTTTAGCCAAATATAACCTTATATGGTTTTAGCTCTCTAGACGGAGATGATGAGTTAAATTTAAAAGTCGCTTTGCCAAATATCACCTTATTTGGTTTAAAATCCCTCTAGATGGAGATGAGCAATTATTGTTGTGTATGTGGTATTGGAATTTCCGTACAGATGCAATCTTTTATTTGAGCTGACAGATCAAAACTTCCGCCAAATAACATTTCATCGATTTTCTGAAGAAAATATTTTGGTTAAATATTCAATTAAAATTGCTGAGAACGTGACTGCGGCCCAGATGCAAGCAAACAGTCAATCAAAGAAGAATTATTGAAAAAACATTTTTTTTTGGGTAGTTTCTATTTCGTTATTGTAAAAAACCAAGAATATTTATTAGAAACAAGTAAGGAAATGCTAAAGTCGGGCGGGGCCGACTATATAATACCCTACACCACTCCCTGCGTATGTACCTCGCTTTGATTGCTCAGGTATTTCATGGGAGCAATTTTATGTAGTTCATATAAATTATACAGTTAATATAAATTCATCTTTAGTCATATTTAACGAATATGGTTAATAATATGATAATTGACCCAATTTTCCGGCAGACAAACGCAAAGTATACAATAGTAATACGATGAATCGGACCGACATTTCAAAAGGGAGCCTATAATAACATTTTGGGCCTGGTCCAAAACATGAAAAATATCATGATCTGCAAAATTTGATGAAGATCCGGTGTAAGATGTAGTTTCTAGAGCTGTAATAGATCAGAATGGGGCCCCATTTGGGTTATACCAAAGTATGGACATATGGGCATCTCCCAAACAAGTAAGGAAAGGACTTTCTATCTCATTACAATTCAATTCGGTAAAAAAGGGAAATCGGGAAGGATTTTTGCATCCGGTAAATGTATGAGTTTGACAAAAAATGTTAAATCGGAAAGGACATTCGTATGGGGGTATATTGAAACCTGGAACGATGTGACCCGCTTTCACCATGTATGTTTATTGGTGATATATAATATGTAAAGTTTGGTCAAAATCGGTTAAACATTCGGGAGCAACATTTGTATAAGGGCTATATCTAAATCAGAACCGATCTTACCCACTTTCACCATAGGTTTTTCTAGTTGGATTATAAGATGTTGTGCCAAATTTAAAGAAAATCGGGTACAAGATGTGGTTTCTAAAGCGGAAAAAGGGAACGACATTTGTATGGGGGCTATATCTAAATCTGAACCGATCTTATCCACTTTCAGCATAGGTGTTTGTAGTTCGATTACAAAATGTTGTGCCAAATTTAAAGAAAATCGGGTACAATACTAAAGCGGAAAAAGTGAAATCGGGAGCGACATTTGTATGGGGGCTATATCTAAATCTGAACCGATCATACCCACTTTCAGCATAAGTGTTTGTAGTTCGATTATAAAATGTTGTGACAATTTTAAAGAAAATCGGGTACAATATGTGGTTTCTAAAGTGGAAAAAGTCAAATCGGGAGTGACATTTGTATGGGGGCTATATCTATATCTATCTATATCTGCCAAGTTTCATGGCAATCGGACAACAATTGCGACCTGTAGAGTGCGAACAAGCTTAGATGGACAGCAGACGGACGGACAGACAGACATCGTTAAATTGACTCAGCTGGTGATTCTAAGTCGATCGGTATACTTAAAGGTGGGTCTAGCTCGATTATTTATTGGTGTTACAAACATTTGGCGCGAAACTAACTTATAATACCCTAGTCCACGAAGTGATGTAGGGTATAAAAAATTAGTGATGTGTAAACGAAATCTATTAAAAGAAAATTGTATACTCTTTCATCTATTTTCATATTATTTATAAAGTGGTATAAAAGGTGTATAACAACAATATTGTTTTCTATATGGTTATCGATTTAATATTTGACTAATTTTATACATGTCTACAGGCGAATTCATACACATTGTTACAAACAGAACATATAGAACATTTATATGAACTGTTTATGAATATTGTTTCATAAAAGTCATTTGTTACAGTTATTGTGCTTTAATTATTGGTTTAGGGTAATTCCAAAAAATTTCGACACAGTCGCGAACTTGGTATAACTTGATCCTGAATTTTTTTTCAAGTACAATGTACAATGTGTATTCCAGAGCAGTAATAGGGTTATTTGTATGGAGACTATATCTAAATCTGAACCGATTTCCTCCAAATTCAATACCGATCGTCCTTAGCAAAACAAATACTTCTGCCAAATTTCATGGCAATCGGATATTAATTGCGAACTGTAGAGTGCGATTCTAAAGCAGAAAGTTTTACATATTTCTCGAACTTGTTCAACTTTCTTGTTCAACAACTTGTTTTCAATATAAAATTGTAAAAGATACCAAAATTTTTTAACAAAGATCACTTTTAATTAGATATGTGTAAGCTAGGCAATACAAATCTTCTACCTTGAATATGGTAATTTACTATATATAATTGATATGAAGTGAATATAACAGAATAAAAGGTTAACAATAATGTTAGTAATATTTTGAGATATTCAATTTCAGAATTTTTATATCTTTATGAATAAAGTCCGATAAACTGTTCTCCTGATATGCTAATATCTGTGGATATTGCAAAAATTTGATTTCTTTTTTTATTATTTTATAGGTTAGCTTGCAAGGGTCAGTTATGGGCACAACTAAATTCGACTCATTGTGATTCCCGTAAGTAGTATAGGAGAAAAGGAGTTATGGTGAAGGAATGAATGATGAGTTAGGGGAAAGGTGGGATTATCTCATATGTTGTTCTGTATTCCCATTGATTTTTTGAACCGAGAGAGTTTTCTCTACAAATCGGCTGAGGGTTATTTTTTATAAATTCTTTAAACGCAAATTCGGCAAGTGAATTGTGCTTCTCGTTCGTTTGTGAGAATCATCTCCTCATAGAGGCCGGATTTGATGTTGAAAAGTCGCTGCGAAGCCACTTGAAAAGACTTTTGACATGGTCGAAATCATGATCGTGGTAGTCTGCAGCCAAGTAATAAATGTGACCATGCCATTTGTAAATAAATTTGCATTCTATTAAATATAGATGCAAAATGGTCTTGAGCCAGGACAATATCCCAGTTCAAATCAAATATTGATTACAGACCAAAAAAATACAAACGAAAAAAACTAAAACAAATGAGCGTTGGCACGGCAGAAGTATTGCTGGGTAACTACACCTGCATATACACATACTAACATATGCAACTCAATGAGATGTTTGTAAGATGGCATGTGGACTTTATTACTTTGTGCGATTTTTTAAATGCAAATTCGGCAAGGGAGTTGTGCTTCTCGTTCGTTTGTGAGAATCATCTCCTTATAGAGGCCGGGTTTGATGTTGAAAAGTCGCTGCGAAGCCACTTGAAAAGACTTTTGACATGGTCGAAATCATGATCGTGGTAGTCTGCAGCCAAGTAATAAATGTGACCATGCCATTTGTAAATAAATTTGCATTCTATTAAATATAGATGCAAAATGGTCTTGAGCCAGGACAATATCCCAGTTCAAATCATTCTTTAAAACTTGATTTCAGTATGTTTTTTTATGCTAAATATAATAATTTACTTTATTAAAGTTCGAATGTTTTACTCGGATAAAAATAAGTGATAGTAAACTATATGTTGACAATTTCCCGTCCTATCAAGGGATACCGGGAAAACGAATAAATAATTCCCGTTTGCCGGGAAATAAGAAGCAAGGAAAATGCAAACCATAGTATGAAGAGAAACGGAACTATTCTACAACAAAATTAAGAACTGTATTAAAGATACAAAGATTGGGACAATACAGGAACACAAATAAATGAAGGAAATGCAGGCGGAAACAAAAATCATAGCGAACAGATTGTACTGTGTAATAAAGCGGGAACTGGAACAATGGAAAATAAACTGGAGAAACCAGGTATGTTGAAGAAAGCTAGGAACTGGAACAGCAAACTTATAAGGAAGGATAAAGATATGAATTGAAACCATATTCAGAGAATGAATATATAGCAGGTTTTCAAAATAGGTGTTTCTAGTCTAAAGATCCGATGTGAAATGTGCATTTTATAGCAGTAATATTGTAAATCGGAGGGGCTATATCAAACCATGAACCCATATGGTACAATTTCCAGTTAACTGTTTCTAGTTCAAATATAAGACGAACCTGAAAATTTTGTCATGATCCCATGTAAAATGTGTTCTCTAGAGCAGTAATAGTTTAAATTATAGGGATATTTGTATGGAGGCTATATCTAAATCTGAACCGATTTCCTCCAAATTAAATACCGATGGTCCTTGGACCAACACAAAACAAATAAGGAAAGTATAAAGTCGTACGGGGCCGACTATATGATACACTCCACTTTCTATCCGAATACAATTCAATTCGCTGAAAAAGTGAAAACAGGAAGGAAATTTGTATGTTTCCTAATCATAGGCTAATATGTCCTGACCCAATTTGTTAAATCGAGAAGAATATTTGAATCGGGGCTATATCCAAACGTGGAATAAAGTGACCCAAATTCACAATAGAATCTTCCAGTTCAAGTATAACGTGTTATGCTCAATTTGAAGAAATTCGATGAAAATCCGTCGTTTCTGGTGCGGGAAAAGTCAAGCCGGGAGCGATATTTGTATGGGGCTATAAATAAATCTGAACCGATCTGAACCATTTTCACCATGTGTGTTTCTGGTTGAAATATAAGATATTTTGCAAGAATTGAAGAAGATCTGTTAAAAAATGTGGTTTCTAGAGCGAAAAAAGTCTAATCGGGAGTGAAATTTGTGTTGGAGCTATATATAAATCTGAACCGATCTGATCCATATTCACCGTGGGTATTTCTAATTGAAATATAAGATATTTTGCCAATTTTGAAGAAAATCTGTTAAAATATGTGGTATCTAGAGTGAAAAGAGTCAAATCAGGAGTAAAATTCGTATGGGGGCTATATCTAAATTTGAACTTATTTTCTTCAAATTAAATAGCGTTCGTACTTATCCCGAAAAACTTCGTTGTGCAAAGTTGCATTTGGTTCTGACTACAATTGCGACCTGTATCGTGATTACAAGAATAGATGGACAGACAGACGGACGGACAGACAGACAGACATTGCTAAATCGATTCAAAAAGTGATTCTAAGTCGATCAGTATAATTAACAATGGGTCTATCTCGCTTCCTTTTGGGTGTTACAAACAAATGCACAGAGACACTATCGTGGAGTGTATAAAAACTTCTGCCAAATTTCACGACAATCGAACAACAATTGCGACCTGCAGAGTGCGAATAAGCTTAGATGGACAGCAGACGGACGGACGGACAGACAGACAGACATCTTTAAATCGATTCAGCTGGTGATTCTAAGCCGATCCGTATACTTAAAGGTGGGTCTAGCTCAATTATTTCTTGGTGTTACAAACATTTGGCTCGAAACTAACTTATAATATTCTAGTCCACGAAGTGGTGTAGGGTATAATAAACACGCGTAACTTTTTATTATATTATTATATTTGTGTCAGAAAAGTTTCAGAATCCTGGATGAAGAAAGTTAAAATATAATTGCAACATAGACCCATGTGGTCTACTTTCCCGTGAGCTGTTTCTAGTTAAAATATAACACGATCCTGAAAATTTGGTCATGATCCGATGTAAAATGTGTATTCTAGAGCAGTAATAGTATAAATTATAGGGATATTTGTATGGGGGCTATATCTAAATATGAACCGATTTTCTCCAAATTCAATACCGATCGTCCTTGGCCAGAAAAAAAACTTCTGCCAAATTTCATAACAATCGGACTACAATTGCGACCTGTAGGAGGACGAGAGTGAGGACATTCTGTGTTTCTATTCAGAACACGTTTATTGGGTTCAGCTTTCCTTGACGACGCCGAAAAGAATTTCGGGAATTGGGAATATAGAGCTATAAAATCCACAGTATTCTAGAAATAGTTCCTATTTGCCGTAGTGTCATCAACACTTATTAAATTATTACTATTAATTAAATAATTATTATAATTAAAGATCTTTGTATAGCTCATACTTTTGGTTGTTTAAACCAAATATACAAAGCCATAATATATATAATGAAACTGTTATACTGGCTTTTTAAACAGGTCTGCTTGCATTTGGATCAGCCTGTATGTAGGAAAGTGTCATAAAAGCTAGTCAGGCTATAGCAGTATTCTATGCGATCGTGCTTATCGTCTGCATAAGTATACTCCTCTAGATCGTTGCATCATTTGATCCAATGGTGTCCTCATACCGCTGGCTACTTGCGAACCTAGTTAGAACATCTCATTTATCATCCACCATCTACACGACTGTCTGATTGTCATGACACCTTAAACAATTCCAGTTTGACATTCCCCCCCAAAAAAAATAATAAACTTTTTCGGTGGTTTTTAAAATAGTTGACATTTAGGAAAAAAGAAACAATAATTGATAGGTAATTGCAACTGATTTGCGATGATATATTTATTGGGAATAATAATGAAATTCAAGCGAACCGAAAAACAGATTGAACTAAATGCCAATTTTGTTTGTCTAATAAATGGAAGCGGCAAGAAAGATGCTTTTAAATTTCCGAACGAACCATTCCCTTCATTTTTCCAGTTTTTTGTTTGTTTCTTGCCACCATGTCATCACATAGGAGATGCTTTGAAAAAAAGCCAAATCGAGTTGGCAAGAGGGGAGATTCATTACTAAAAGATGCGAAAATCGTGTCATGCAATGGTTTCCGTTGCTGCCTTCACTTGCAGCATGATGCCATAAAGGTACAACAACAACAACGGCAACAGCAAAAACAAGCGGAGCAACATTTTTGATCGAATCGATAAAAGAACATTAAATGCAACAAGTATTCATCAAAGTGTCATCAATAGGTCGCCGTCGATTACAAATACGAGGCAATGCCACATTGTGAATGTACGGGCACATGCTGCAAAGGTTTGTTTGCTGTATGTGGCAGGCGACAGCATTATGACGATGATGAACACTGCCAAAGCTCTGTTTTTAGGTTAGACATCGCTTGTGAAGCTCTTGGTATGACGTTGATGTGGCATGTCGTTGAACGCGACAATTATGCGTACCGCACGAAACCGAGGTTGCGCCACTATTTATCAGCAAATTATCGTTCAAATCTAGTTTAAGTGGAGTGATTTAGAAAGGACAAACTGTAAAGATGATGATGAAGAATTCCATATGACGATGGGGACAATAGCGAGTCGGTTTCCTTGGATTTCCTTTCCCTTACTACGCGTAGGAGGAAAGTGTTGTAGTTCTAGCATTTTTTACATATTTCGATTTTACATTCTTTTCTTACGTCTTTCCAATTTTCTTATTGCTTTGGTAACTTTTTAAAACTCCCAAAACTTTGACAAATTTTCCGGGGAAGTTTTTTTTTGGTGAGGTAAATAAGTGCAAACGATCTTGTAGTTTAAATAACATCTCTGAATAAAAACAAATAAAACAAGTAAGGAAAGGCTAAAGTCGGGCGGACTCTATGATACACTCCACTTTCTATCCGAATAGAATTTAATTCGCTACTAAAGTGAAAACGGGAAGGATTTTTGTATCCTGTAAATGTATGTTAAATCGAAAAGGACATTTGTATGGGGGTATAATGAAACCTGAAACGAAATAGGTGAAATATAATATGTATAGTTTGGCCAAAATCGTTTAAACATTTGGTAGCATTTGTATTGAGGCTATATCTAAATCTGAACCGATCTTACCCACTATCACCATAGGTGTTTTTAGTTGGATTATAAAATGTTGTGCCCAATTAAAAGAATATCGGGTTCAATATGTGGTTTCTAGAGCGGAAAATGTCAAATCGGGAGCGACTTTTGTATGGTGGCTATATCTAAATCTGAACCGATCTTACCCACTTTCACCATAGGTGTTTTAGTTGGATTATAAAATGTTGTGCCCAATTAAAAGAATGTCAAATCGGGAGCGACTTTTGTGTGGGGGCTATATCTAAATCTGAATCGATCTGACCGATTTTCACCATAGCTGTTTCCAGTTCAATTATAGGGTAGTGTGCCAAATTTGAAGCAAATCGAGTGAAATATGTGGTTTCTAGAGCGGAAAAAGTCAACTCGGGAGCGACATTAGTAGGGGGGCTGTATCTAAATCTGAACCGATCTGACCGATTTTCACCATAGCTGTTTCCAGTTCAGTTATAGGGTACTGTGCCAAATTTGAAGCAAATCGAGTGAAATATGTGGTTTCTAGAGCTGAAAAAGTCAAATCGGAAGCGACATTTGTATGGGGGCTATATCTAAATCTGAACCGATTAGCTTCAAATTAAATAGCGTTCGTCCTTGATCCACAAAACATACTTGTGCTAATTTTTGTTAAGATCGGGCTATAATTGCGACCTGTGATTTGATTAAATCGACTCAGAAAGTGATTCTAAGCCGATCTGTATAATAAACGATGGGTCTAGCTCGTTTCTTTTGGGTGTTACAAACAAATGCACAAAGACATAATACTCTCGTGGAGTGTATAATGACTATAAGTTCGGCCGGGCCGAATCTAATATACCCATGAAATTGTACTCATACCATCCGTGGCGCAGAATGAGATATATGGTTTAAATGGTTTATAACTTTTTTATACCCAAGTATTTACTTTGTCATTCCGTTTGTAATACCTTGAACTATTCACGGAGACCCCATAAAGTATATATATTCTGAGGAGGTTGACATTTTCCGTAAATGTGTCTTATGGTTGCAGATCGGTTGGGATTGAAAGTAGGCCCAGAGATTTAAAATTTTCGATTTTTATACACTTGAAATTTGTTTCGTACCTTCCTTCAGCAGCGTGAAATCACAAAAAAAGTACAAAAAAGATTTAGCGAATGAAATGGGACAAAAGGGATAAAAATAGTACCTTTGATACGACAATAGCTAGAAACATGAAATTCGGTGTGTACGTCGTTATAATTACGTAGACACTAAGAGAGATTTTTGTTTTTTTTGGAAAAGGGGGCATAAAAATGGTACCAACCAAACCGCTTAAGATAAAATCATGAAATTCGGTGTATGCATTTATCTGACTGTGAAGACGTGAAACATAAAGAATTTTTTCGAAAATTTTACTTTTAGGTGGAAAATGGGGCGAAAGGGATAAAAATGGTACCAATCAAACGGTTGCAGTTAGTCGGTTTGTACATTGCTGTGACTGCGTAGACACGAAAAATAAAGATATATTTGGATTTTCGTACCTTAAGGATCAAAACGGGATAAAATTGGTTCCAGGCAAACGGCTGTAACTAGAATCATGAAATTCAGCGGTTATACTCGTCTGTCTTCGTAGACACACACAATATGAGTATTTCTCCAAAATCGTACTTTTTGGGTCAACATTTTAAAAAATGATAAAAGCAAACGGATGTACCTAGAATCAGAAAATTAGATGTGGTGGTTCCAATATGGACGCGAAACATAATGGATCTTTGAAATTTGTACTTTTCTTATCAAAATGATATAGACACTCTGTTTGTAGCTGAATCTAGAAATTGCAAATGGCCCTGAGGGAAAATGTTTCTCTCTAATGACGACTGACAATACACCTAATATTTACAGTACATTTTTGAAGATCGCTCCCTCATGTTCACTTTTTGATTACAATTGCAGTATATATATTAGTAGTTACTTCACTTCGTTGTAAAGTCGACAACCTACCATATACCGTTAATACTATGGAATGCACTCCGTGGTTGAGGGTATAAAAAAATCGGCCCGGCCGAACTTAACGCCTTTTTAATTGTTATTTATGCGATTATTATATTTTTTTAATACAGTATATTTTTAGGGAATTTTTGTAATTTGCTTTGAAAAATTATATCCTGTAAGTGATGTCTATCTACTGATGCGCACATACGTGCTCTTTTTAGCATATTTTCCATAACAGAGATTGAGACTCCACTTTCATTTTCAAAAAAATATGGGCCAATTATCCTTTCGGAGGATAAACCGCACCAAACAGTACACTTAAGTGAGTGTGATTGTCGCTGATGAACTGCTCTTGGATTTTCCGTAGCCCAAATCCGGCAGTTTTGCTTGTTGACATACCCATTTAATAGGAAATATTCTTCATCGTTCATTACCAAATTGTGAATTGTGACTGTTGGTTTGAAAAATAAAATTCAATTGTATTTGTGTAATGATTCACAATTAATTCCCCAAGTCTCCTTCACAAAATGCTGAAAAAAAAAACAAAGAAAGAATAAAAATTAAAAAAGTTATAAAGAATTCAAACGGTATAGCTGATTTTGCGCTATAGTTCTCTCAGAGACTCCAGAGGAGCTGTAAAATATGATTTACAGTTGGTAAACTTATTGCACTACGTGAAGACGCTGTAGAAGTTGTGAATAAAACTACAATATAAATATTTTTAAAATAAATTATTTTGTATTGACTCGATAACTATAAATTCGACTTACACTGGATAATTATCCTGGCTAAATCCAACATATTTAACATAAAACAAGTAAGGAAAGGCTAAAGTCGGGCGGGGCCGAATATATAATACCCTACACCACTCCCTGCGTATGTACCTCGCTTTGATTACTATTTAGTTCATATAAATTATACAGCTACTAAGTTCATCTTTAGTCATATTTAACGAATATGGTTAATAATATGGTAATTGATCCAATTATCCGACAGACAAATACAAATTATACAGTAGTAATAGGATGAATCGGACCGACATTTCAAAAGGGGGCCTATAACAACACTCTGGGCCTGGTCCAAAACATGGGCCTATATATTTCTCACTCACTGTAGGTATTCCTAGTTGAAAAAAATATCATGATCTGCAAAATTTGCTGAAGATCAGATGTAAGATGTAGTTTCTAGAGCTGTAATAGATCAGAAAGGGCATCACCCAAACAATTCTCATTACATTTCAATTCGGCAAAAAAGTGAAATTGGGAAGGATTTTTGCATCCTGTAAATGTATGTGTTTGACAAAAAATGTTAAATCGGAAAGGACATTTGTATGGGGGTATATTGAAACCTGGAACGATGTGACCCGCTTTCAACATGTATGTTTATTGGTGAAATATAATACGTAAAGTTTGGCCAAAAACGGTTAAACATTCGGGAACAACATTTGTATGAGGGCTATATCTAAATCTGAACCGATCTTACCCACTTTCACCATAGGGTTTTTAGTTGGATTATAAGATGTTGTGCAAATTTAAAAAAACGGGTACAATATGTGGATTTTAGCGCGGAGAAAGTCAAATCGGGAGCGACATTTGTATGGGGGCTATATCTAAATCTGAACCGATCTTACCCACTTTTAGCATAGGTGTTTCTAGTTCGATTATAAAATGATGTGCCAATTTTAAAGAAAATCGGGTACAATATGTGGTTTCTAAAGCGGAAAAAGTGAAATCGGGAGTGACATTTGTATGGGGACTATATCTAAATCTGAACCGATTTCCTCCAAATTCAATACCAATCCTTAGCCAAAAAAAGTAACTTCTGCCAAATTTCATGATAATCGGACAGCAATTGCGACCTGTAGAGTGCGAACAAGCTTAGATGTGCAGCAGACGGACAGACGGACGGACAGACAGACATCGGTAAATCGATTCAGCTGGTGATTCTAAGCCGATCCGTATACTTAAAGGTGGGCCCAAAATGTAGTTATAGGCCCCCTTTTGAAATGTCGGTCCGATTCATCCTATTACTACTGTATAATTTGTATTTGTCTGTCGGATAATTGGATCAATTACCATATTATTAACCATATTCGTCAAATATGACTAAAGATGAATTTATAGTAACTGTATAATTTATATGGACTACATAAAAAAGCGAGGTACATACGCAGGGAGTGGTGTAGGGTATTATATAGTCGGCCCCGCCCGACTTTAGCCTTTCCTTACTTGTTCGTATTGCTATAATGCTCATAACACCGTGCGAGAATTTAACATTTTTATACCCTCCACCTGAGAATGGGGGTATATTCACTTTGTCATTCCGTTTGTAACACCTTAAAATATTCATCGGAGACCCCATAAAGTATATATATTCTGGGTCGTGTTAAAATTCTAAGACGATATAGCCATGTCCGTCTGTCTGTTGAAAGCACGATAGCGGCCGAACGAAATGAGCTAGGAGATTGAAATTTTTCCTAAATGTGTCTTATGGTTGCAGATCGGTTCGGATTGACATTGGGCGAAATCGGCCCAGAGGGAAAAATTTTTCCCTCACAAGGACTGAAAACACCCCTAATATTTAGAGTATTTCAGCATGTTTCTTGAACATAAAAGCTTGTATTTACTTGATATTTGCAATTCGCATTCCCTTTATATCACAAAAGGGCACAATAGAGTGATTCTTATTTTTAGGGGGCGAAAATGGACGAAAAGGGATAAAAATAGTACCTATCAAACGACAACAGATAGAAACACGAAGTTTGACGTGTACATACCTCTAATAGAGTAGATTCATAATATACAAGTAGTTTTTCTAAATTTGTACTTTTAAGGGGTTAAAAAAATAAAGGAAATTTTCGAAATTCGTACTTTTAGGGTGTAAAATGGAAAAAGGGATAAAAATTGTACCAAACAAATGGATGCAGCTAGAACCATGAAATTAGCGGTATACATTCCTCTGACTGAGTGAAAACGTTTTTCCAAATTCGTACTTTCAAGGGATTCAATTGGAGCAGAGGGATAAAAATGGTACCAACTAAAAGGCTACAGCTAGAATGATGAAATTGTCGAAAGTCGTACTTTTAAGGAGTAAAATGGGGATAAGAAAATAAAAAGGGGATAAAAATGGTACCAACAAAATGGCCACAGATAGTATCATGGAATTGGGTATATAAATTCCTCTGAGTGCATAGCCACGTAGAATAATTTTTTTTTCCAAATTCGTACTTTATTTTGTTGCTTTTACCACAAAAAATGGTAGAATCATGAAGTTGCCTTATACTGCGTACGTGAGAGATAAGGTATTTTCAAAATGTATGCTCTTGAATTTAAAATAGATGGAAATACAAACAACCAAAGCACTGCAGCTGAAAATACACTCTCTATCCCCCAATATTTAGGGTATATATGATTGCTGCCTTATATTTACTTTATGAATTGAAGTATTATTTCCATTATATATATACATAGTATAAAAATATTGGTAGCCTTGGCTTATTAATTAAATTTCTGATTTTCATACATTTGAAATTTGTTGCGGACATTCCTCTTGTAGCTCTGGAAGCACCACAAAGAAAATAAATGTTTTAGCGGGCGAAATGGGGCAAAAATGGATAAAATATGGTACCAATGATAAGACAACAGCTAGAATCATGAAATTCGGTGTGTACATCCCTCTAATTGCATAAACACGTAAAATAGAGGGATTTTTCGAAATTCGTACTTTTAAGGGATATAATTGAAAAAGAGGGATAAAAATGGGACCTTCCAAATCGCTGAAGTTGATATCATGAAATTCGTTGTATATATTCGGTGTGTATTCGGTGGTCTGACTATGAAGACTCGAAACAAAAAGGTTGTTTTTTCCAAATTTGTACATTTGGGCGGAGAATGGGGCGAATGGGGATATCTTTAAAATTTGTACTTTTCTTATCAAAATAATGCAGTCACTTTGTCTGAATCTGAAAATGTTTCTCCCTAATGGCGACTGATAATCGCCTAATATTTTCGGCATGTTCACTTTCACAATTACAACATTTTATTTATTTATAGTAGTATTTTTTAAACAGTGCGCATAAGTATACATTATAGTTTGAAATAGTAATCAAATATAGTAATGTGCATAAACATATCACAATTTTCGTAATATGGTTCTGTACTTCTATGTCGACATCCTTTAATCTGCTGGTAATACTGTGGAATGCACACCGTGGTGGAGGGTATATAAGATTCGGCCCGGCCGAACTTAACGCCTTCTTACTAGCAGCAAAAGGTAAATACACGTTTTAGCGGGCGAAATAGGACAAAAAAGGTTAAAAATGGTACCAATGATACTATAACAGCTAGAAACATGAAATTTGAAATGTACATCTCTCTAACTGCATAGATGCGTAAAATAGATGGATTTTTCAAAATTCGTACTTTTAAGGGATACAATTTGAAAAGAGGGATAAAAATGGTACCCACCAAACCGCTGCAGTTGAAATCATGAAATTCGGTGTGTACTTTCATCTGAATGTGAAGATGCGAAATAAAAAGGATTTTTTCGAAATTTGTACTTTTAGCCGGAAAAGGGGGCGAATGGGGATAAAAATGGTACCAACGGCTGCAGCTATAATAATGAAATTCGGAGCGTACACGTCTCTGACTGACAGGATTGTGCACACTTTTAGGCAGTAGATGGAATCAAAAAATTTAGCATTTCCAATCAGTTAAATGGTTCCCCCTTAGTTTAATTAGTTATTCATTTTTTACTTTTTAAGAGGGAAAATTTGAAATGATTGTTAACGCTAACCTAATATAGATAGAGGCATGAAATTCAGAGTATTTTTAAAATATATTCTTCACTTTTATTTGATACCCATAAAGTATTTGTATGTCTCGCAAAAGTTTGAAACTAAATTATTTAAACAACTATATCCTTTGAAAATTAAAAGTCATGTCAAAAAGGAGAAAATAACACCAAATGTGTATATGGACTTGTTCAGGTCCAAAAAATACAGTTGCACGACGCAATCAATAATTTTGAAAAAAAAATACATAAAATTATATTTATGTTTAATTGTTAAACAAAGTACATTTTTAAAATGTGCCAGTCTGACTTCTAAGATATAATTTAAATAATTATTAAAAGAATTTAATAAAAAATGGTCCGTATTTTTCCACTTTTACTATAGATGTTTGGAACAAAACGTCATATTTTAAAAAAATCTCCATTAAAATAGTTGGCCGTACTTTTGGTAAGAAGACTGAAGCAACATGATTGCATATCCTGCGCATGCAATATCATCAATCTCAACATCCGTGCCAAAAAAGTATTTTCTATTTAAAAACTCGTACAATCAAGTGCGTTATAAATTGCGGAATGATAATCAAATTGTCCTCCCATCCACACCCGCGCACACACATTTTCTCACTGTGATACGTGAGCGAGTGTGAAAACGACGTGACGACTCATCAGATGCATTTGAATTGTTTATCTGTGAACACGCCATGTCTTCCACACACAATCGCTGAGGATCTGTTATACATTACCAGCCAATTATTTATTTGTATATGTAGTACTACAAATTTACAATATACAATAGAACCGCAATACAATTTGAAAATCTGTATTTATAAATAGATTTTCCGAATCTCGTTAATGCAGGCAGCTATTTCCAAATTCTGTTGGCATTATGATTTAACAATAAATAGGCATGTGGAACCGCAGACAGTCGACTGACTGAATGACAGACTGAGTGGGTATTTTCATTAATAAAATTATTCATATTCATAATTATATTTAATTTTCACATTTTATTAATATCACGAATAGGAAACACAGATTTTTACGATTCTCACAGTTAAAGGGGAAAATGGCAAAAAAAATAAATTTAAAGAATACTCGCTCGCATCACACACTATGGGACACTGTTTGATGTTTGTATTCATCCGAACCGCATATAAGAACTAGTGACTGACTGTGAATTGGCATTCTGAGAGGGTGCTGCTATTGCGGTGACGGCAATTGGATTTAATTTAATTTTTTGTGTTTTTATACCCTACACCACTTCGTGGTCTAGGGTATTATAAGTTAGTTTTCCGCCAAATGTTTATAACACCAAGAAATAATTGAGCTAGACCCACCTTTAAGTATACGGATCGGCTTAGAATCGCCAGCTGAGTCGATTTAACGATGTCTGTCTGTCCGTCTGTCCGTCCGTCTGCTGTCCATCTAAGCTTGTTCGCACTCTACAGGTCGCAATTGTTGTCCGATTGTCATGAAACTTGGCAGAAGTTATTTTTTCTGGCCAAGGACCATTGGTATTGAATTTGGAGGAAATCGGTTCAGATTTAGATATAGCCCCCATACAAATGTCGGTGCCGATTTGACATTTTCCGCTCTAGAAACCACATATTGTACCCGATTTTCTTTAAATTTGGTACAACATCTTATACTCTGACTAGAAACACCTATGCCGAAATTGGGTAAGATCGGTTCAGATTTAGATATAGCCCCCATACAAATGTCGCTCCCTATTTCACTTTTTCCGCTTTAGAAACCACATATTGTACCCGATTTTCTTTAAAATTGGCACAACATCTTATAATCCAACTAGAAACACGTATGCAAAAATTGGGTAAGATCGGTTCAGATTTAGATATAGCCCCCATACAAATGTCGCTCCCGATTTGACATTTTCCGTTCTAGAAACGACATATTGCACCCGGTTTTCTTTAAATTTTGCAGAACATCTTATAATCCAACTAGGAACACGTATGCAAAAATTGGCTAAGATCGGTTCAGATTTAGATATAGCCCCCATACAAATGTCGCTCCCGATTTGACATTTTCCGCTCTAGAAACGACATATTGTACTCGGTTTTCTTTAAATTTTGCAGAACATCTTATAATCCAACTAGAAACACGTATGCAAAAATTGGGTAAGATCGGTTCAGATTTAGATATAGCCCCCATACAAATGTCGCTCCCGATTTGACATTTTCCGCTCTAGAAACGACATATTGTACTCGGTTTTCTTTAAATTTTGCAGAACATCTTATAATCCAACTAGAAACACGTATGCAAAAATTGGGTAAGATCGGTTCAGATTTAGATATAGCCCCCATACAAATGTCGCTCCCGATTTGACATTTTCCGTTCTAGAAACGACATATTGTACCCGGTTTTCTTTAAATTTTGCAGAACATCTTATAATCCAACTAGAAACACGTATGCAAAAATTGGCTAAGATCGGTTCAGATTTAGATATAGCCCCCATACAAATGTCGCTCCCGATTTGACATTTTCCGCTCTAGAAACGACATATTGTACTCGGTTTTCTTTAAATTTTGCAGAACATCTTATAATCCAACTAGAAACACGTATGCAAAAATTGGGTAAGATCGGTTCAGAGTTAGATATAGCCCCCATACAAATGTCGCTCCCGAATTCATTTTTTCCGCTTTAGAAACCACATATTGTACCCTTTGTACTTTGGTATGACTTTGGTATACTACTGTATAATTTGTATTTGTCTGTCGGACAATTGGATCAATTACCATATTATTTACCATATTCGTTAAATTTGACTAAAGATGAATTTATAGCATATACATTATATTCATATAATTTATATAATTTGTATGAACTACATAAAATTGTTCCCATGAAATACCTGGGTTTAGTAATCAAAGTGAGGTACATACGCAGGGAGTGGTGTAGGGTATTATATAGTCGGCCCCGCCCGACTTTAGCCTTTCCTTACTTGTTTTAAATACTTAACAAATAATTTACAATCCAAAAGAATGTCTTATAATAAAGTATTGTACTGAAAACAAAGTACATCTCATAAACATTAGAATGGCTATCGAAGCCCGCCAAAAAATTATCATTGTGATTCTTCATTATTATAATATTAATATTAATAGTCATCTACTATATATAAATATAATTTAATTATTAGTCAGAAATCTTCAAAATGTTCTTAAATATTATTAGGTAGAAACAATTTACCTCAAGCCCAATTTCTTGATTCCATCTACCACCTAAATGTCTGTACTATTTTGCTAAAAAAAGTTGTAATATTGAAGATCCAATATGATTCAGAATGGAATGTACACACCTAATTTCATGATTTTAGCTGCAGCCGTTTTATTAGTACCAGTTTCACTTCCTATTTCCAGTTTTCACTAAAAGTACGAATTTTTTAAATTCGTATCTCTTACTCTCCGCGTCTACGTAGACAGACGAGGGCAAATACTAGGGTATCCAACCAATAAAATTTTATTCGATTAATCGAATATTTAATATCAAATATTTGTTCGAATAATCAGAAATGGGCGATTTTCGAATAACGAATAATTCGATTAATCCGTACCAAATAATCGAGTATTTGAAATGTTATACTACTATAATAATTGCAAAAAATGATTTTGCTTTATATCTACGAAAGTTTGGAAGACTTCATTCAATTTGTAATGAAAACTTTATCAAAATTAAATACCTGCTTTGCGAAAGACTTGCTTTAAAGACTTAAACTACGCCTCAGTGAAAGAAGAATAAAGGTTTTAAATACGCTGATTTTGTACCTCTGGTAATGGATGTTCTACATATTCAACAAAGCAGAAACTAAAGAGTTTGATAGATTATTATAGAAAAGGCTGTTAGGAGTTGGAGAGCCTGTGAGTGCGGAAGAAAATATTGTTGTTGAAATTAGCCTTTTGTCCGAACTAAACGAAACAATAACAAGTAAGGAAAGGCTAAAGTAGGGCGGGGCCGACTAAATAATACCCTGCACCACTCCCTGCGTATATACCTCGCTTTGATTACTAAACCCAGGTATTTCATGGGAGCAATTTTATGTAGTTCATATAAATTATACAGTATACTTTAAATTCATCTTTAGTCATATTTACCGAATACGGTAAATAATAAAGTAATTGATCCAATTTGCCAGCAGATATTCCGAGTAAAGTAAATATAACATGATCTGCAAAAATTGATCGATGTTGATCAATGATAAATACAGATTATACAGCGGTAATAGGATGAATCGGACGGACATTTGAAGGGGCCTATAACAACACTTGAGGCCTGTGCCAAAACATGCGCCTATATGTTTCTCATCCACGGTATTATCATCCACAAATTTAATTCCATTTAGATCTTGATGCTACGAATATCGGAAGATCGCAAGTTGTTTTGTGAAAATTGTTTTAAACAAAAACGTGATTCATATTTTGCGCTTTTTTCAAGGCAAGTTTTTTTGTTAAAATGTAACTAATTAAAAAGTCGAAATAGGTTATTTTAAAAAATATTATTTTATTTAATGTACTTATGTTACATTAATTAAATTAGAAAATATTGATACAAAATTATATTTTTGTAGGGAAAACAAATTTTAAGTTTAACAAAAAAGTATTCAAAAGGAAGGGAATAAAAACTCTAACTCAACACATGTTAAAATCATAATTATATTATTGAATACCTTCATCTTCGTCAAGGTCTGGGTGAACTTCAATGGGGATATCACCTTCCGCCTTAATATTGTGATAAAAACTGTGGTAATTTGTACCAATTAATGGCAGCATATCTAATAAATAGGCAAAGGGGTATTGTAGCTTGTGGCCAATTGGGGAGATGGTTTTTTACGGCGACGCGAGTTTATATCTAGCATCTGAAATGACTCTTTTGGGTGTAATGAAAATTTGTACTGCAAAACTCATGGCTTGCTTTTTTCGTATCTCAGCCATCGAACGTTTTTCCACTCAAACTTCACACATAAAAATCAGAAGATTAAAAAAATAATATTGTGTTGAAAAGAATGTTGGTATTTAAAATTATACCTGAAATGCTATGTGACCACCATGTATATTTGTCCTTTAGTAGTGCACGAAAATCGAAGAAATCCTCTTGTCTTAATTCATGAACAATATAATTTGTATTGGTCGCCGATATTAAGTTTGCCCATTCGTGCGAATGTTCAATAGATCCGAAGAATTTTTATACCCTACACCATTTCGTGGACTAGGGTATTATAAGTTAGTTTTCCGCCAAATGTTTGTAACACCAATAAATAATCGAGCTAGACCTACCTTTAAGTATACGGATCGGTAATTGCTGTCCGCAGGTCGTAATTGCTGTCCGCTTATCATGAAATTTGGCAGAAGTTATTTTTTGGCCAAGGACGACCTGTATTGAATTTGGAGGAAATCGGTTCAGATTTAGATATAGCCCACATACAAATGTCGCTCCCGATTTGACTTTTTCCGCTCTAAAATCCACATATTGTACCCGTTTTTCTTTAAATTTGACACAACATCTTATAATCGAACTAGAAACACCTATGTCAGCATAGTGTGTATCATCGGTTCAGATTTAGATATAGCCCCCATACAAATGTCGCTCCCGATTTGACTTTTACCGCTCTAAAATCCACATACCACATTTTCTTTAAAATTGGCACAACATTTTATAATCGAACTAGAAACACCTATGCTGAAAGTGTGTAAGATCGGTTCAGATTTAGATATAGCCCCAATACAAATGTTGCTGCCGAATGTTTATCTGATTTTGGCCAAACTTTACATATTATATTTCACCAATAAACAAAAATGGTGAAAGCGGGTCACATCGTTCCAGGTTTCAATATACCCCCTATACAAATGTCCTTTCCGATTTAAAATTTTTTGTCAAACACATACATTTGCAGGATTTAAAAATCCTTCCGGATTTTACTTTTTTACCGAATTGAATTTTAATCAGATAGTGGCTCCGTCCGTCTTTAGCCTTTCCTTACTTGTTTGGGAGATGCCCCTATGTCCATACTATTGGTATAACCCAAATGGGGCCCATTCTGCTCTATTACAGCTCTAGAAACTACATCTTACATCGGATCTTCATCAAGTTTTGCAGATCATCATATTTTTACAATTAGGAATACCTACCGTGGATGAGAAATATATAGGGCATGTTTTGGCACATGCCTCAAGTGCTGTTATAGGCCCCCTTCAAATGTCCGTCCGATTCATCCTATTACCGCTGTATAATCAGTATTTATCATTCGATCATGATAATTTTTTCCAGATCATGTTATAAAGAGTGATTTTTTTGAGGTTAGGATTTTCATGCATTAGTATTTGACAGATCACGTGGGATTTCAGACATGGTGTCAAAGAGAAAGATGCTCAGTATGCTTTGACATTTCATCATGAATCGTCTTACAAACGAACAACGCTTGCAAATTATTGAATTTTATTATCAAAATGCGTGCTCTGTTAAGAAAGTTCATTGCGCGCTTCCATTTTATGGTCAGTTTAATCGACCCACTGAAGCGGCTATTCGGGCTATTGTGACTAAATTTCGCACCAAATTTACATTGTTGGACATTAAACCACCAACACGCTTACGTAGAGTGCGAACTGAAGAAAATATCGCAGCTGTATCGGCCAGTGTTAATGATGACCACCAATTTTCGATTCGTCGCCGTTCGCACCAATTGGGTCTCTGTTACTCAAAAACGTGGAAATGCCAAAATTGGACTAAGCGGATGGACCACCTAAGACGCAGCCGCGGTCAACATTTAAATGAAATTATCTTCAAAAAGTAAATGTCATGGACCAATCTAACGTTTCAAATAAAGAACCGATGAGATTTTGCAAATTTTATGGGTTTTTTTTTAAAAAAAAGTTATCAAGCTCTTAAAAAATCACCCTTTATTTACTTTACTTGGAATATCTGCTGGAAAATTGGATCAATTACTTTATTATTTACCGTATTCGTTAAATATGACTAAAGATGAATTTAAAGTATACTGTATAATTTATATGAACTACATAAAATTGCTCCTATGAAGTACCTGGGTTTAGTAATCAAAGCGAGTTATATACGCAGGGAGTGGTGTAGGGTATTATATAGTCGGCCCCGCCCGCCTCTTGTTACTTGTTTTGATGTAACTTAATCGATTTTTTTCATGTTCGTCGACAGAGTTTCTTATTTTGGATTTAAAGAGTTCGCATGTATATAACACATATAACTCTATGTTTTGATTCAGATACGCAATCAGAGTATTTTTCAGTATATAACCGGTATAATATTGCCAAGTTAAGACCACGTTTAAAATATAATTGATTTGTATGTCGACGACTGTAGTGACTTTCGTTCATTATATTTATCGATCGACAGTTTGTGGGGTGGATCATGTTCTCCACGTCTATCATCTGGTATAAGTCCTCCAGAAATTTGTTTTATTTTATGTAAATTCACTGTTTCAATCGCCTGGATTGTTTCTTCATATATTTTTAGAAAGCAATTACATACCCGAATCTTTTGTCTATTTTTTCACAATGTTGTTGTCGGTTTCGTAGTCTCGAAGTTTTTATTAGTGTAGCAGTTTTTTTGTTTTTTATAGCAATCATTTGCGAAAGAAATAGACGTCGTTTGCTATAGTCTCCAAGACTCCAATAGGTTTTAAATATTTGTTTTTGCTTATCTAAAGTTATCTTTCAGTGACAATTTTTCTTACAGTAATCTAATTGTATGAACTTTTTGCCAGCAACTTTCACATTTCGGCTAGTAAAATATTCTTTTCTCAAATTTTTGTTAACCTTATTCGAATTTTTTGATGTTGTTGGAAGTTCATCATCATCATTCGATTCACTGACATATTCTTCCATTTCCTGAGTACTATTTTGTATGCTGTCAAAAGTTTGATCCGATAGAGTATAATCCGAGTCATCAAAATCCGTTTCCAAGAAAATGTCTTCGTCACTTATTTGATTTGACTGTTGTTTAAATGGTGATGCTTTATCATCATTCCCTTTGAGGCGTCAGACCCTTTGAGAAAAGCTTTCCTTTTGTCGTTTTCAACCAATTCGTTATCTTACAAACATTGGAATTAACTGATTTTTGATTCTTTGCCATAACTTTTATATATTTTCTGTTTGCAATTCACTCGAAATAAAAACTTTGGGGAATGAAATTCCCCTAATTACTTTAGCTTTAAAACGCAACGCCTACTATTTTTCGAATTGTATTTGACCTAGATTTACGTTTTAAATGACAGTGGTGCCAGATGATTAAAATGACTATGGTGCCGAATAATAAAAACGACAAACACCTGAAATTGTTTAACTGAAAATGTGGCAGAATAGTTAAAAAATAAAAAAACAGCTGTTTTTGTGATTTGTTATTTGGCAAAAATGCAGTTGTTCGGAGGATTTTTGACACATTTTATTGGAAAATATGATTCCAAACCAGAGCTGTTAAGTAATGATTAGTAATCGTAATCATTAGTAATTAGATTACTTTTTTTTTAAAGTAGAAGTAATGATTACAATACGATTACATTCAGTTTTATACGATTAGTAATTGATTACGATTAGAAGTAATCAAAAAATAATCAGGATTACTTGCGATTACTGAAAAATAATCAAAAGTAATCAAAAATGAGTTCGACTACTTTAAAAGATTACTTTTGATTTTTTGTGATTACTTTTGATTCTCGCGAAATCGGTATGAGAGTCATAGTAGTCTGTTTGTCAAAACTTTTGACTTTTCAATATATGTCAGTTTTGATTTTTTCTGTTCTCGTTCTTTTGCCAGCTAAAACCGAAAGGTAACGGTAATCGCAAGAAATCCTGATTATTTTTTGATTATTTGTAATCGTAATCAATTAGTAATCAGAAATTGTTGAATAGTGGATTATATAATCATTACGATTCTTTTTAAAAAGTAATGTAATTGATTACTAATCGTAATCGAAATTTAACAGCTCTGTTCCAAACACACGTAGGAAAGAGAAAAACTACTATTTTTGTGCGGAAAATATGATACATGTTATGTTCCTACATATAACTAATGGAGTATTATTTTGTTGTCGCTAGCAATAATTTACATGTCAATTGCTGCTTTTGTGTTTCTTAAACGTGATGTTGGCTGCCAAATTTATACCACGCATGAACTCCAAAACAATTTATTTTGATCAAAATCTTTATTTTCAAGTCCACAAAAACACTTCTTTGGAAACAATATTTTACTTTTTATCAGTTTTTGTTTTCACATAAGGACAACTTTTCACACAAGTCGTTTAGAGCAAAATTAATGTTCTCTATAAACCATTTAAACATTTATCTTGTCTCAAGCAAGTTACATATATTCCAAATTTCAGTTTTGATAAAACAACTTCTTTGAAGAGAAGTTGCTTTGTTAAAACAAAATGCATATGTGCAAAAAAATATTAAATACAATTTAGATGTTTTATCAAAAGACAATTTTATTTCTTGCATTTTAGAAAATTTTTAAACTAAAGAGTGATTTTTTTGAGGTTAGGATTTTCATGCATTAGTATTTGACAGATCACGTGGGATTTCAGACATGGTGTCAAAGAGAAAGATGCTCAGTATGCTTTGACATTTCGTCATGAATAGACTTACTAACGAGCAACGCTTGCAAATCATTGAATTTTATTATCAAAATGCGTGCTCTGTTAAGAAAGTTCAGAAAGAAAGAAATTGTGTTCAGCGACGAAGCTCATTTTTGGCTCAATGGGTACGTAAATAGGCAGAATTGTCGATTTTGGAGTGAATATCAGCCAGAAGCATTGCAAGAGCTACCAATGCATCCAGAAAAAGTCACAGTTTGGTGCGGTTTATGGGCTGGTGGCATCATTGGACCGTACTTCTTCAAAGATGATGCGAATCGTAACGTAACTGTGAATGGTGAGCGCTACCGTGAGATGATATCCAACTTTTTTTTGCCCAAAATGGAAGAACTGAACTTGGTTGACATGTGGTTTCAACAAGATGGCGCTACATGCCACACAGCTCGCGATTCTATGGCCATTTTGAGGGAAAACTTCGGAGAACAATTCATCTCAAGAAATGGACCGGTAAGTTGGCCACCAAGATCATGCGATTTGACGCCTTTAGACTATTTTTTTGTGGGGCTACGTCAAGTCTAAAGTCTACAGAAATAAGCCAGCAACTATTCCAGCTTTGGAAGACAACATTTCCGAAGAAATTCGGGCTATTCCGGCCGAAATGCTCGAAAAAGTTGCCCAAAATTGGACTTTCCGAATGGACCACCTAAGACGCAGCCGCGGTCAACATTTAAATGAAATTATCTTCAAAAAGTAAATGTCATGGACCATTCTAACGTTTCAAATAAAGAACCGATGAGATTTTGCAAATTTTATGCGTTTTTTTTTTTTAAAAAGTTATCAAGCTCTTAAAAAATCACCCTTTATTTCAGATAAGATATTTTATCAAATTTTTTTTTCCAAATATAATGAAAGAAGTTGATTTGAAAAGAACTGTAGATTTTTAACCAAATGGCGTAGAAATGCAAGGATTACACCGAAAGAAGCGTCTTATAAATGTATATTTAATATAAAAATCTTGCAAAAATGTCTTATTTCGAGAGAAGTTGTTTTGTCAAAACACCACAGATTTTTTTGAAAATTTGTTTTGATACAAACATTTATATTGTAGTTGGAGACAATGTGAAAAAAAAAATTTTAATTCGAGTGAAAAATTATTTTTTTATTAACGTTTTCGTTATCGCAGTTTGATATTCAGTCTTAAAGAACAGCCCTAATATGTCTTGTATGCCATTATTGTCAGAATATTATATCTCCGGCCCATAAAGGACATCAAACAGTGTGGAGCGAAAGCTTATTATTTTGCTTATTGACAGAATTTTACGATTCTCGAACTGAAACTTGATTTTCGAAATAAATTTGGGACCTTTTAATTTCTGTACTTTACAACAATTTCTTTCATTCAATTTTCGTCACACCGAAGTATCCATCAGCCATACCGACCATGTGTTGAAAACACGATGACGGCTTGATAATATTTGGGTCTGTCGCGGTAATTCCGTGCACGTGTATTGGCCAAAATAATGTGTAAACATATTTTTTCTTTAACTTGTCTATTTCCATTATCTTCGAGCCAAACACATTCTCACACATGCGAAATTAACTCCAACGACGATATCAAGTGCACGCCAAGAGTGCATATGAGTGGAATCTACTCGCCGCTGCAGTGGATGTGGGTCGTGCCGACGCGATTGGCTGCTTGGATGGAATTGATTTGTATGGAGTGAGACAACGTCATCACATCATTCCAAAATATGTGCACAACAAACGCGCACACTGGGTGTGGAGGTTAAATTTAATGGCAAAAAATAGTATAAAATTAATAAAAATAAAAAATATATAAGAGGTATTTAAGGGAATTTAGGTTATCCAACTGATTAACTTTGTTCGTTTATAGGAAACAATATTGTGCAAATATTTGTCGAGATAATAAAAAATCCAAATTTTAGATTGGCGGACAATTTGTCCGAAATAATCATTTACTCGATATCCATCAGAGCGATTCGTTTTTACAAATAAAAAATTTATATTAAAAATAATAATTCATTTGAAATCTGTAGAGATGGTCAATTTATATACTAATTTTTATTAATTATATATTATTAATTTTGTAAATTTATTCAATTAACTATTTTAATTCAATAAACAAAACAAGTTTACTGGCTTAGTAGTTTTATCGGTGATTCTATAGGGGATTTCTGTCTCATATCTGTTTATCGCCAAACCACTGTGCAATAAGGAGATTTGCCTCAGATGACTATGTGCACGTATGTATGAGAATTTTGAAGAATGCTTGGCGTTTTTTTGTTTCTTCGGGACAAACGATGCAAACGTTGTGGGTGCTCTTTTATGTGATCATGAACATGAGCTGCGGCAGTACAACAATGTTGTTGGATGCTGCACGTTTCCATCGATGGTTGCTATGGATGCTGGTTGCCATTATTCGGTAATGGTCCCCAAACACCAAAGACCCCAAAGGAAACGATGGAGAAGCGGCTAAACAAAACAACATGGAAACGAGTTGTAGACACGATTTTGAATTTATTGTAATATGTCAAAACTATATCAAATGTCCATCCCTTCTCCAGGTAATTTCCCAGTGAACATGAATGTAAAAGGTCTTTGTTTCTTGCGGTTTCCCCCCTTCGATAATAACTGTGCATGACTTTCTATAAATATAAATGTCAAATGATTTTATTTTTTTCTTTTGATTAGCAGAAAATAAAGTGATCTCATTTTACGCGTTGGCAATTGTAATAGTCTGTAATACAAATTTACATTTTATGAGGAATTTAATAATTTTTAATCCTCTTAGACACGCTATGAGCACTAATGAACTCATGTAGTCGATGCTGAAAGTTGGATCCAGTAGCAGAAATCTGACAAGTTAGACGTTGCACTGTGTTTTAAAACATTAGCTGTATTAATATTTTTAGCAAAGATATTAAAACGAAAACGTTTGTACAAATCGGGCTGTCAAGAGTGCTCTTATACACTGAGAAAAATTGGTGTGGGTTATTTCATAATTACATATTCCACACTTTCAGCTGATGAAATGGGATAAAAATTGTACCAAACAATCAGATAGAAATATAGTTATAGTCTACTTTTTTACAATTTTGCAAGATATGCAATAAGCTCTATAAAAATCAATAGAAACCCATGACAAACAAGTAAGGAAAGGCTAAAGTCGGGCGGGGCCGACTATATGATACACTCCACTTTCGATCCGAATACAATTCAATTCGGTAAAAAATTGAAAACGGGAAGGATTTTTGTATGCTTCCTAATCAGAGGCTAATATGACCTGACCCAATTTGTCAAATCGAGAGGAATATTTGTATCGGGGCTATATCCAAACGTGGAATGATGTGACCCACTTAAAGAAGAGGTTCTTCAAATTCAAGTATAACGTGTTATGCTCAATTTAAAGAAATTCTCTGAAAACACGTGGTTTCTGGGGCTGAAAAAGTCAAGTCGGGATCGAAATTTCTATGGGAGCTCTATATAAATCTAAACCAATCTGACTCATTTTCACCATGCGTTTTTCAATTTAAAACATAAGATATTTTGCCAAATTTGAAGAACATATGTAAAAATATGTGGTTTCTAGAGCAGAAAAAGTCAAATCGGGAGCGAAATTTGAATGGAAGCTATATATAAATCTGAAACGATGTGACTCATTTTCACTATAGGTGTTTCTAGTTGAAACATAAGATATTTTGCCAAATTTGAAGAACATCAGATTTATATATAGCTCCCATACAAATTTCGCTCAATTTGAGATTTTACGCTCTAGCAACCACATTATCTTTAAATTTGGCAAAGCAGCTTATATTTAAACTAGGAACACCTGTGGTGAAAGTAGGTCAGATCGGTTCAGATTCATATATAAAGCTCCCATTCAAATTTCGCTCCCTATTTAACTTTTTCTGCTCTAGAAAACACATATTTTAACAGATCTTCTTCAAATTTGGCAAAATATTTTATAAAGAGTGATTTTTTTGAGGTTAGGATTTTCATGCATTAGTATTTGACAGATCACGTGGGATTTCAGACATGGTGTCAAAGAGAAAGATGCTAAGTATGCTTTGACATTTCATCATGAATCGTCTTACAAACGAACAACGCTTGCAAATTATTGAATTTTATTTGAATTGCGCGCTTCCATTTTATGGTCAGTTTAATCGACCCACTGAAGCGGCTATTCGGGCTATTGTGACTAAATTTCGCACCAAATTTACATTGTTGGACATTAAACCACCAACACGCTTACGTAGAGTGCGAACTGAAGAAAATATCGCAGCTGTATCGGCCAGTGTTAATGATGACCACCAATTTTCGATTCGTCGCCGTTCGCACCAATTGGGTCTCTGTTACTCAAAAACGTGGAAATGCAAAAATTGGACTAAGCGGATGGACCACCTAAGACGCAGCCGCGGTCAACATTTTATGCGTTTTTTTTTTAAAAAAGTTATCAAGCTCTTAAAAAATCACCCTTTATTACCACTAGAAACACCCGTGGTGAAAGTTGTTCAGATTTATATATAACACGTAACACGTATTTAACAGAAAACACGTATTTTCACCGAATTTCTTCAAATCGAGCATAACACGTTATACTTGAACTGGAAGAACCTATTGTGTAAGTGGGTCACTTCATTCAATGTTTGGATATAGCCCCGATACAAATATTCTTCTCGATTTGACCAATTAAGTCAAATAGACCTACGATTAGGAAACTTACAAAAATTCTTCCAGTTATCATTTTTTTTACCGAATTGAATTATATTCGGATAGAAAGTGGAGTGTCTCATATAGTCGGCCCCGTCCGACTTTAGCCTTTCCTTACTTGTTTTTTAATTTCAAGATATAAAAAATTTGTATAGGTTTTTCTTTACACCATTTCCAAGTGTAATTCAGAAAAGATCAATTGTAATTCAGAATTTCCATTTGAAAGTCAGAACACATCAGTTGATATTCAGAAATTCCATTTGAAATTCAGAAGTCGTCAATTGTTATTCAGAAATTTCATTTGAAATTCAGAACTCGTCACTTGATATTCAGAAATTCCATTTGAAATTCAGAATTCATCAATTGCAAATCAGAACTTGTTATTTGAAATTCAGAACTCATCAAATGAATTTCAGAATATTTCATTTGAAATTCAGAACTTTTCATTTGAAATTCAGAAGTTATCAATTCTGGATATCAATGTATGTAAAACATTTTAAAAGATTTTTACATACAATGTAAATTATTTATTAATTAAAGTTGTATATATTCTTAGCTTTATAGATCGCCGGAAATAAATCATGTAATCTCTTAATACAAAGAGTAGAATGGTAACACACAAAGATCGTAAAGCAACAGGAGGAGAAATCTCGCTATTTGTATGTTAACTTCCACAAATGCGAGAGTAACATTTGCTTCTGCAAAGTACTGTTTTATAAGGTTTTGATAAGAAAACGAAATATTTTACAACATCTAACAATAAAAGATCCATTTGGTTTTCGTGTATATTTTTGAATGTACTCATTGTTTTCCTCATTTTCATATTTTGATTTAAAATTTAAACATGGCTGCAAAATTTGCATTCGCTTTCATCTCTCAACGTTGCGTCGGTAATAACAGCAAAGAGCGAGATTAGTTGTCTTGAATATAGAAAGTCTTTGGTAATACTCCACTTATCTTGTAATGTTGGTTAACTCGGCCAAGTTAAATTTTGAAATGAAAATTATGTACCGATTACAGAAAAATTCACTTTTTATTGTTTTTAATTTCACGTCTATTGACGCTCAAAAATTGATTCGCTATTAAGTGTCTGTTAAATATTATTAAATCTTGTGTTCTCCCCTTTCCAATCTAACAATCTATTTCTTTATTTCATTGCATATTGATAAAGCAAATAATAAACAACATATGAAAATTATTAATTATGTTCTTTAATTAATTTTATCAATTTAAATATATTTATGTATGACTGAATTTGGAGTTATTTCTCCATAAATGTTTTCCGAATTTTATTTGATAACTTCTGAATTTCATATGAAATGTTCTGAAATTCATTTGATGATTTCTGAATTTCAAATAACAAGTTCTGATTTCCAATTGATGAGTTCTGAATTTCAAATGGAATTTCTGAATTTCAATTGATGAGTTCTGAATTTCAAATGGAATTGCTGAATATCAAGTGAAGAGTTCTGAATTTGAAATGGAATTTCTGAATATCAAGTGATGATTTCTGATTTTCAAATGGAATTTCTGAATATCAAGTGATGAGTTCTGAATTTCAAATGGAATATCTGAATATCAATTGAAGAGTTCTGAATTTCAAATGGAATTTCTGAATTTCAATTGACGAGTTCTGAATTACAATTGATCTTTTCTGAATTGCACTTGGAAATGGTGTAGTACTGATTTTACATTTGGCCCCAGGAATATTAAAATTATAGAAAATTCTAGAGCCAGATTAATGGTGGGCGTGTTCAGTGTAATTTTTTCGAACACTCTGTACTTCCGCATGATTGATATTAATATGAAATTATCAAAATGGTTGATATAGCCCCCATACAAATATCCTTGTAATTTACACTATTACTGCTACAGCCCCACTTTACATTGTTATTGCTCTGAAACCCACATCATGTTATGTTTCAACTCAGAATACCTACACTGAAAGAATTTTCCTTCATAATATTAATGAAGCGATTTCATAAAAGGTTTTTCATAAGTTTAGTGAATTTATTCTTTATATGTATGAACAATTCATAAATATAATGAAATGTTTCATACAATTTTTTCATAAACATTTCATATTTCATAAAACAAAATTGTTAAAATGAAACTTAGTTTCATGAGAACAAAAAAAGATTTCATTGTATTAAATAAGCAATTCTTAAAAAGTATGAAATATGTCATAACCAAACAAATGTTTGTGTTGTGAAATGTCTTCATAAATATAATGAAGGATTTCATAGTTTTTATGAATTGTTTCATAACTTACAACTACAAATTTAATGTGTCGACTTTATTCGGTTGAATGCTAGCAATTCCCATTAGTCCTCTGTTAACGCTGACATGCTTATGAACCCTGATTTAGGTCGAAGACATATTCATTGTAAAAACTTTCGCACTGAGTGAGTATATTGATTGGTCAGTCAACAGGTCAGACCTTTTTTGCCTGTTTATATTTGAAGCTTCAGTATAAATTATTAATATTTATGAAACTTTTTCATAAAAATAATTAAGTTTCTTTATAAAATCTATGAAAATTTTCATAAATCATATTATGAAGGAAAGGCTAAAGTCGGGCGGGGCCGACTATATAATACCCTACACCACTCCCTGCGTATATACCTTGCTTTGATTACTAAACCCAGGTATTTCATGGGATCAATTTTATATATTATATTTTATATATATAAATTCATCTTTAGTCAAATTTAATGAATATGGTAAATAATAAAGTAATTGATCAAACTTTCCAGCAGATATTCCGAGTAAAGTAAATATAACATGATCTGGAAAAATTGATCAAGATGCAATGATAAATACAGATTGTACAGCGGTAATAGGTTGAATCGGACGGACATCTGAAGGGGGCTTATAACAACACTTGGGGCTAAAATATGGCCTGCATAGTTTTCATTCACGGTATGTATATCTAGTTGAAACATATAATGATCTGCAAAATTTGATGAAGATCCAATGTAAGATGTTGTAATAGAGCACAATGGGGCCCATTTGGGTTATTACAAAGTATGGACATATGGGCATCTCCCAAACAAATAAGGAAATGCTAATGACGTACGGAGCAACTATATGATACACCCCACTTTCTATCTCATTACAATTCAATGCAGTAACAAGTAAAAATGGCGCTAAGTTCGGCCGACCCTCCACCATGGATTGCATTACACAGAGGTTGTCGGTTTTCGTAGAAGTGCAGTAATATTGCAGGAAAATATAAATTTTTTAATATAGCCAAACCAAAACAAATACAAATATTGAAAAAATTATTGTATAAATAAATATAATATTTTAATTATTTGAAACCATTATTTATGTCAAATCAGAAAATAAATATTCTTATATTTATATTTTCAAAAGGCTTAAATACCATAAATACAAAATTTTGAAACTCCATTATCAGACGTACATGTGCAAAGTGCAAAATAACCTAACCTCATGTTTCAACCATTTTTTGCCGTGAAAGGAAAAGTACGAATTTGAAAAAAAAAACTTTTTATTTTGCGTGCCTATGCAGTCAGAGGAATGTATATACCGAATTCTAGTTGTAGTCCTTTAGTTGGTACTATTTTTATCCCTCTGTACCATTGTATCCCTTGAAAGTACGAATTTCCAAAAATCTGTTAATTTTCCGTGTCTACGCAGTCAGAGGAATGTATACTCCGAATTTCATGACTGTAGCTGTGGTCATTTGATTGGCACTATTTTTATCCCCTGTTTTTTTTTAACACCAAAAAGTACGAATTTCGAAAAATCTGTTTATTTTAAGTGTCTACGCAATCAGAGGAATGTATACACCGAATTTCATTATTCCAGGAGTAGCCGTTTTGTTGGTACCACTTTTATCCCTCCGTACCCATTGTATCCCTTGAA
Source organism: Polietes domitor (assembly GCA_947397865.1). Lineage (NCBI taxonomy): Eukaryota > Metazoa > Arthropoda > Insecta > Diptera > Muscidae > Polietes > Polietes domitor. The sequence goes on from OX377622.1 coordinate 65,298,892, forward strand.
AGTACGAATTTGGAAAAAAACCTTTTAGTTTTCATGCCTACGTAGTCAAAGGAATGTATTCTCCGAATTTCATGACTCTAGCTGCGGTCATTTGATGTGTACTATTTTTATCCCCTTTTTAATTATAACCCCAAAACGTACGAATTTGGAAAAATCCGTGTATTTTACTTGTCTATGCAATCAGAGGAATGTATAGACCGAATTTCATTATTCTAGGTACAGCAGTTTGGTTGGTACCATTTTTATCCCTCTATTCCCATTTTACCCCTTAAAAGTACGAATACTCAATTAGAGGAATGTACACACCGAATTTCGTGTTTCTAGATGTGTACCATTTTTATCCCTTTTTTGACCCATTTCACCCCCTACAAATAAGAATCACTTTATGGTGCACGTTTTTGCTATAAGGGGAATGCGCATACCAAATATCAAGCAAATATAAACAGAAATATTCAAAAAACATGCTTAAATACGCTAAAATATTAGGGATTATTATGGGTATTTTTAGTCCTTGTGAGGGAAATTTTTTCCCTTTGGGCCGATTTCGCCCCATTTCAATCCCAACCAATCTACCACTATAAGACGCATTTACGGAAAATTTGAACGTTCTAGCTAGTTTCGTTTATATGCTAGCGTGCTTTCAACAGACGGACAGACGGACGGACGGACGGACATGGCTAGATCGCCTTAGAATTTTATGACGATCAAGAATATATATACTTTATAGGGTCTCAGGTCGATATTTCAAGGTGTTACAAACGGAATGACAAAGTTAGTATACCCCCATCCTGGAGGTGGAGGGTATTAAAAAGGAATCGGGAAGGATTTTTGAATCATGTAAATGTATGGGTTTGAAAAAAATGTTAAATCGGAAAGGACATTTGTATGGTGGTATATTGAAACCTGGAATGATGTGACCGGCTTTCACTATGAATGTTTATTGGTGAAATATAATATGTAATTTTGGCCAAAATCTGTTAAACATTCGGGAGCAACATTTGTATTGGGGCTATATCTAAATCTGAACCGATCTTACCCACTTTCATTTGTATTGGGGCTAAATCTAAATCTGAACCGATCTTACAAACTTTCACCATGGGTGTTTTTAGTTGGATTATAAGAAGTTGTGCCAATTTTAAAGAAAATCGGGTACAATATGTGGATTCTAGAGTGGAAAAAGTCAAATCGGGAGCGACATTTATATGGGGGCTATGTCTAAATCTGAACCGATCTAACCCGCTTTCATCACAGGTATTTCTAGTTAGATTATAAGGCGTTATGCAAAATTTTAAGAAAATCGGCTACTATATACTATATGTGCTTTGTAGGGCGGAAAAAGTGAAATCGGGAGCGGGCTAGATCGTCTTAGAATTTTATGACGATCAAGAATATATATACTTTATAGGGTCTTAGGTCGATATTTCAAGGTGTTACAAACGGAATGACAAAGTTAGTATACCCCATCCTGTAGCTGAAAGTACACTCTCTATCCCCCAATATTTAGGGTATTTATGATTGCTGCCTTATAGTTACTTTATGAATTGAAGAATTATATCCATTATATATATAGTATACAAATATTGGTAGCCTTGGCTTATTAATAAAATTTTTTGATTTTCATACAGTTAAAATTTGTTGCGGCCATTCCTCTTGTAGCTTGGAAGCAACATAAAGAAAATAAAAGTTTTAGCTGGTGAAATGGGACAAAAAAAAATGTGGTATCAATGATACGACAACATCTAGAATCATGAAATTCGGTGTGTACATCCCTCTAATTGCATAGACGTGTCAAATAGAGGGATTTTTCGAAATTCGTACTTTTAAGGGATATAATTAAAAAAAGAGGGGTAAAACTGGGACATACCAAACCGCTGAAGTTGAAATCATGAAATTCGGTGTATACATTCTGACTATGAAGACTCGAAAAATGTTTTTTTCGAAATTTTTACATTTGGGCGGAGAATGGGGCGAATGCGGATATCTTTAAAATTTATACTTTTCTTATCACTTTGTCTGTATCTGGAAATGCTTCTTTCTAATGGCGACTGATTGTCGATTTTAAACAGTGCGCATAAGTATACATTATAGTTTGAAATAGTAAACAAATATAGTAATGTGCATAAAAATATCAAAATTTTCGTGCTTCTATGTAAAGTCGACATCCTTTAATCTGCTGATAATACTGTGGAATGCACTCCGTGGTGGAGGGTATATAAGATTCGGCCCGGCCGAACTTAACGCCTTCTTACTTGTTTAACTTAACTTAACTTAGCCGCTAAAATGGCTAAAATTCTCCATACAAATTTCTTTCGCAGCTAAAAGAAAAACAGTCATATTAATTACCGTAGTTTCATCGAAAAGCTGTCGGGCAGAAACAAAAAATTCAATATCTATATTTTGTTTTAATAATACGGCTGGTTTTCTTTAGGACTGGATAACTAAGCTGCGATAACAAAAATCTAAATAAAATGTTAAAATTTCACTCAAAATAGAAAAATCTTTTTTAAAATTATCACCAAAAGCAATATCATCAATGTGTGTATGAAAACAAATTTTGAAAAAATAATTTTGTGTTAACAATTTTTGACTTAGCCTGGATAATTATCCAGTGTAAGTCAAAATGATGGATATCGAGGCTAAGTCCAATAAAATCGACACAAAATATTTTTTTGAAAATTTCTTTTGATACATATATTTATATTGTAATTGGCGACAATGTGAAAAAATAATTTTTTATTTTGAGCAAACAGCCGCAACTAAAATCACGGTCATTCGGTGTTTACGTTACTCTGACTGAGTAGACGCGAAAAAACAAAAGGATTATTACTTTTTGTACTATAAGGGACCATTAAAATTGTACAATATTTCACTAATGAAATTTGTTTAAAACTATAATATAAGTGGGCGTGGTAGTTTGTAATAATTGTATATCTCGTAAAATCGACAGTTTCTGGTTGAGGTTATATACGATTCGTCCCGACCTATTGATTATTTATAAATAAACATAGTTGTTCACATTTTTTAATAACAGTTAATTTCAAAATGAATGATAAAATAAATGTCATCCATAAATAAACTAAAATCTAAAAACAAATATTGGGTTTATTTAGATATGTTTACCCATTAACGAAACTATATACCATTGGTAGTACAACTTTTGACATAGCCACCGAGATGAATATTAGCTTCATGAAGGCCGATCTCTTCTCGAAATTTTTCCACGTAAATTTCTTAAAGTTTGCGTTAAATACACACCAAACAGTGACTCGTTATGGATGCATTGGCCTCACAATAGTCATGTGTGGCTTCTCTGAACCCCACCTGCGGCAATTTTGCTTATTGACATAGCCACCGAGATGAAAATGAGCTTCATGATGGCTGAACTGAAGGCCGATCTCTTCTCAAAAAATTTCCACATAAATTTCTTACTATTTGCGTTAAAGGCTCACTACATTGGAAGTAAGTTTTGATTATTTCCCAATTTTGTTCGAGCGTATAGCGTCCCATTTTGCAAAGGTCAAACATAAAACTGAAAATAAAAATGAATGTTATTCTACCTTTCAAAGTCAAAATAATCGATAGTTCTAATTTTAAATGGCCCACCCTATACGTCTCCCATTAACACAACTTACACCCACAGAAATGTCTGGAATAACCTTCTTACCCAACTCTTGGCTTAAACAGTGCATATAGTTTCTTGTATCTTGTGTATTATTAGATCACTATTTTGAATTTTGATCGCTTGGATGAAATCACAGAGTTGACATCATAAGCTGTCATCATCATCATCATCGATGGCGTCGTCATTGGCAAAATGACAGATGACTGGGCTTAGTTCATAGATGGAGATGGAGATATGTAAAACATATTTACAATACCGGTAACATGGACATACAAATATTTGTAAATGTTAGTTTTTTTATATTTATCGAACATGCAGACTCAATTTATGATCACTTTTAAGCTGTCAGCTTTAATTATTTTCAAATATTTACGATACGTGGAAACAATCATTTGATATTGCAGCGGATCTCTACTTATGACAGATTACTTTAGAAAGTACATCGGTTTCGTGTTCTTTGTCGGAGGATTTTGATGACATTTTATTTGTTTTTTTGTTTTAGACCAACGTATTGCTGTGATGCTAAAATGTGCGGCTTATATGTTTCACTATATAAGTATGTTTGCATCATGATTGATGCTGAGCTTAGCGATATGCCAAGGTTATGACTGTGACGTTTGAAGTTTTTTCCCTCCGACTGAATCTGTATCAAATGGTCGGCATCATTATTTCAATCAATTTTTGAAAGCAGTTATTACTTTGTAAGACTGTTTGATTTTTTTCTACTTCTTTTTTTAATGCACGCAAAATACTACATCCTCTAATAAATATTACATATTGCACATGAGATGTTTGTTCAAAATGTGTGAAGTGCAATCTGAACCAAATAAAATAAAATTGCGCTATTATAGGGAGAAATCACTTGCTAAATCTAATTGGCTATGGGCTGCATGAATAATTGCACAAAATAGAAAATTTAACAAACGCCCAAATGTTGTTACATTATCAATGTACGGTCGCAATTAATGCCAGATTTTAAAAAATTCGACAGTATTATCGGCAGATTAGACGTTATCAACTTTTTGAAGAGATATTTTGTATGCAAATTGAGATATCCAACTGCTACTGTTTTATATAAATTGTGATGTCTTATTAGCGAAATATTCTGAAAATTTTAGTGACTATTTCTACTTATAGGGAGAGACTACAAAAATATTTATATTGCGTGATAGTTCACGTATATTCACATTAAAATTAAATGTATAGCGTATTCAAAAAGTGTATATAAGAAAGTAGTCGTAAAAAAGTATGCTTAAATATACTAAAGTTTCAGGTTTATTAGGATATTTCCAGACCTTGATAGAGAAAAACTTTGTTCCTCTCGTCATATTTACACATTTGGTTTCCCAACTGTTCTAACAATTATATACCACACATATACCACATTTCATCATTCCACCTACATCTGTTTGGTTGGTACCGTTTGTATTCCATTCCCTGTTCCTGAGCCTAAAAGAAGAAATCTCTTTGTTTTGTGCATCTAAACAATCAGAGGAATATATACAACGAATTTCATTATTTAAATTTCAGCCATTTGTTTGGTAACATTTTCCAAATTTCCCATTTTACCCCTTGAAGGGGTGTATCCACATAAAAAACTTGTAATGTGGTCGAGACTTTCATATTACATTTACTTCTATCCTTCTATTCAATTGACCGCCTACCTTATGGAAAGCCCAGCAGTAAAAGAGAGATACAGAATCATTCTTTATTATACCCTACACCACTTCGTGGGCTAGGGTATTATAAGTTAGTTTCGCGCCAAATGCTTGTAACACCAAGAAATAATCGAGCTAGACCCACCTTTAAGTATACCGATCGGCTTAGAATCACCAGCTGAGTCGATTTAACGATGTCTGTCTGTCCGTCCGTCCGTCCGTCCGTCCGTCCGTCCGTCTGTCCGTCTGCTGTCAATCTAAGCTTGTTCGCACTCTACAGGTCGCAATTGTTGTCCGATTGTCATGAAACTTGGCAGAAACTTGACCAAGGACCACCGGTATATAATTTGGAGGAAATCGGTTCAGATTTAGATATAGCCCCCATACAAATGTCGCTCCCGATTTGACTTTTTCCGCCCTATAAAGCACATATAGTACCCGATTTTCTTCAAATTTGGCTTAACACCTTATAATCAAACTAAAAATACCTGTGGCGAAAGCGGGTTAGATCGATTCAGATTTAGAAATAGCCCCCATACAAATGTCGCTCCCGATTTCACTTTTTTCCGCTTCAGAAACCACATATTGTACCCGATTTCTTTAAAATTGACATAACATTTTATAATCGAACTAGAAACACCTATGCTGAAAGTGGGTAAATCGGTTCAGATTTAGATATAGCCCCCATACAAATGTCGCTCCCGATTTCACTTTTTCCGCTTTAGAAACCACATATTGTACCCGATTTTCTTTAAAATTGGCACAACATTTTATAATAGAACTAGAAACACCTATGCTGAAAGTGGGTAATATCGGTTCAGATTTAGATATAGCTCCCATACAAATGTCGCTCCCGATTTCACTTTTTCCGCTTCAGAAACCACGTATTGTAGCCGATTGTCTTTAAAATTGACACAACATTTTATAATCGAACTAGAAACACCTATGCTGAAAGTGGGTAAGATCGGTTCAGATTTAGATTTATAGCCCCCATACAAATGTCGCTCCCGACTTCAATTTTTAAGCTTTAAAAATTACATATTGTACCCGATTGTCTTTAAAATTGGCACAACATTTTATAATAGAACTAGAAACACCTATGCTGAAAGTGGGTAAGATCGGTACAGATTGAGATATAGCCCCCATACAAATGTCGCTCCCGATTTCACTTTTTCCGCTTTAGAAACCCGATTTTCTTTAAAATTGGCACAACATCTAAAAATCCAACTAAAAAACCTATGCTGAAAGTGGATAAGGTTGGTTCAAATTTAGATATACATACAAATGTTGCTCCCGAATGTTTAACCGATTTTGGCCAAACTTTACATATTATATTTTACCAATAAACATACATGGTGAAAGGGGGTCACATCGTTCCAGGTATTAATATACCCTCATACAAATGTCCTTTCCGATTTAACATTTTTTGTCAAACACATACATTTACAGGATGCAAAAATCCTTCCCGATTTCACTTTTTTACCGAATTGAATTGTAATGAGATAGAAAGTCCGTCCGTCTTTAGCCTTTCCTTGCTTGTTTGGGAGATGCCCATATGTCGATTCTTTGGTATAACCGAAATGGTGCCCCACTCTGATCTATTACAGCTCTAGCAACTACATCTTACATCGTATCTTCATTAATTTTTGCAGTTCATTATATGTTTCAACTAGGAATACCTACCGTGAATGAGAAATATATTGGCGCATGCTTTTACAGAGACCTCAAGGGTTGTTATAGGCCTCCATTCAAATGTCCGTCCGATTCATCTTATTACCGCTGTATAATTTGTATTTATCATTGGATCTTGATCAATTTTTCCAGATCATGTTTTATTTACTTTACTTGCAATATCTGCTGGAAAATTGGATCAATTGTTTTATTATTTATCATACACAAAATTTGAATAAAGGTGAATTTATAGTAACTGTATAATTTATATGAACTACATAAAATTGCTCCCACGAAATACCTGGGTTTAGTAATCAAAGCGATGTATATATGCAGGGAGTGGTGTAGGGTATTATATAGTCGGCCCCGTCCGACTTTAGCCTTTTCTTACTTGTTTTTTAGTTTATTTTATTTTGGCATGTAATCAATATATGATTTTGACTGGGATATTGTCCTTTCTCAAGACCTTTGGGATACTGTCCTTTTCCCAAGACCTTATTTTATAGAATGCAAATTTGTTTGCAAATGGTTACATTTATAATTTGGCGGCACACTTCATTTATCATGATATCTGGCCAATGACGACTGACTTCAAACAAAGTACGAAATAAAACATAAACAAGAAAATGTTAATTTTTTAATATAGCCAAACCATAACAAATAAAAATATTGAAAAAATATTTTTTTTATTAATAAATAAATATAAAATTGTAATTATTTTAGACCACGTTTATAAGACAAGCTTACCAATATTATTGAAATAATACTTCAAGTCAATTGAAAAAGTAAACATAAGCAGCAATCTTCGAAAAACTTAAATAGCCTAAATATTGGGGGAGAGTGTGGGCAATCTCAGCTACAGCCGTTTGGTTGGTTGTATGTCTGAATATGTTTGCCTATACTTGTTTGATATTTGGTATGCGCATTGATAGCAAAAACGTGCCCAATGCAATCCGCGATGGAGAGTACATAAAGTTCGGCCCGGTCGTACTTAGCACCGTTTTTAATTGTTATTTTTCGTGTCTACGCTGTCAGAAGAGTGTATTCTCCGAATTTCATGACTCTAGCTGCGGCCATTTGGTTGGTAAAATTTTTTCCCCATTTTCCATTTTACCCCCTAAAAAAATGTGTCTACGCAATCAGAGGAATGTATGCACATAATTTCATTTTTGTAGGTGCAGTCATTTTGTTAGTACCATTTTTATGCCTCTATTCCCATTTTACCCCTTAAAAATACAAATTTGGATAATATACATTTATATTATGTGCCCACTCAATTACACACTGAATTTCGTGTTTCTAGCTGTTGTCGTTTGTGTATGTACCATTTTTATCCCTTTTTGTCCCATTTCACACCCTACGAATAAGAATCACTTTATGGTGCACGTTTTTGTTACAGGGGGAATGCACATACCAAATATCAAGTAAATACAAGCAAAAATATTCAAAAAACACTCTGAAATATCCTAAATATTAGGTGTATTTTCAGTCCTTGTGAGGGAAGAAATTTTCCCTCTTGGCCGATTTCGCCCACATTCAATCCCAACCGATCTGCATCCATAAGACACATATTGGGAACATTTGAACGTCATAGCTCATTTCGTTCGGAAGGTAGCGTACCTTTAACATACAGACGGACATGGCTAGATCGTTGTAGAATTTTACCATAACCCAGAATATATATACTTTATGGGGTCTCCCACGAATATTTGAAGGTCCCCGTCCTTAGGTGGAGGGTATAAAAATCCTAAATTTAGGAACACATTTCCTCATTTTGTGAATTCGGTTTCTTTTTTGGAAACAAATTAAGAATGTAACTTTTCGCCGTTTTCATTTTTTGTCGAATTTTCAGTATTTTCATTGAACTTCAATTCATAAAACAAGTAAGGAAAGGCTATAGTCGGGCGGGGCCGACTATATGATACACTCCACTTTCTATCCGAATACAATTCAATTCGGTAGAAAATTGAAAACGCGAAGAATTTTTGTATATTTCCTAATCATAGGCTGATATGACCTGACCCAATATGTCAAATCGAGAAGAATATTTGTATCCGGGCAATATCCAAGCATGGAATGTGACCCACTTACATCATATGTTCATCTAGTTCAAGTATAACGTGTTATGATCAATTTGAAGAAATTCTCTGAAAATAAGTGGTTTCTGGGTCGGAAAAAGTCAATCCGGGAGCGAAATTTGTATAGGAGCGATATATACATCTGAACCGATCTGACCCATTTTCACCATGGGTGTTTCTAGCAGAAACATAAGATATTTTGCCAAATATGAAGAAGATCTATTAAAATATGTGGTATTTTCACCACAGGTGTTCTTCGTTTTAATATAAGATCTGACCCATTTTCAGCATGGGTCTTCCTAGTGGAAGTATAAGATATTTTAGCAAATTTGAAGAAGATCCGGTAAAATGTACAGATTCTAGTTCTACTCGACACTGTGTGACAGTGCCATCTATCAGCTTCAATACAATATTATATTTGCCAATTTGTATTTAAAATTCTAGAACTATTTCACCATCGTTTACACCAGAATAGTAATGGGGACATGCAATATTTTTTGGCTTAAATGTATATATAACAACAATGTTTCATTAATTGTAAAATATTTGTATATTTCCCTCAAAATAAAGACAATTTAAACTGCATTCACTTATTTATTACTCAGACATTTTGAAATTGTTTAAATGTCACTAAACGATGCAACATGCCAGTTGCAGTGGATACAAACAAAAAAGTTGGTTAATTAAAAGTTAAAATATACTTTAAAGCCAAATATGGCAAAAAGAGTTGGAAGAGTTGGCGAAAACATACTAATTAAAACCAAGAAGAGGAGACGAATGTTTGATTGATTGGCATCATCTGTGAAAATTAGTCATTATGTATTTGGAAAATTCAAATAATTGCATTGAATGAAGACATCCAATCAACATTAAAGGTAGTTCTGGAAGGCCACTATGAATGAAGACTGTCAAATGCAATCGCATGCCTCTTCCTTTACAACTGAAAAATCACTTTTCCCTTATATGGGCAAATGCGTACGAAACGTCTGCCACCACACTTGCGTGTCCATGAATTACACACGACATCAGATCACATCACTTGCTGTAGATGTGCTGAAATAATTGCCAGCCATAAACAAAATAATTAGTGCAACATTCATTCTTCCATTGAATTGTTTATTTTATCGATTGTGGCACATTCAATGTGATCCACAATGAAAACCAAATAAACAAACAAACGAAGAATCAGCTGCTGTCTGCTGCTTGCCACCGCATCAAAGCGAATGGCAGGACGGCTGGCGCAGTAAAAACATTTTAAATTTTTGGAATTCTACTTGGCCAAAAGAGCGCGTAATGCCACGGTTTATGTGTGTGTGTGTGTATGTACTCACACACAGTTGCCGTGTTCAGCTTGAATAAACAAACGTGTCGCTTGTTTACTTACACTTCGTCTTTGGCATTTAACTTGCATCTCGCAGATGCGAGGCATGACTGGCCGGCCAGCCGCTCGGTCGACCACAGGCACAGACAGGAAACGTGGGCAAGGTGGTGGAAGTGGCGGCGGGAGAGGACTACCGAGGTGTTATAATTTGTGCCCATATCAATTAAACAATTTCTCGACACGTTCAGATATTGACCGCCAATAATGGTTTCTGACACTTCCACTGACTGGATGTTCATGTACGCAAAGTGAACATTTCTATTTGGGCGCAAAATTCTTCCAATCGCATTTCGTGTGAAAGAATTTGGAAAATGTTTGTCATAATTTTAAGAAATATTTCGTATGTGCATAAACTTGAGTTTACCAGCAACATTGGCATAATTATTGTTTTAGCTGGTGCAAGTTGCCTAATGTACGGTGACTCAAGTGTCAAGGGTTCGCATGGCATGGCGGAAATATTTGTAAGGCTCATTCACGTCCATAACACTGTAAATGTGTATACATCTTAAATACCATTTAGGCCTAATACCAGATATACTTTAGGGAATACCTGTGGAGTTGAACAGGTGCTATTTCCCAAGATGGTCATTCCGTTTGTCACATCCGACACACCATAAAATATGTGTATTAGTGTGCTCAAAAAAAAAAAACAAAATTGGCGCATCTTTTAAAATAATTAAGGAAAGACTAAAGTCGGGCGTGGCCGACTATATAATACCCTCCACTTATAATTGAATTCGGGGTAAAAGTGATAGCCGGAACGATTTTTGTACAGGAACTATATATGTGGGCTATAGAGCGGAAAAAGTAAATCCCGAACGAAATTTGTATTGGAGTTTTATATAAATCTCAACCGATCTGATTGTCTTCCACCATAGATCTTTCCAGTTGAAATATAAAGTTCTGTGGCAGATTTGCAGACTATAGATTAAATTATCTGGTTTCTAAAGAAGAGAAGGCCAAATCCGGAGAGCAATTTGTATTGGAGCTATATATAAATCTGGACCGATTTGGTAAAATATGGAGAAAGTCAAATCGGGAGCGACATTTGTATGGGAGCTATATCTGAATCAGAACCGGTCTTATCCGCTCTCACCATAGCTATGCTAGCTGGATTATAATTTATTGTTCCAAATTTGAGGAAAATCGGGTAAAATCTGTGGTTTCTAGATCGAAAAAAGTCATATCGAGAGTGTTATTTGTACGAAGGCTATATCTTAATCTGAACCGATCTTAGCCGTTTTCACAATATGTATTTGTAGTTCGATAATAAGATGTTATGCCCAATTTAAAGAAAAAAAATCGGGATCAATATATTGTTTCTAGAGCGGAAAAAACTCATATTGCGAGCGATATTAGTTTGGCTATATCTACATCTGAAACGATCTTACTCGCTTTTATCATAGGTGTTTCTAGCTGGATGTTGTGGTGTTGTGCCAAACTAAAAGAAAATCGAGTGCAATATGTGGTTTCTAGATTGGAAAACGACAAATCGGGAGCATCATTTGTATGGGGTATATATCTAAATCTGAATCCGATATTACCCACTTTCTCTATAAATGTTTCTAGTTGGATTATAAGGTGTTGTGCTAAAATCGGGTACAATGTGTGCTTTCTAGAGCGAAAAAATTCAAATCGAGAGCGACATTTGTATGTGATCTGAACCGATTTTCTGCAAATTGAAAAGCGTTCGTCATTGATCCATAAAACTTACATGTGCCAATTTTTGTTAAGATCAGACAATATTTCTCAACACATCCTATTCTTAAAATATAAGGATCACAAGGTTTACTCACTCTATTAGAATCCGTTGACAGAACCTTTTCATTTTTTTGTGTTCCACAGAGTAATCTTTAATAATATACCCTCCACTAGGGTATTTTGTCTTTTTACCTTTGTTTGTAACACCCAAAAGAAAACGAGATAGGCCCATCGTTTATTATACAGATCGGCTTAGAATCACTTTCTGAATCGGCACATTTCTGAAATTGGCACAAGTAAGTTTTGTAGACCAAGGACGAATGTTGTTTAATTTGAAGCAAATCGGTTCATATTCAGATATAGCCGCCATAAAACTGTTGCTTCCGATTTGAATTTTTGTTAGAGCACAAACATATACACATAATTCAACCGATTTTGATAAAATTTGGCACAATACATTAAATTGCAACTAGAAACATCTATGGTGAAAGTCAGATCGGTTCAGATTTATATATAGCTCCTATATATATTCCGCTACTACGATTTGACGTTTTCCGCTCTCGAAACCCTATATTTTGACAGATGTTTTTCAAATTTGGCACAACACCTTATATTTTAACTGAAACATCTCTGGTGATATTAAGTCAAATCGGCTCAGATTTATATATAGCTCCTATAGAAATATAACTCACCATTTGGCTTTTCCTGCTATAGAAACTACGTAAATTAACCGATTCGGTTAAATTTAGCATTAGCTTGCCTTACAACTAGAAACATCAATGGTGAAAGTGGGAAACATACATTACATCTCAGCTATCCTCTGTTGTCCGTGCTGAAAAACTAAAGCAAACAATTTGATTTGGTACCATTTTGTTGTTTTGTTTTACTTCAAATTCGTCAAATAATGAGGGATGACCAAACATGTATTTTTGCAAAAAAAAATGTTGTAATAAAAATTTCAACAACTTAGTCAGTTACCGACGCATTTTTAAAAACAAAACTCGTAAGACGTTTCATATTTTATTGGAGAACTAGCTTTTTGTACCCGGCGTTGCATGGGTTTTCGTCTTCCTTATGTGTGTAACTTTGTATGCTCGCAATTTTTGTTTTGTATATTTTTACTACTTTTTATTTTACTTTTAATTAGTTTAAATTAATACTTTTTTATTTAAATTCAACATTAATTATTTATTTAAATTACATTTTTAATATATAATAAAAACTTCATGAAAATTTAAGTTGTTTTTTCGGTGTTTCTTTAAAGAAAATGGAACACTTAAAAGAAACATTTATTAGAGAGTTAATTAATTATGGTAATTATTTCTAAGAATGTATTTTGTGTCTATTAGTTAAGTTAGTCAGTATTTCATTGGAGTGCTTCGGGATACACTATATTTACAATTTTTCCACCTGGTTCAAGTACATTAAAGTTTTTGGGCTCGAGAGCAAGCAACATATAACTGACCGTGTGAAAAACACGGATTTTCCAGATTCAATCCGCAAACTTCAAGTGATTGTCCCTGTGCTTTGTTTATAGTCATCGAAAATGCTAGGCGAATCAGAAACTGTAGTCGTTTGAAATCGCATGGTATATCGGTGGGAATCATCGGAATGTGTGGTATAAGGACATCTTTTCCTTTTGATTTTCCATTTAAAATCGTTGCTTCAATGACGTTGGGCATTAGTCTCTTGACAGAAATTCTAGTAAAAATGCACAATCGAGTAGGACTAACATTCCTTAGGAGAATTATAGTTGAACCAATTTTAAGAGATAACATGTGCGGCGGAATTCCTGGAAGGTCCAAAGAATTGAAAATGTAATACTCATTTTCACTGCATCAACTGATACTTTTCCATTACCAACATCCAGTAGATGTTTCGAAAATATAGCTGCTGAGTCATCGTGATGCAGATGTACACGCATATTGGTGGTCAGATTAATTTTTTGTACATATCACCAGAGATGCGGGTGCTGATTTTCGAATTACTGGAAGGGTCTGTCAGAAGTCTCCACCTAGTAAAATAAGAGTTCCACCGAATGGTTGTGTATTTGATCTTAATTCCTGAATTCTTATGTGCAATGGTGCAGTCATCCGACACAATCAGCTTGCATGTTTTGAGCACTTTCGCCATGCCTGAACTTTTGCCAATATTACAGGTTGGAGAATCGGCAAATTGCATATTCCATGGCAATTTCAGGGCTGAATGTGCCGTTCGTCCTCCATCCAATAACGTAGCAGCAATACCGGGGGAAGCAAAGCTATCCCATTTTGAGAGCGGATGTGCGCTAATACCAAACTGATGAGAATGGTTTTAACTGTGCCTCCTGGTGCATCGAGAAAAAAAGGCCACAGCTGTCATTTGTTACTGCAGTTATTATTTTGTCAAAGGCCACTTGTTGCTTTGCAATTAATAGAGGTTTTTTGTTGCGACAAACAAACGCAAGTCTTCAACATTTAATTGCCGTTCTCTTAGCAAATCTCGATCAGTAATGTCAATGGTAGAACGTTCAGGCACCACCATTCCAAGTTTATTAAGAGTTTTGTTGCTGATGGCTAGGCATATGTCTTAAATTTTTGTCAGCGTATCGTTGAAAATGTTAATCGCAAATGATATAGAATCGTCACGGTGCGATAATGATGCAAAATGTCCTCACTCATACCCTCTTTGTATTTTTCCCACAGGCCTTTTGGGTTAGATGGCGAGCAAGTTCTTAATATTATCGCAAACAAAGTTCGTATCTGGAGAGGATAACATCTGACAGAAGCATACATTAATGTCTTCTCCCAGTTTCTGACATGCCTCTCTCAACTGCTCTTTTGAAACTGAAGTGGGTCCCGTTAACTAATAACATTCTCAAATAATAACATTCTGCGTTTTTTGGGTGTACGGTATAAACACGGCCCAATGAATATGAAGCGTAAACATTTTGATACCCATCTACTGGAACACCTTGCTTGGTTCGAGTATGAGGAGACGCGCCAATTGTTCATACCATGACCTCTTATATTCAAGAACCAAACCCTTACCTGCAGAAAAAAATCGGTACGTGTTACTTTATAATATTGTTGTTTGGGTGGAGCCTCATCCCTTTTTGTACCATGACCTTTTCATAGTCAAGGTCATCCTCTGTTCGTTACAATAAAATATTCCAGTAAATCAATGTATTTTGTTATAGTTTTAAAATATATTTTTTTTGAGCGGTGTCATGTCCATTTGTCGTGTCTTCCCCTATTATAGCCAGAAAACATCCCCTTTCCACAGGCTAGATACAGTAAAAATTTCAAGAGAATCCGCCATTCGTTACGTGTTTTGTGATAATTTTAATATATAGTTGGTGTGGGCAGTTTCGCGTCCATTTGTATCATGACCATTGTATAGTCACCATTCAGAAACTATCCTCTGTTCAGAAGTTAGTCACAATAAAATTTTCAAGAGAATCCGCACTACGGAACGTGTTTTATGATAGTTTTAAATTATAATATGTGTGGGCGGTGCCACGCCTCTTTTTCGTATAATGGCCTAGTATATTCTGGAACCATCCCTTGCCCAGAAGTTAGCTGCAGTAAAATTATCGAGCGAATCCACCCATCGGTATGTCTGTTGTGATAGTTTTAAAATATTTTTTGTGTGAGAGGTACCACCCCCCTTTGTCCTATCATGGCCTAGACTATCCAGGAACCATCCTCTGTCCGGAAGATAGATACAGTAAAATTTTCAGGCGAATCGGTCCACTGGTTTGGCGTCCTATACGTAACATACAGACACACATTGATTTTTATACCCTACACCACTTCGTGGTCTAGGGTATTATAAGTTAGTTTCGCGCCAAATGTTTGTAACACCAAGAAATAATCGAGCTAGACCCACCTTTAAGTATACCGATCGGCTTAGAATCGCCAGCTGAGTCGATTTAACGATGTCTGTCTGTCCGTCTGCTGTCCATCTAAGCTTGTTCGCACTCTACAGGTCGCAATTGTTGTCCGATTGTCATGAAACTTGGCAGAAGTTATTTTTTCTGGCCAAGAACCATCGATATTGAATTTGGAGGAAATTTGGAGAAAGATCTGTGCAAAAATTGGGTAAGATCGGTTCAGATTTAGATATAGCCCCATACAAATGTCGCTGCCGATTTGACATTTTCTGCTCTAGAAACGACATATTGTACCCGATTTTCTTTAAATTTGGCAGAACATCTTATAATGCAACTAGAAACACTTCTGCAAAAATTGGGTAAGATCGGTTCAGATTTAGATATAGCCCCCATACAAATGTTGCTCCCGATTTGACATTTGCCAAACGACACATTGTACCCGGTTTTCTTTAAATTTTGCAGAACATCTTATAATCGAACTAGAAACACGTATGCAAAAATTAGGTAAGATCGGTTCAGATTTAGATATAGCACCCATACAAATGTCGCTCCCGATTTGACATTTTCTGCTCTAGAAACGACATATTGTACCCGATTTGCTTTAAATTTGGTACAACAATTTATAATCGAACTAGAAATACCTATGCTGAAAGTGGGTAAGATCGGTTCAGATTTAGATATAGCCCTCATACAAATGTTGCTCACGAATGTTTATCCGATTTGGGCCAAACTTTACATATTATATTTTACCAATAAACATACATGGTGAAAGCGGGTCACATCGTTCCAGATTTCAATATACCCCCATACAAATGTCCTTTCCGATTTAACATTTTTTGTCAAACACATTCATTTACAGGATGCAAAAATCCTTCCCGATTTCACTTTTTGATTTGTAATGAGATAGAAAGTCCGTCCATCTTTAACTTTTCCTTACTTGTTTGGGAGATGCCCATATGTCCATACTTTGGTATAACCCCATTCTGATCTATTACAGCTCCAGAAACTACATCTTACATCGGATCTTCATCAAATTTTGCAGATCATTATATGTTTCTACTTCGAATACCTACCGTGAATGAGAAATATATAGGCCCATGTTTTGGACCAGGCCCAAAATGTTGTTATAGGCCCCCTTTTGGAATGTCGGTCCGATTCATCCTATTACTACTGTATAATTTGTATTTGTCTGTCGGATAATTGGATCAATTACCATATTATTAACCATATACGTTAAATATGACTAATGATGAATTTATAGTAACTTTATAAAATTGCTCCCATGAAATACCTGGGTTTAGTAATCAAAGCGAGGTACATACGCAGGGAGTGGTGTAGGGTATTATATAGTCGGTCCCGCCCGACTTTAGCCTTTCCTTACTTGTTATATATATAGATAGGAATGATATTGCAAATTCGACAGAAATAACATTAATTTTTAATAATTCATTTCCTGTAGCTTCGGAACCCTAAAATTATATTTTGAGTCGACAATATTGTCATTTATGTTAATTTAGATTTTATGGATACGTTTTTTAATTGTTTGTAAAAGTGTAAATTATAGTTTGTCCGACTTTATTCATAAAATTTATTTATATCCGTCAAACGCTGCGGCCAATTTTGATTACATATGTATATCCTTATTTTTTCAAGGCAAGGATTGAAGGGAGAAACAAAATACGTTTTGATTCGTATGTCGCAATTTTGGTCCCAGGGAGAATGGAGAAGAAAATGAAATGTTTGTGGTGTCAAGATTTCATAGATGGAGAAGACAATGTCGTGTGGATTTTTCTCATTGATGATGGGCGAGGCCTGATGCATTAAAGATGATCAATTGGTAATTACTATGAGATTTGCAATTAATTTAGAAGGAGAGGAACGATTCCTATGTTTCGTAGATTGTTCTTTAAGTAGTGGCATCTTTACATAAAATATTTTTGATTTTTTTTTTTGGAAAATAAAAGATGGAAAATATTCCAACATTTAGACTTATGCAAAAGTAATGTTGTACTACAAGAAAGAACTCCAAAGGGAAATAAAAGAAAAACAATAAATTTGTAAATTTCGAAAACAATTGTGCTATGGGTAATTCCATTAGAAAGCGACCCAAAAACAATAGATTTGGATATTTATGACCTCCGATTTTAATAAAATCTGGCACGTTCATTCTACTAGTGGTTGCGGGTAATATAGCATTTACCGCAGTTCAAAGTAGTACGTGGTTTGAGTTTTACAGTCGTACAAAATTGGTGTTCTTGGGCGTTTTGTGAAGAGATGGGTTCCTTAACGATATCACATCTTTTGATAGCATCATCAGATTTTATCAAAATGGTATCATCTGAAAGGTTTTCACTTTCTCTTTCCGAATTTTCGGAATGCCCTTGTCGTTCAAGGACTCCAAAAATTAAAAATAATCTTAATCCTTGAATATACTGAAAGCCATATCTTTAATTTTCTTATTTTTTTTTATATATTTTACTTTATTTTATTCTCCGCAAAATATGAAAAATTTTGAGTGGAGTGATCGTAGGTTCAGAAACTAAAAATGTTTTTCAAAATGATTATCTATCAAAGCGGGGTAAACTTGCAGTTGGGAAAAATAAGTTTAGAAAGAAAACTCTAAAAAATGTTAAAAAATCGCTAATTGTTTTTTTTTTTGCCAGGGACTAATATATTCCCCAGGGCAAATAACTTGCTAGACAGGAAAGTCAATTTCGAAAGACTTCAGGTAGCTGAATCCTAATATTCCATCAATCATATTGTATCTTATTTATTTTAGTACATTGTTACACACATATTAATACATGGCAAAAGTCGCGAAAGGATTTGAAAAATTAATAACTTTTCTAATTTATTTTTCCCCTTTTTCTTTTTAGGACTTGTAAAATAAATCTGAATCATGCAAAGTTACAAAATCATAGAATTTTATTTTGAACATCATCGATCAATGATTTAAACTGAACGAGTCTATCGTCGTCATTTTAATGTGCGGAATTCACCCTCCGAATTAATGATTCGACGCTTAGTGATGCGATTTCGGGATCTTCCACGAAGCGGAGGACTACGTTCTGTAATTAATGTAGGAAATATTCAACGCGTTCTGGAGAGTATTGAGAAGAATACTGAAACATCAACTCAAAATTTACATCTTTTTCCATACAAGGTGCAGTTAGTGCAACACTTAAATCCAGGAGACCCCCAGTCGTTTTTGCTTTAAATAATAGTTGTTGCTTTAAAAGACTGAATTCATGTTTATATAATATATTTATTTATCATATAAAGCTTGTAATAATTCTTATTTGGTCTTATTTATATATTGTCGTGGCTCAAGACCATTTTGCATCAATATTTTATAGAATGCAAATTTATTTAAAAATAGCAAGGTGACATTTATTACTTGGCTGCACACTATTATATAATTAATTTTTTACTTGTCATTTTCACCCGTGAATAGATACAAAGCATAAAACAAATTTTAAATTCACTTGCGAAAAATCGCATAAAATGTGGGAGGCCCAAAGTTAAATCCAATAAAAATTGGACACTAAAAATCGTATGCCAGTATGTCTTTTCAGACTGCATAATTAACTGTAACCTTAAATATAGAAAATATAGAGATATGCACTTCAATATATGGTAATTTGTTATATTGAAGGTAGGTGATACATACCTAATTTAAAGAGATATTTCCTAAATTATTTTGCTACTTTCTCCAATGTTATTGTGAAAACATGGTGTACAAATGTCCGAAGAAACGTTTCTGCTGAATTTCCGCGGGAATCCCGTACAAATTTCCCGGGATACGAGAAATAGAAAATATGCAAATTCCCGGGATTTCCCGTCTGAAATTGATATTGACGATATTGATATTACGCAATGTTTAATACCTTTTTCCCGTGTTCGCGTTCATTTTCGCATTTGCGTTGTGTTCACTCACGTGGAATTTGAAAATTAGAGTATACTTCCCGTAACACAAAGCACCGATTACAAAAGTAAATATTGAAGTAATGGGTGATTTTTTAAGAGCTTGATAACTTTTTTTTTTTAAAAAAACGCATAAAATTTGCAAAATCTCATCGGTTCTTTATTTGAAACGTTAGATTGGTCCATGACATTTACTTTTTGAAGATAATTTCATTTAAATGTTGACCGCCGCTGCGTCTTAGGTGGTCCATTCGGAAAGTCCAATTTTGGGCAACTTTTTCGAGCATTTCGGCCGGAATAGCCCGAATTTCTTCGGAAATGTTGTCTTCCAAAGCTGGAATAGTTGCTGGCTTATTTCTGTAGACTTTAGACTTGACGTAGCCCCACAAAAAATAGTCTAAAGGCGTCAAATCGCATGATCTTGGTGGCCAACTTACCGGTCCATTTCTTGAGATGAATTGTTCTCCGAAGTTTTCCCTCAAAATGGCCATAGAATCGCGAGCTGTGTGGCATGTAGCGCCATCTTGTTGAAACCACATGTC
The DNA here is from genome assembly GCA_947397865.1 of Polietes domitor. Classification (NCBI taxonomy): domain Eukaryota; kingdom Metazoa; phylum Arthropoda; class Insecta; order Diptera; family Muscidae; genus Polietes; species Polietes domitor. Next base: position 65,319,343 of record OX377622.1, read on the forward strand.
AACCAAGTTCAGTTCTTCCATTTTGGGCAAAAAAAAGTTGGATATCATCTCACGGTAGCGCTCACCATTCACAGTTACGTTACGATTCGCATCATCTTTGAAGAAGTACGGTCCAATGATGCCACCAGCCCATAAACCGCACCAAACTGTGACTTTTTCTGGATGCATTGGTAGCTCTTGCAATGCTTCTGGCTGATATTCACTCCAAAATCGACAATTCTGCCTATTTACGTACCCATTGAGCCAAAAATGAGCTTCGTCGCTGAACACAATTTCTTTCTTTCTGAACTTTCTTAACAGAGCACGCATTTTGATAATAAAATTCAACGATTTGCAAGCGTTGCTCGTTAGTAAGTCTATTCATGATGAAATGTCAAAACATACTGAGCATCTTTCTCTTTGACACCATGTCTGAAATCCCACGTGATCTGTCAAATACTAATGCATGAAAATCCTAACCTCAAAAAAATCACTCTTTATATCCCCGGACATTGCAGCTTATAATACATTTTTCTTCTGTTCACCAATTGAAATGAAGGAATGGCTTTAGTTTTTTTTAAATCACAATTTTGCGATTTATTTCCCCATTTTTAGGAATTGTAGGATTTTTATATGAGTTTTAGTGATAACTCATGCACAAATCCCACAAAGTTTAAGAAAACAATTCAAGAATTTATAATCGTGATACTTTTGAAAAATCCCAAAATTCCTAAAACGGGGAAAATAAATCCCAAAATTTATGAAAAAACAAGTAAGGAAAGCCTAAGGTGGGCGGGGCCGACTATATGATACACTCCACTTTCTATCCGAATACAAATTGACAAAAAATGTTAAATCGGAAAGGACATTTGTATGGGGGAACGAAATATGTGAAATATAATATGTATAGTTTGGGCAAAATCGGTTTGGGGCCACATTTGTATTGGGGTTATATCTAAAGCTGAACCGATCTTACCCACTTTCACCATAGGTGTTTTTAGTTGGATTATAAGACGTTGTGCCAAATTTAAAGAATATCGGATTCAATATGTGGTTTCTAGAGCGGAAAATGTCAAATCGGGAGCGACATTTGTATGGGGGCTATATCTAAATCTGAACCGATTTAGCCCACTTTAGCCACAGGTGTTTCTAGTTAGATTATAAGATGTTGGGCCAAATTTAAAGAATATCGGATTCAATACGTGGTTTCTAGAGCGGAAAATGTCGAATCGGGAGCGTCTTTTGTATGGGGGCTATATCTAAATCTGAACGGATCTTACCCACTTTAGCCACAGGTGTTTCTACTTATATTATAAGATGATGTGCCAAATTTAAAGAATATCGGATTCAATATGTGGTTTCTAGAGCGGAAAATGTCAAATCGGGAGCGACATTTGTATGGGGGCTATATCTAAATCTGAACCGATCTTACCCACTTTATGTATAGGTGTTTCTAGTTGGATTATAAAACGTTGTGCCAAATTTAAAAAATATCGGATTCAATATATGGTTTCTAAAGCGGAAAATGTCAAATAGGTTGCGACTTTTGTATGGGGGCTATATCTAAATCTGAGCCGATATGCTTCAAATTAAATAGCGTTCGTCCTTGATCCACAAAACTTACTTGTGCCAATTTTTGTTAAGAGCGGATTATAATTGCGACCTGTAATTTGTTTTCAACAATAGATGGACAGACGGACATTGCTAAATCGATTCAAAAAGTGATTCTGAGTCGATCGGTATAATTAACAATGGGTCTATCTCGCTTCCTCTCGTGGAGTGTATAATTACCATCATTCTTTTATTTCGATCGGAGAACACGGTGATATTATCCTGGCTCAAAACCATTTTCGTATCTACATTTCATAGAATGTAAATTTATTTACAATTACTTGACGTGACCCGTGCGGCCTTTATCACAAGGATTTGCAGGGAGTTTTCAACAAAATACCCAAAGTCTTTAATTAAGAAATTCCCTCGTTTCAAAAACTTAATAATGACAATTAATTAGCAATTTTGTCGATTTTCTAAATAAATACTAATGATATTACAAATTTTATGCCATAATTGAAAATAAAATTTTGTGAAAACGCGAACACAAGAGATCTTGTAAAAGCGGAAAGACTTGCTTTGGTGTAACTACAAAAAATATTAAACACCATATTTATCCTTGAACTGCCAAAATCAACAAAATGTATTTATTTATTTTTTTCTTGTAGACATGATCTCCGTTGTGTTGTGTCATTATCATTCTATTCATAAATCAAACAATTTCACAGCTGCTGCAAATGTCCACCCCCAAAACGACATATAAACCTGGCCACCTCGATGATACCATTGATCGTATCTGCGTATGAATAATACAATTTAAACACAAATACACGAGTGTGGGTATCCAACGTAGATAGTCATCACCAAAGTCTCTTGTCATCGCTTCTCGTATATGATTATGAATATAACATCATACATTTGCATGTATGTATGTGTCTCAATAATAATCATTGTTTTCACATCAAACGCTGCTAATATTTATGATCAATTTACAAATTCGGGGAGCAACAGTTCGCATAAATCTTTAATTTAATTTGGATATTTAAATGAATACAAATGGTTTTGATGACATTATCAACAACCGCATCATTGGTAGTTGATCAATCACATTTAATATAATATTTGAGCAAAATATCCGATTTGTTCTAATTCAATTTCGAACTAATTTATCTGAACGTTTTTATATTAATTGCTGAACTCTGCGCTACGCAGAGGAACAAAACGCTATAATGAAATGAAATGATCGAAATGATAAATTATTCTTTTATAGCCGTTATAAAAACACGCCAGTAGTAAAAAACGTCCGCTGGTATTTATGTTTATACTCATTAGAAGAGGAAAAAAACAATACGAACGGAACAAAAAACAAAACTTTTCACAAAATCCAGATATAACATAACAAAATATATCTGTCTGTCCTGTCCGTTTGTCCGTCTGCCTTAAGTATATGAGTATTTTTAATTTATAAAAGGCAATAATTTTCGAATCGCTTATAATCCACTGAGGAGAGCAGCAACAACAACAATAATACTGCAGCATAGCATGGATAGGCGACCGCCAGCCTCCTTCTCTCTCCCTCAAGCGATCACACTCAGCGTATTGTGGCACATTTTACTTCTCTTTCCCGCCTCCAAAAAGAAAATGTGTTTATAGCTCGAGTATACGTATTTCGGGTCTAATCGACGACCAACATTCGGATTGTTTTCGATACTTATACATTTAAACATAACATGATCCGTGTTGGTGGGGTGGGGAGGGAAATTCGGCTATTGTCATTGAGGCTGGCCACTGAATTCGTGGAACTACACCGAGAAAATGTACTATATACACACATATGGTTCCAGCTAAGAACATGTGCATTCCAATCTAACCATCCATTTCGAATGTAGATGCATTTTTTAATGTCGTTTTAAATATACGTTCGGTTCGAAGAACTTTCAAAACATTTCTAAATAACAAAATGCAGCCAAAAATTAGGTCAAGGACCTAATTCAACCCAACACATGTATATGTACATTTTTCAAATTTTTATTAAAATTTAATTTTTCGTCGCAGCAACTTTTGTATTTCGCCTATATTTTTGAGAGTATACGCTAAAAAATGATTTAGGAGTATTTTTTTAATTTTAATTTAATTTAATTTTTGCTGGCAGGAAAAAATGGATAAAAGTTATATTCTACATTGATTCGCTATGTGGAGCCAATGGAATTTTAAAAATAACGGCTTTTTATGGGAGTATACTAACTTTGGTATTCCGTTTGTAACACCTTGAAATAATGACCGGAGACACTATAAAGTATATATTCTTGATCGTCATAAAATTCTAAGACGATCTAGCCATATCTGTCCGTCTGTTGAAAGCACGCTTGCATCTAAACAAAAGGAACTAGGAGGTCCAAATTTTGCATAAATACGTCTTAGTCATAGATCGCTTGGGATTGAAAATAGCCGAAATCGGCCCAAAGGGAAACATTTTTCGCTCACAAGGACTGAAAAACACCATAATAAACCCTAATATTTTAGAGTATTTAAGCATATTTTTTCAATATAGCTGCTTGTACATACTTGATATAGGGTAAGCGCATTCCCCTTATAGCAAAAACGTGCAACATAAAGTGATAAAAATGGTACGTATTAAACAACAACAGCTAGAAACACGAAATTCGGTGTGTACATTCTACTTGAGTAGATAAATAATATAAAAGTATTTTTTTCCAAATTCGTACTTTTAAGGGGTAAAATGGAAATAGAGCGATAAAAATGGTACCAACCAAACGGCTGCATCTAGGATAATGAAATTCGGTGTATACAGACTCCTCAGACTACGTAGACACGTAAAATAAACGGATTTTTCGAAATTCGGACTTTTTGGGGGTTTAAAAGGAAAAAGGGGATATAAATAGTACCACACAAATAACCGCAGCTAGAGTCATAAAATTCGAAGAGTACATTCCACTGACTGCGGAGACACGAAAAACAAAAGGTTTTTCCAAATTTGTACTTTCAATGAAGACAATGGGTACAGAGGGATAAAAATAGTACCAACTAGGCGTCGACACCTAGAATGATGAAATTCGGTATATATCCCTCTATTTGCGTAGACTCGTAGGGGGGGGGGGGTAAAATAGGAAAAAGGGTATAAAAATGGTACCAATCAAATGACCGCAGCTAGAATCATGGAATACATTCCTCTGACTGCAAAGACACGCAAAAGCAAACGATTTTTCCAAGTTCGTACTTTTTACTTTTGCGGCATAAATTGGTTGTAACACGAAGTTAGGTTATCTTGCACTATGTACGGGAGATAATGGATTTTCGACAGTCTCTGTGGAATACAATCCATGGTGGAGGGTATATAAAGATCGGCCTGGCCAAACTTGACGGCCATATATATATTAGAGTGGCTTCTTTTGTGAGGAAGGAAAAAAAATGTTGTTGGTGTTTCCGACTACAATGAAAGATTGGTTTGTTTTATGTGTTCTCCTAAAATATTTCGCTTTTATTATTGTCCGTTCGTGAGCTGGAGGCGTTCAAAATAACGTCTATAAATCAGGTTTTTCTTGAATAAAATTCACGATGATAATGATGACACTTACAATATGAGCCAGTATAAAGGGCAGATTTATACTATTTTAGTACAATTTTTGATGAATTTTTTATAAAAACCGCAATAACATCCACATTTTTAGTTAGATTTTTGTTTTTAGGAGCTCGTTGGAGGGGTATTGATTTATATATAGCTCCCATACAAATTTAGCTCCCGATTTGACTATTTCCGCTCTAGAAACCACATATTGTATCAGATTGTCTTCAGATTTGGCAAAACATCTTATATTTAAACTAGGAACACCTATGCTGAAAATTGATTAGATCGCTTCAGATTTATATATAGCTCCCATTCAAATTTCGCTCTCGATTTGACTTTTTCTGGTCTAGAAACCGCATATTTTACAGATCTTCTTCAAATTTGGCAAAATATCTTATAAATCCACAAGAAACACCCATGTTGAATATAGGTCAGATCGGTTCAGATTTATATATAGCTCCCTCACAAATTTCACTTTTTCGTCTCAATAAACCACATATTTTAACAGATCTTCTTCAAATCTTGTAAAATATCTTATAATTCAACTAGAAACACCCATGAAAATGGGCCAGATCGGTTCAGATTTACATATAACTCCCATTCAAATTTCGCTCCCGATTTGACTTTTTCTACTCTAGAATCCACATATTTTAACAGATCTTCATAAAATTTAGCAAAATATTTTATGTTTCCATTAGAAACACCCATGGCGAAAATGGGTCAGATCGGTTCAGATTTATATATAGATCCCATACAAATTTCGCTCCCAAATTTTTCCGCTCTAAAATCCACATATTTTAACAGATTTTCTTCAAAATTGGGGAAATTGGTTCAGTTCTATGATTAGGAAACATACAAAAAGCCATCCCGTTTTCACTTTTTTACCGAATTGAATTGTGTTCGGATAGAAAGTGGAGTGTATCATATAGTCGGCCCGCCCAACTTTAGCCTTTCCTTACTTATTTTTTTTGAATGTGACAGTAAACTACTGTATTTAAGCTTTTTTGGTACTGTTACCGCTTGTTACGATAGAGCACCAACTAGTAGCGACCATTTCTTACAGTGTATCCCTCTTAATCGGTGGCATTGCAATCACACTAATTAACCAGTGTTTTGAATGTTTATCGACAAGAAGACCAAAATCCACTTGTACACACTTTGGAAATTGTTTTTCGTTGCGTTGCATTGTTAACAGCAAAATAAAACCTATATGGAAATAAATAATTGTATTGTCTATAATTTCGTATTTATAGAAAGTTCAGGCAGACAGACGGGGAGGAATACAAACAAAACGATTCACACAATTTCGTACGCTTAGCAATCCACTACAAAATGTTGTTGTTAGGAAACCGCAGACACACACACTCCGCGTAGAATAAGTAGATGATGCCGAGATTTTATTTATTGCCTTCGTTCAATGATGATGATTTTACAGTAATTTTCAGATTTTCCTCGAACACAAAAGAACACAAAAATGCAACAATAACACAGCGGATCGGCTACGGGTTGTATGCGGCCGCGAGGAAAACATTGATATCGGGCCCAAACTTAAAATATGTGTTCAAAGTGCATGCATGCCTCAGGAATATAAATTGGTTTATGAACAACACAAAACATGTTAAAATAAAAAATATATGTATTGTTCTTGTCTGAAATCGAACAATAAATAAGTCAAATTTAGTTTTTGTGTGTATTGAGGTGTAGTGCTTCATAAAAGCAACACGAAACATTTTTATGGACAAATTTGTATTAAAATACCAAGTTTCGTAATGTTGGGACTATAAGTCCCTTCATTCCGCTTATACTTTAAATTAAAGGTAGACTGAGGGCCACTTTCACGTAGAAACAATGGTTTAGGAACAGTCGCCAAAAATTGAGAAAAAAATATTTAAAATAATGTTTTTGGTGCCACGAAAAAATTTCACATTAAATAGAAAACAAGTAAGGAAAGGCTAAAGTCGGGCGAGGCCGACTATATAATACCCTACACCACTCCCTGCGCATGTACCTCGCTTTGATTACTAAACCCAGGTATTTCATGGGAGCAATTTTATGTAGTTCATACAAATTATATAAATTATAGGAATATAATTTATATGCTATAAAGTGAAATCGGGAAGGATTTTTGCATCCTGTAAATGTATGTGTTTGACAAAAAATGTTAAATCGGAAAGGACATTTGTATTGGGGTATATTGAAACCTGGAACGATGTGACATGTCTGTTTATTGGTGAAATATAATATTTAAAATTTGGCCAAAATCGGTTAAACATTCGGGAGCAACATTTGTATGAGGGCTATATCTAAATCTGAACCGATCTTACCCAATTTTTGCATACGTGTTTCTAGTTGGATTATAAGAAGTTCTGCAAAATTTAAAGAAAATCGGGTACAATATGTCTTTTCTAGAGCGGAAAATGTCAAATCGGGTGCGACATTTGTATGGGGGCTATATCTAAATCTGAACCGATCTAACCTAATTTTTGCATACGTGTTTCTAGTTGGATTATAAGATGTTCTGCAAAATTTAAAGAAAATCGGGTACAATATGTCTTTTCTAGAGCGGAAAATGTCAAATCGGGAGCGACATTTGTATGGGGGCTATATATAAATCTGAACCGATCTTACCCAATTTTTGCTACGTGTTTCTAGTTGGATTATAAGATGTTCTGCAGAATTTAAAGAAAATCGGGTACAATATGTCTTTTCTAGAGCGGAAAATGTCAAATCGGGAGCGACATTTGTATGGGGGCTATATCTAAATCTGAACCGATCTTACCCAATTTTTGCATACGTGTTTCTAGTTGGATTATAAGATGTTCTGCAAAATTTAAAGAAAATCGGTTACAAGATGTGGTTTCTACAGCGGAAAATTTCAAATCGGGAGCGACATTTGTATGGGGGCTATATCTAAATCTGAACCGATCGTACCCAATTTTTGCATACGTGTTTCTAGTTAGATTATAAGATGTTCTGCAAAATTTAAAGAAAATCGGGTACAAGATGTGGTTTCTAGAGCGGAAAATTACAAATCGGGAGCGACATTTGTATGGGGGCTATATATAAATCTGAACCGATTTTCTCCAACTTCAATACCGATGGTCCTTGGACAGAAAAAATAAGTTCTGCCAAGTTTCATGGCAATCGGACTACAATTGCGACCTGTAGAGTGCGAACAAGCTTAGATGGATAGCAGACGGACGGACGGACAGACAGACATCGTTAAATCGACTCAGCTGGTGATTCTAAGCCGATCGGTATACTTAAAGGTGGGTCTAGCTCGATTATTTCTTGGTGTTACAAACATTTGGCGCGAAACTAACTTATAATACCCTAGACCACGAAGTGGTGTAGGGTATAAAAATCGAAAAATATTTTCTTTTATTTGTATACTCTCCTCCATCGGATAGAGTATATATCTATTTTAGCTTCTGTTTGGTAAAATTCTAAGACATACTAACGGTATTCGTCGACCCTACGAATATTTTTCGTGGGTCTATCCCAATAAACCTTGATAGCACTAATGGCCGGGCCGAACTTTACATACCCTCCACCATGGATTGCATTCCACAGAGGCTGTCGGTTTTCGTAGAAATGCAGTAACATTAGAGGAAAATATAATTTTTGTAATATAGCCAAACTAAAACAAATACAAATATTGTAAAAATAATTTTATAAATAAATGTAATATTTTTATTATTTCAAACCAAGCATATAAGGCAAGACTACCTATACGTTTTCTCTATATATGTCGAAATAACACTTCAAGTCAATTAAAAAAATAAATATTCTTATATTTATATTTTAAAAAATTTTGGTAGATAATGGATGCTACAGTTGGTTGTATTTCCTTTCTATTTTAATTCCAAAAGTACAAATTTTGAAAATCCATTATCTCACGTACATAGTGCAAAATAACCTAACTTCATGATTCAACCAATTTTTGCCGTAAAAATAAAATGTACGAATTTGGAAAAATCTTTTTATTTTGCGTGTCTATGCAGTCAGAGGAATATATACACCGAATTCCATTATTCTAGCTGTGGCCATATTGATGGTAACATTTTAATCCCCTTTTTCCTATTTTACCTCTTTAAGAGTACGACTTTCTAAAATCTCTTTATTTTACGTGTCTATGCAATTAGAGGGATGTACACACCGAATTTCATCATTCTGCCTGTAGCCGTTTAGGTGGTACTATTTTTTCCCTCTGTACCTATTGTATCCCTTGAAAGTACGAATTTGAAAAAAAACGTTTTATTTTTGGTGTCTACGCAGTCAGAGGAATGTGTACTCCGAAATTCATACCTCTAGCTGCAGTCATTTGGTTGGTACTATTTTTATCCCCTTTTTCCATTTAACCCCAAAAAGTACGAATGTCGAAAAATCCGTTTATATTAGGTGTCTAGGCAATCAGAGGAATGTATACACCGAATTTCATTATTCTAGGTGCAGCCGTTTGGTTGGTACCATTTTTATCCCTCTATTCCCATTTTACCCTTTAAAATGCGAATTTTGAAAAAGTACTTTTGTATTATGTATCTACTCAATGTACACGCTGAATTTCGTGTTTCAAGCTGTTGTCGTTTAATAGGTACTATTTTTATCCCTTTATGCCCCATTTCACCCCTACGAAAAAAAATCGCGGTGCAGATTTAGATATAACTCCCATACAAATTTCGACCTTCATGTTCACTTTATGCGCTCTAGAGACCACGTATTTTAACCCGCTTTCTTAAAATTCGGCATAAAACCTTACATTTGAACTAGAAACATCTGCAGTGAAAGTGGGTCAGAACGGTTCATATTTAGATATAGATACCATACAAATTTCGGTCACGATTTAACTTTTTGCGCTCTACAAACTACATAATACTACGATTTTGTAATCAAATTTGTTATAAAAATTTTTATTTGAACTGGAAACATCATCATGAAAGTGTGTCGATATAGGCTTCATAAAAATGTCGCTCCCGATTTGACTCTATCAACTCTATATGGTTATATATTTTATCTGATATTCTTCAAATTTGACAAAATACAATATATTTCAATTAGAGGAACCTATAGTGAAAGTGGGCCATATCTTTTCAGGTTTTAATACCACCCTCATACAATTGTCCTTTCCGATTTACTTTTTTCTCTTAAGGTATGACATATTTCTACCTAATTTAGCAGAACGCGTTATATGTCTACTGTAAACATACATTGTGAAAATAGGTCAATTCGGTTCATGATATTATTCATAGTACCCATACAAAAATCGTTCCCGATTTTTCTTTTTTCCCCGAATTTTAATGGGTTAGAAAGTGGAGGGTATAATATAGTCGGCCCCGCCCGATTTTGGACTTTCCTTACTGTTTTTTTCCTCTGTGTTAACTTCCATACCATCAATATATTCGATTAAGAAATTATCAATCATTTTCTGTATTTAAATTTAAATTCATGTATATTTTCGGCCCATCGATAAGGAGCCCCCATTAATCGTTTATGTTGTCTAATGAATAATCCGCCCCTGCCAAACACCAGTGGAAAACACAATAAAAGAAGGAAAATCATTTGTTGTTGTTTTCGATATGCTGACGAAAGAAATCTTATTTGAATCTTACTTATGGAATGTCGAACGACCGACCGACCCGACCAAACGATTCGGGTCTTCTGCTTCCTCTATGTGTCGAACGCATGTGTATGTGTGTGTGTCCGTGGGTGGGTGAGTTTTACTTCTTAGCATTATGAAAGGGGAGGGCGGTATATTTTCGTAGCGTTGCGTTATCGGAGAAATCTATCCAGTTGGCGGCGGTGAAATTTGAAAATTAGTTGAACAACAAACGCCAAAGAGGCATATCGGTGATCAATCCCAAAGAAAAGTCAATTTAAAAAAATCCTCGAAAATGGATGCCCAATTTATTGTAAGTGCAAGTGAAAGTAAACAAACAGTTGAAAAATGAACAGAACAGAAAAGAATTATAATAAAGAATAAAATAATAAAGTAAAGAAGAAAATATTGAAGTTAACACTCTTTTGAGACAAGAGAAATATTTGATTTTAATAAAGTTCTTCATCGAAGCACAATTACAAGACAAATAGGCCAGTAACAAAAATGCGGCCAAGTGATTTCAATATTTTACTTAACGTGAAAGAAATCCTTAAGAGTGATTTGAAAAAAAAACAACAAAACAATGAAGTAGTCACGTACTCGTGTCAGTATACGAATTACCTAAATCATTGGTTTACATGAGCGTTTTAAGGCACCGCTACAAGTCGCAGTGTCTCCCAAAATTATACTGAAAATGATATTGATGATTATCACAAAAAAATTCGGAGAAAAGCGAAATCACCTTCGAGCATTTAACTTTTGATTCACACTTCCTAAAACTCAAATAGGAACACGCTTCTGAGATTTGCTAATTCTGCTATCGGCACCTTCATAAACTCAAATATTATTCAAAATCTACCGAGATCTGTTACAATATACACACGCTCAGAAAAAAGTGTACTAAATTCCATTAAAAATGTACTTAAATTAAGGAAATTGGTATATGTTTGGCACCAAGTATGCCTTTATCAATTTAAGTTTAGTTTTTACTTGAATCTAGTACGTATATACTCAAATCAAGTAACATTTATTGAAAATGTGTTTTATTTACTCATTTTAACTACAAATATACTTAGATTGAGTACATTTCTCAGGTTTTAGTATGCTTCAGTATAAAATATTTGTTTCTCTGCATTGAAGACATATGATTGTTGCAAGCATAATATGATTACTGCTATGACATTTGAGCCCTTCAAATCAATTATAGTTGAGAAATATGGTTGTAGCTAAATGGTCATAATGATCATGATTAGGATATGATTAGCTACAGCCATACTATGATTACCCCAAACATAATCCCAATCATAACATGATACTCTTCGAATACGTTTGCAGCAAACATATCTCTTGTCAGCGTGTACGTCATCTCCACATCTTATTTGCTTTCGTTGAAAGTGGAACTTCTCGATATTGAGTACCGTGATTCACGTAATTTTTTTCATTCAAAAAATAATTTTAAAAATTTTATTTAGACTGCCATATTGTTCTAGCTCAAGACTTTTTGTTTCATGGATTTAATTTTAATCATTACTCTTCTCTCCATTCTTTTCAGGATGAAGATCTTACCCCCGAGCAAATCGCCGTTTTGCAAAAGGCTTTCAACAGTTTCGACAGCCAAAAGTGCGGCAGCATCTCCACCGATATGGTAGCCGATATCTTGCGTTTGATGGGTCAACCCTTCGACAGACAGATCTTGGAGGAACTTATCGATGAAGTCGATGAGGACAAGTCCGGCCGTTTGGAATTCGAAGAATTCGTTCAATTGGCTGCCAAGTTCATCGTTGAAGAAGATGCTGAAGCCATGCAAAAGGAATTGCGCGAAGCCTTCCGTTTGTACGACAAACAAGGCAACGGTTATATCCCCACCTCCTGCTTGCGCGAAATCTTGCGTGAATTGGACGATCAATTGACCAACGAGGAATTGGACATCATGATCGAAGAAATCGATTCTGATGGTTCCGGCACCGTTGATTTCGATGGTGAGTAGATAATATTCAATATTTGGGGGGGGGGTGGAGCTAATTAACACCTCACATCTAACGACTGGCACATGACACATTATGACGGCTGCGTGAAGGCGTATTTGTGTGTTTGTGTTTCTGAAGATGAAATGTAATTTGTTTATGGTCCGTATGCTGTCTTTGAAGATATGAGTACTTGTATCTAGCTATCTGTTCGCTTTGGCGGGGAGCCAACACTATCACTTGCAGACGTTTGTACCAGAAATGTTTTGAGGCGAAACGTAATTGGAAATATGAGATGATAGTCAGTGATTGAAGAAGGATGCAAACTAGTAAAATGATGTTTTTCAGTTCAAGTACTGCCAGGGTAGAGCATGTTTTCGGTTAACCACGTTAGGGTTAAAGTAAATTGGTAACGGACGTTAACCGGTAATCAGAGGTGTGATTTTAATGAATAGAACGTTTTGAATTCAATTGAAACCGAACTATTTCAGAAGATGGGATTAATGTACAGTGATAATATTAATTGAACCATATAACCATATAAATTGAACCAATTGCACATTTAGGGACGATATTGTCTTAATTTATTTTGAATTTGACTTCATTTCATTTATTCTGCCTATGGAAATACAATATTCCTTACAGACTACAATATAATACTAAAAATAAATTAAATCTAATATGTTACAAAAATAAGTTAATGAATTCGAAATGTCTAATTTAAAATTAGATATACGATTAAACTCTTTCAAAGCCCTTGCGACTGGCTCAAATAGAGAATAGTTAGATCTATGAAGTGGAATAAAAAATACATTATTATTTCTTCAAATGTGAGAAGGAACTTTACAATTTAAAAGTTCCAGTAATTCAGAACAATCAACTGAGCCACAAATAATTTTGAAAAGAAGCGCTTGCGAAAGGAGATTTCTCCTATTCTCGGTAGTTTTCAAACCAATAAGTCTACATTTGGAAGACATAGGAAGGTTGAGGTACAGTAAAATGAATAGAACGTAGAGCAAACTTCATATTTTTTTTAATTTGTTCAATTCTACATATATGGAACTTTAACTTGGATATTGTCCTGGCTCAAAACATTTTTGCATCTATATTTTATAGCTAGCAAATTTATTTAAAAATGACATCGTTATTTGGCCTGTGACAAATTTGAAATGAAGTATTAAACTTCTAAAGTGCTGATTTTTATAAAACGAATGCATGATAAACGGCCAAACCTAAGATCACACTTATTTTCTTACTGGCCCAAAATATTGATCCCTGAATTGAAAATGTATTAAAATTAGACTTTTATTCCGCACGAAGTATTCTTTGACACCTACGTTAGAAAAATTATTACAGAGCGTATATCTAAAAGAAAGAACTCGTGTGACTTAGAATTACATGTATTTATTAATTTAGACGACTCATACGTCCAGAGACGAAAATATTTTGGAAAATGTTACTTAATTCTTTATCAAGAGTAACTATAACCTTAAAATATGAAGGTTTGGGTAGTCGAAATCTGGTGAAAGATATAATAGCTTTGTAAAATAGACATCATACCTTTCGAGAGTATATTTTTCCTTCATTGTTTCTTCTCTTCGACAAACGCAATCTGTTTGATTACAGATAAATCATATTTGCATACTGTAAACCTCAGCGCCTACTAGCAGCCACTCCCAAATAAATATGCACCAAACACAAAAAGGGGCGTAACAATTTAGAAACTTTTAAGACCATTTTAAATATATTATTATGTTTCATTTATGAACATTTCAGTAGCCGAAATTAATTAAGATCAATGACCACGTAATGGTCTCTCTACAAAAAGGGGGTCTCTTATTCTACATTTATTTTTTATTTCCTTTTTATGGAAGTTTTTTTCTGGTAATGGAAAGGAGGAGAACCACTCTTAACTATACACATTTCGTTTATATACGTATTTCATATTCTGTGTGGGGATAGCTCATTAGTGGCGCTCAGCTGCATATATATTTACATTTTTGCAAATTTGTACATGTGTTATATACAACCAAAAACCTCATCAAAACGTTATAAAGAGTGTCGTTATCTCCCTGGTAGCTTTCACATTACCATTGTCTGTCGGTTGATGGATTTTCAACACGATACAGATTTCTCTCCATGAACTTATTAGAACTTATTACTCTTGGAAATGAGTTTCTTGTTGAATTTGTCAAAAAATATGATTGAAGTTTTTGGTCCCCGAAACACCTTTTATAGCATCCACCAAAGGATGGGAGGCATACAAAATTTTCTTAGAATGGACCAAGAACAAGAAATACCCTTTATAGCCCTTTATAGTTAGAATTGTTAGAAACATTTTTAAAAATTTCTGCTTTATATTTATTTGATATTTATTACGTACACTGAAAGAGTTCTCCTTCATAATATTTATGAAGCGATTTCATAAAAGTATTTTCATAAATTTAGTGAAATTTTTCTATGAAAATTTTCATAAATCATATTATGAAAAATAATGAACTTGTATGTTAAAAAAAGTTCATCGAATGAAGAACTGCATTTCATAGTTTGTAAAAATGTTTCATAAATTCTATGACACTTTTCATGGATTTGTGCCTTATGAAACATGTTTCATAGATTTTATGAAGTGTTTCTTTGGCGACTTTTTAATGAAAATTTTCAGAGTAGATGCCACTCATTTGTTTACATTCCTATTTTAGGGATAAATAGATAAATCTTTCGACATTCGTACTTTCAAGGGGTAAAGTGGGAAAAGAGAGATAAACTGGCCATATAGACGAAATTTGTACTTTCAGGTTCTAACCAAATTCGGCGAGAAATGTGAGATCTTCCCATATTTGTACTTAAGTATGGAAATTAGGGAAAAAGGGATAAAATTGGTACCGACCAAATGACAGAAAATTCGGTGTGTCATTTCTCTGACTGTGTGACTCGCAGAATAAAAGAGTTTTTCGAAATTTGCAATTTTAGGGGTACAACGTTTCGAAAGGTGATATAATGGTACCAACCAAACGAATGCAGATAGAATAATAAAATTCGTTTTAAACAACACGCGAAAAATGTAAGATTTTCGAAATTCGTACTTTTAAAATATAGAAAAAGGGATACAATTGTTACCGACCTAATGGCTGCCGCCAGAATCTTTATACTCGGTGTATGCATTTCTCTGGCTGCGTAATGTTAGTATCGTGATAGTTTTAATGCTATACAAGTACCAACCTCAATTTCCTTACAAAATATCATATTTTTCAAAATATGTTCTACCACTTTTGAGTAAAGTCGACCGACTCTTGATATTGAAATACAAATATGTCTTAGCGTTTTAAATATGATCTCCTATATTACTATAATCTACAACGTCACGGGTGTGACCTTAGCTTTGAAGAAAATTTTGAAGATTTCAATCGAAATATTGGGATTAAATAAATTAATTATCAAAAACAACAACACCTGTTTTTCAAATAAAGCCTACAGCCGAACAAAACTAAAAGAAAATTAAAAACAACATAGGCACACAATACACACACACAACGTTTTACTTATTTTCATAACTTTACTCATTTTTGCTAATCAAAAGAGTATTTAATATACCTTCTTCTAAAGTATACATTATCGACATCTCATTATGAATATAGGAAATATAGGATATTTAAATTGTAACGGGAGTGACATTTTGACGGAAATCCTGTTACGACACCAGTCTATATCTGGAAAAGGAAATTATCAGACCTATTGATGTCATAATTTTTTTGAAATATAATCAAAAATATGTATCATGAGAAGTGTACGAATGTTAATCGGTGTTTTCTTAAATTATAAATTGATTTTGAAATTTTGTCGAAAAATGGTCACTTAACGTGGAATCACCCATAAGCGTTGAGGTCAAAGTGAATTCTAAACATGAATGGGACCTAATTTTAATTTAATACTGAATAAGTTTTTATCATATTCATACTTTGCGTATTAATTTTAATTTAATTGTTTTCATTTGTTTTCCTTCGGTCGGTAAGCAAATTGATGTGATCTCGGATATTCTGGTAGCCGAAGCAATTTTTCGCTCCGCCAATGAAATAGAATTCTATATAAAATAGATAATAAAACGAGTTGATTTCAGATAGGAATTTGTTTTAAAATTTCCTAGTGAACAAACATCTTACGTCTTTGCATTTAAATTGTTTGTGGTCAGAACTTCGCGAGGAAATATGAGCCTATCAAAAATTAATTTAGTGTTTACTTGACTTTTAATTTAACCACATTTTATGGTCTCTGCAAAATTATTTGAAAATTCGAAGAGACAACATGATCATGATCTTCATGGCTGGTCTGCCAATCTACAAACGTTTTTAAATATTTCCCTTGTGCAAAACCATCATAAATATTATGACAACCGGAAAAAAATCTACCAACAACTACTACCGAGACATTGAGATTGAAAGACAACCTGACAAAAAGTGACTAATTGGCCATATCTTACAAAACGATCTTAACAAAACGCGAAGAAAAACATATTTTTCTCTTTTTCGTTTCCAAACATATCAAATGAAAAATACTAATAATTTTTCAAGGGGGATTTACTTTTTATAGTTGTTTAACAAAACGAAAACAACAACAAATATCACATAGCCAGCACCCGTCGATAGGTCCACCCCTGCCAAGGCATATTGTCGCAGCACAAACACACACACACTCACACAGCGGTGGGCGAACCGTGACACAAATGCCACCTTAACGTACAACTAAAAATAGTTTGAATTTTTTAAACAGAAAAGAAAAATACACATTTAAACAATACATTGCCTAGTCTCTAATTTCTTATTTACTTTTGTTTTTCTTTTCAGAATTCATGGAAATGATGACTGGCGAATAGATTCTTCACTCCCTCGCACCCAAAAAACACACATTCTCATCAATCCTAAATATTTTTTATGGAAATTTTCATGGAACACACAAAACAACACCAACACAAACACATAGTCAAATTTTATGTAACTCTTCTCATACAAGATAATGTAATTTTAAAATAAACAAAATTTGTAATTTTCTTTTTTTTGTAATTGGTCGAGCGTCTTCTATTGTTTTTTTATTTTTTTTGTATTCACATTTCAGCTGGTCGGGTGGGTGGTGGATGATTGCGATTAATTCGCATTCGAATTCAAATTCAGATTCAAATTCTTCGAATGTGTTTTGATCTAGTTGAGATTTTAATTGTGTGAAAATTGTTTAAGATTTTCTGATTATCCGCAGTTGTTGCTCAAGCAGAAGCAGTTGCACAATCCATCAATTACACTAGCTTACAAACATCTGTGTAAAACATTTTCTGGTGTATTTTGTTGTCCGATTAGAGGTTAAATTAAAAGTAATTATAGAATAATATAGAATAATATTTCTTGGCAAACCACTCCGCTGAATTGCCAACTATAAGTTAGTTTCAAGCAAAATGCCAAATAGTTTGTAACAATAATAATATTTTTTCTGGTTTGAATAAGAGCAATACAAAAACAAATAAAAACGGCGTTAAGTTTGGCCGGTCCGAACTTTATATACCCTCCACAATGGATTGCGTTCCACAGAGGATGTCGATTTTCGTAGTGACATTACAGGAAAATGTCAATTTTTATACACTCCACGAGAGTATTATGTCTTTGTGCATTTGTTTGTAACACCCAAAATGAAGAGAGATAGGCCCATTGTTAAGTATACCGATCGACTTAGAATCACTTTTTGAATCGAATTAGCAATGTCCGTCTGTCTGTCTGTCCGTCTGTCTGTCTGTCTGTCTGTCCGTCTGTCCGTCTGTCTGTTTGTCCATCTATTCTTGTAATCACGATACAGGTCGCAATTGTTGCCAGAACCAAATGAAACTTTGCACAACGAAGTTTTTCGGGATAAGAACGAACGCTATTTAATTTGAAGAAAATCGGTTCAGATTTAGATATAGCCCCCATACGAATTTCACTCCCGATTTGACATTTTTCACTCTAGATACCACATATTACAACAGATTTTCTTCAAAACTAGCAAAACATCTTATATTCCAACTAGAAACACCTGTGGTAAAAATGGGTCAGATCGGTTCAGATTTATATATAGCTCCCATACAAATTTCGCTCCCGATTTGACTTTTTCCGCTCTAGAAACCACATGTTCTATCATATTGTCTTCAGATTTGGCAAAACATCTTATATTCCATGTAGAAACACCTGTGGTAAAAATGGGGCAGATCGGTTCAGATTTAGATATAGCTCCCACACAAATTTCGCTCCCGATTTGACTTTTTTCGTTCTACAAACCACATATTTTAACATATTTTTGTCCTAGAAACACCCATAGTGAAAATGGGTCAGATCGGTTCAGATTTACATATAGCTCACTCCCGATTTTAATCTTTTCACTCTAGATACCATATATTATAAGAGATTTTCTTCAAAATTGGCAAAGCATCTTATATTTCAACTAGAAACACTTATGGTAAAAATGTGTTAGATCAGTTCAGATTTATATATAGCTCCCATACAAATTTAGCTCCCGATTTAACCTTTTCTGCCCCAGAAACCACGAATTTTCACCGAATTTCTTCAAAGTGAGCATAACACCTTATATTTGAACTGGAAGAACTTATTGTGATAGTCACATTTTTCCATGTTTGGATATAGCCCCGATACAAATATTCTTATCGATTTGACAAATCGAACCAGGTTGTATTAGCCTATGATTAGGAAACATACAAAAATTCTTCCCGTTTTCACTTTTTTACCGAGTTGGACTGTATTCGGTTGGAAAGTGGAGTGTATCATATAGTCGGCCCCGCCCGACTTTAGCGTTTCGTTACTTGTTTTAATATAGCCAAACCAAAACAAATAAAAATATTGAAAAAATAATTTTATAAATAAATATAATATTTTTATTATTTCAAGCCTCACTTATAAGGCAAGGCCACCAATACACATGACAAGATTACCTAACTTCATGGTTCAATCAATTTTTGCCGTAAAAGTAAAAAGGTGCGCATTTCGAAAAATCTTTTTATTTATTTATTTTTCACTGAACCAACACTCAGACCAACACACCCTATAAATACAGTGCATTGCGTTGGAAGGAAGGAAGATCAGGTATTGTCTATGCATTCCTCTGACACCGAATTCCATGATTCTAACTGCGGCCATTTGGTTGGTACAATTGGTATCCCATTTTACCACCCTAAGAGTACGGCTTTCTAAAATCTCTCTATTTTACGTGTCTAGCTGTGGCCGTTTATTTGGTACCATTTTTATCCCTCTGTTCCCATTGTATCCCTTGAAAGTACGAATTTGGAAAATCCATTTATTTTTCGTGTCTACGGAGTCAAAGGAATGTATACTCCGAATTTCATAAGTTTAGATGCGGTCAATTGGTTGGTACATTTTTTATCCTTTTTTTCCATTGTAACCCCAAAAAGTGCGAATTTCGAAAAATCCGTTAACGTGTCTATGCAATCAAAGAAATGTATACACCGAATTTCATTATTCTAAGTGCAGCCGTTTGGTTGGTACCATTTTTATCCCTCTATTCCCATTTTACCCCTTAAAAGTACGAATTTAGGAAAAATACTTTTATATTATGTATCTAATTAATTAGATGAATATAGACACCGAATTTTGTGCTTCTAGCTTTTTTCATTTGATAGGTACCATTTTTTATCCGTTTTTGCCCCATTTCAACCCCTTCGAGTAAGAATCACTTTATGGTGAACGTTTTTGTTATAGAGGGAATGTGCATACCCAATATCAAGTAAGTACAAGCAGATAAATTGAAAAAAAAGCTTAAATATTCTAAAATATTAGGGGTTATTATGGGCATGTTCAGTCCTTGTGAGGGAAACATTTTTCCCTCTGGGCCGACTACAATTATAAGACGCATTTATGAAAATTTTGGACGTCCTATCTACTTTCGTTTAGATGCTAGCGTGCTCTCAAGAGTTAAATTGTTCTGATCAAAATATTTAAAAAAAATCTGTTTTATAGAGCAGAAAAAGTATAATCAGCTACATTTGTATGGAAGCTATATATAAATCGGAACCGAGATACACCATTTTCACTATAGATGTTTCTAGTTTACATGGGAGCTATATATAAATTCGAACCGATTTGACTCATATTCACCAGAGATGTTTCTAGATCAAATATAAAGTGTTGTGTCAAATTTGAAGAAAATCTATCAAAATACATGGTTTCGAGAGCGGAAAACGTCAAATCAGGAGTGATTTTTGTATGGGAGCTGTATATAAATCAAAACAGATCTGACCCACTTTCACCACAGTTTTTATACCCTGCACCACTTCGTGGATTAAGTTAGTTTCGGCCGAATGTTTGTAACACCAAGAAATAATATAGCCGGATAATCTTTAAATATACGGATCGGCATAGAATCACCAGCTGATTCGATTTAACGTTGTCTGTCCGTCTGCTGTCCATCTATGCTTGTGCTGTCCATCTATGCTTGCGACCTATAGTCGCAATTGTTGTCCGATTGTCATGCAATTTGGCAGAATTTATAATTTACACTATTACTGCTCTAGAATACATATTTTATATGAGATCATGACAAAAATTTCAGGATCGTGTTATATTTGAACTGGAAACAGCTATCGGGAAAGTGGACTACATGGGTCTATGTTTTGATATAGCCCCCATACAAATGTACCTCCGATTAACAATATTACTGCTCTAAAATGCACATTTTACATCGGATCTTAATCAAATGATGAAATATTACATTTAGACTAGAAACACCTATTTTGATAGCCAGCTATATAAGTCAATGTTTTGGTATAGCCCCCATGCAAATGGACCCCCAGTTTACACTATTATCGCTTTAGAACCCACATCTTATATTGGATCTTTAGAAAATGTTCCAGATCATGTTATATTTCAATAAAGAATACCTAAACTCAGAAAAATAGCATTCTTAAATCAGAGTAAAATCCATACTCCAATTTAGTTTATTATTACTCCAATTTATTTATTATATTTTATATTAAATGTATTAAATTTAATTGATTTGAGTAAAAATTATTAAAATTTTTCCTCAGATTAAGTAAAGATTTACTTGAAGAATTTGAAGAAAAAATTTCCTCACCTTGAGTAAATTTTGCTGCTTTGAGGAAAAGTTGAACTGGAATCAAGTTCTAAACATGTCCTATTTTCAAGGAAAAGTTTGTACTTGATGTGAGAAATTATTGCCTTAGCGCTATACGAAGTTCTATTTTCCTCAGTTTTAGTACATATTTACTTAATCCGTGGCATACTTTTTTCTGAGTGTACTTTGAGTGTTATCTATAAGTGACCACTTTTTAATGTTGCGCCCTTATAAATGACACCCCCATTTTTTATTATTACCCCTCTAGGACCTACATTTTACATCGGAAGTTTTTCAAATTTTGCTTATTAAAATATATTTCATCCATAACATGGTATAACCGAATGGGTCCCTACTCTATTACACCTCTAGAACCTACATCTTACATCGGATCTTGACCAAATTTTCAAATATATTTCAAGGGAAACAAAAGTAAGTTTCTGGGCCCCGGACCAAACGTTTTTAGTTTTTTTTTGTGTACAGTGTTAGTAACAACACCGTTCGACAAATTTAAAAAAGTTACACTTTAACAAAAGGGAATACGCCTGAAACTATAAGCAAAGTGAAGTTTAATAACAAATTTAGTATTTCATTTCCTAATCCTGTTGTCCCTTCAAAGGACTACAGGATTAGGATTCTAAAGGATACAATTTTTCAAAAATTATTTTAAATACTTTTTCGCAGATACCGATGACTATGTCAAATAAAAGAGGAGAATATCTCTTAAAACTCCATTTGCATGAGTTAGTATTAACAATCATTTTAAATTTCCCCCTCAGTTCATTTATTTTATTCATTATTATTTTTTTTTTAAGGAAAAAAGTTGTGTTGGTCCAAAGTCAAACATTTGTTCAAAAATTATATTTTTTACAATATTCATTACAAACAAACTATATTTGGCACAAACATACTTTTCGCGGCATAATAAAGCTAAGAAACCACAATAAAGAAGATCTGAGTGCAAAATCTCTTAAAATGTGTTAGAAACAGTTCGACAAAGTCAAAAAAAGAAGTTGTTTTCTAAATTTTCAAAATCTGAAAAACGTGAAAATCTGTGATACAAAAAAAAATGAATTTTTTTCTTTTAATATGTTAAAAAACATAAATAAATAAAAATGAATTTTTTTCTTTTAATATGTTAAAAAACATAAATAATCATTTGGTCCTTGTCTAATTTTTACAGAACTCAATCTATATATATATAAAAGAGTTGCGTTACTGACTGACTGACTTATCATTGACCAGCCCCCAGACCAAACGGCTGAAGCCAGGGTCATGAAATTTTAGACGTCGACTAAGAAAGGGTTTTACGAAATTCGTACTTTTAGGGGGTAAAATCGCCCAAAAAAGGATAAACATCGAACCTTCGTCATGACTAAACGGCAGTAGCTATAAACATGAAATTCGGTGAGTTTCTTGCAATGACCATGCAGACGAACTACAAATAGGGATTTTTCGAAAAAAGGGATAAAAATGGTACCAAATAAAGTATTACAGCTAGAATCGTGAAATTTGGTATGTAAATTCCTCTGACCATATAGAAACGAAGTAAAATTGGATTTTTCGAAATTTGTACTTCTAAGGGAAGAGCGGGACAAAAAGGGATAAAAATGGTACCAACTAAAGTATTACAGCTAGAATCGTGAAATTTGGTATGTAAATTCCTCTGGCCATATAGGAACGAGGTGAAATTGGATTTTTCGAAATTTGTACTTTTAAGGGAAGAGCGGGACAAAAAGGTATAAAAATGGTACCATCTAAAGTATTACAGCTAGAAACGTGAAATTTGGTATGTAAATTCCTCTGACCATATAGAAACCAAGTAAAATTTGATTTTTCGAAATTTGTATTTTTAAGGGAAGAGCGGGACAAAAAGGGATAAAAATGGTACCAACTAAAGTATTACAGCTAGAATCGTGAAATTTGGTATGTAAATTCCTCTGGCCATATAGGAACGAGGTGAAATTGGATTTTTCGAAATTTGTACTTTTAAGGGAAGAGCGGGACAAAAAGGTATAAAAATGGTACCATCTAAAGTATTACAGCTAGAAACGTGAAATTTGGTATGTAAATTCCTCTGACCATATAGAAACGAAGTAAAATTGGATTTTTCGAAATTTGTACTTCTAAGGGAAGAGCGGGACAAAAAGGGATAAAAATGGTACCAACTAAAGTATTACAGCTAGAATCGTGAAATTTGGTATGTAAATTCCTCTGGCCATATAGGAACGAGGTGAAATTTGATTTTTCGAAATTTGTACTTTTAAGGGAAGAGCTGGACAAAAAGGTATAAAAATGGTACCATCTAAAGTATTACAGCTACAAACGTGAAATTTGGTATGTAAATTCCTCTGACCATATAGAAACCAAGTAAAATTTGATTTTTCGAAATTTGTATTTTTAAGGGAAGAGCGGGACAAAAAGGGATAAAAATGGTACCAACTAAAGTATTACAGCTAGAATCGTGAAATTTGGTACGTAATTTACTCTGACCATATAGAAACGCAGTAAAATTGGATTTTTCGAAATAGGTATTTTTAAGGGGCGAGCGGGACAAAAAGGGATAAAAATGGTACCAACTAATGTATTACAACTAGAATCGTGAAATTTGGTATGTAAATTCCTCTTACCATATAGTAACGAAGTAAAATTGGATTTTTCGAAATTTGTATTTTTAGGGGGCGAGCGGGACAAAAAGGGATAAAAATGGTACCAACTAAAGTATTACAGCTAGAATCGTGAAATTTTGTATGTAAATTCCTCTGATCATATAGAAACGAAGTAAAATTGGATTTTTCGAAATTTGTACTTTTAAGGAAGTGCGGGACAAAAGGGATAAAAATGGTACCAACTAAAGTATTACAGCTAGAATCGTGAAATTTGGTATGTAAATTCCTCTGACCATATAGAAACGAAGTAAAATTGGATTTTTCGAAATTTGTATTTTTAGGGGGCGAGCGGAAAAAAGGGATAACTGGTACCAACTAAAGTATTACAGCTAGAATCGTGATATTTGGTATGTAAATTCCTCTAACCATGTAGAAGCGCAGTATAATTGGATTGTTCCAAATTTGTACTTTTTAGGGGGTAGGTGGGACAAAAAGTTTTCCAATTGAAGAATTGCAGCTATAGTCGGGAAATTTGGAGTGTAAAATGTGTGTAAAGCGCAATCTAAATGGATTTTTTCGAAATTTTCTTATAGGGGGTGAGCAACAAGGGATAAAAGTAGTACCAACTAATGTATTGGAGCTATAGTCGTGATATGTGGTGTGTAAGTTCCTCTTGCAACTAGAATTTTGTACTTATAAACAATGAGCGGGATAAAAATAGTACCAACTAAAATATTTCAGCTATAGTCGTGAAATTTTGTGTTTAAATTTCTCCGACAGCGTAGATTTGCAACATAAATGGATTTCTCGAAATTTGCACTTTTAAGGTGCGAGCGGGACAAAAAGGGATAAAAAATGGTACCAGCTTTAGTATTACAGCTAGAATCGTGAAATTTAGTGTGTAAATTCCTCTGACCATATAGAAGCGTAGTAGTTTGATTTTTCGAAATTTGTACTTTTAAGGGGTGCTCGGGACGAAAAGGGATAAACATGCTGTACAATCCTTTCATTACGTAAACGCGGAACAAAAATGGATATTTCAAAATTTGTACTTTTTGGGAAATAAGTGCAAAAAGTTATAAACTGGATGGCTGAATCTAGAAACATGAGATCAAGGATATAAATAGTTGTAATATTTTGTGCAAAACTTGGTAGAAAATTATAAAAATTATATATACGAAGTAGTTTAGCTAAAATAGTGCATATCGACAAGCACATTCCATTGACTGTGTGTGAGTGCTAGCTAATAGGTGGTTTCCAAATTACTATTTTAGATTTATCTATATCCACCAAAAGAAAATTAAATAAATACTATCCAAAAACAGAGACTGAAATAATTAACAAGTAACTGGCTTTTTCGCGTGCGAAGCAGGTACTGCTAGTAATGCCTACTAGAACAAAAGTTATTGAATTTTGATTTGAACCACTATGCGCCGATGATTTAGTTTTATTGAGATTATGGCCTTGGTGCTATGCACTTATTAAACATATGTACCGATATTTCTGGACAAAATTTGCCCAAATACAGGATTCGTTACTATTTTATGAGGGGGTCTCTGGTGGAGCCACAATATGAATTTTATTTCAGAGCAAATTTCCGAGACTTTGTTATGGGGGAGCCTCTGGTGGAGCCACATTATCAATTTTCCTCATGAAATGATTCTGTTTGTTTTGTAGTGATCTGACATTTACAATTTTTTGTCCCACTGTAATGATCAATTCTGGTGCCTAAAGGTATACTACGTATTTTTAATGCTGAAGAGATCGTCAAAAGCTAAAAGCTATGTTCAATATGTATGTATTGATCATCTGCAAATCTAAATATATATAGATGTATGTATGTGGGTTTCTTAAATAAAAGCTTTTTAACGACGAAAAATATTGATGAAAATACAACCACAGGAACGAGATACTCATATCACGAAACATTTTATAGACATGTTATATGTGTTTTTATGCCATCAACCACTAGATGGTGTGAATACTAAGCGAGCCCTCATGAAGAACATATGGACATATAACAAGTAAGGAAAGGCTAAAGTCGTGCGTACCAGACTATATTATACACTCCACTTTCTATCCGAATACAATTCATTTCGGTAAAAAATTGAAAACGAAAATTTTAGTATACTTCATAATCATAGGCTAATATGACCTGACCCAATTTGTCAAATCGAGAAGAATATTTGTATCGGGGCTATATCCAAACATGGAATGATGCGACCCACTTACACAATAAGTTCTTCCAGTTCAAGTATATGGTGTTATGCTCAATGTGAAGAAATTCTCTGAAAATACGTGGTTTCTGGGTCGGAAAAAGTCAAGCCGGGAGGGAAATTTGTATGGGAGCTATATATAAATCTGAACCAATCTGACCTATATTCACCATTGGTGTATCTAGTGGAAATATAAGATATTTTGCCAAATTTGAAGAAGGTCTGTAAAAATATGTGGTTGCTAGACAATCTGATACAACATGTGGTTTCTAGAGCGGAAAAAGTCAAATCGGGAGCTATATATAAATCTGAACCGATCTAACTCATTTTCGCCACAGGTGTTTCTAGTTGAAATATAAGATGTTTTGCAAATTCTAAAGAAAATCTGTTGTAATATGTGGTATGTAGAGTGAAAAGAGTCAAATCGGGGGTGAAATTTGTATTGGAGCTATATCTAAATCTGAACCGATTTGCTTCAAATTAAATAGTGTTCGTCCTTGTACCGAAAACTTTCGTTGTGCAAAGTTTCAATTGGTTCTGTCAACAATTGCGACCTGATTTACAACAATAGATGGACAGACAGACGGACAGACTAAATCGATTCAAAAAGTAATTCTAAGTCGATAAGTATAATTAAAAATTGTTCTATCTCCCTTCCTTTTGGGTGTTACAAACAAATGCAAAAAAGACATAATACTCTTGTGGAGTGTATAATAATATTCCAAATCATATCATGTTGTTGTTATTTTGACCACGTCACCCTCTTATGTCGCTACTATTTTAGGACAGAATTCTGTTGTTTTCTTCTTTTTATACCCTATGTGGAATAGGTGGAATAGGTTATTATATGTTAGTTGCACGCCAAATGTTTGTAACACCACGAAATAATCGAGCTCGACCGAGCTGAGTATACCGATCGATTTAGAATCACAAGCTGAGTCGACTTAACGATGTCCTCCTGTCCGTTCGTCTGCTGTCCATCTCCAGCTTTTGCGCAAATTACAGGTCACAAATGTTGTCTGAATGACTTGAAATCTGGCAGTAGTATTTTTTTTGGGCCAAGGATGGTCGCTATTGAATTTTGAAGAAATCGGTTCAGATTTAGTTATAGCCTTCATACAAAAATCCATCCAATTTTCACTCTTAATCAAATAGTCCACACCATGTTATATTTCAACTAGAAAAACCTACTATGAAAGTCAACTATATGACTCCAAATTTTGCTATACCCCCACACAAATATTAGCCCCCGCTTGAATTTAGCCTTACCTTATTAGTTTAAAATATATTTTGTTAACATATAAAAAGACGTGGATATTCCCGTCTATAATTAATCGTTGGTTTGTTTATGCCTTATCCCAAAATATTTCGGCTTTATTACTGCCCCTACGCGCGCTAGTCAGTTTTTTTTACAATTTTAGTGTTACTTTTAATGTAGTTTATATAAAATCCACTAAAACGTCCACATTTTCTGTCCGATTTGTATTTTAAAGTGTCCATAATAATAATAATATATTTTGTGGATCGCTCTGAAATGTTGATACGATCTATTAGTGTGGTCAGTTGATAATTATAATCTAATGCTGAATTCGGATTAATTATACCGATCGACTTAGAATCACTTTTTGAATCGATTTAGCAATGTCCGTCTGTCTGTCCATATATTCTTGTAATCACAGGTCGCAATTGTAATCAGGTCGCAATTGTACACAGAACCAAATGAATCTTTGCACAACGAAGTTTTTTGGTACAAGGACGAACGCTATTTAATTTGAAGCAAATCGGTTCAGATTTAGATATTTCTCCCATACGAACCCGATTTGACTCTTTTCACTCTAGACACCACATATTACAACAGATTGTCTTCAAAAATTGGCAAATTAGAAACACCTGTGGTAAAAATGGGTCAGATCGGTTCAGATTTATATACAGCTCCCTCACTAATTTCTCTCCCGATTTCACTTTTTCCACTCTATAAACCACATATTTTAACAGTTCTTCTTCAAATCTTTCAAAATATCTTATATTTCAACTAGAAACACCCATGGTGAAAATGGGTCAGATCGGTTCAGATTTACATATAGCTCCCATACAAATTTCGCTCCCGGATAGACTTTTTCCGCCCCAGAAACAACGAATTTTCACCGAATTTCTTCAAAGTGAGCATAACACGTTATATATGAAGTGGAAGAACTTATTGTGAAAGTTAGTCACTTTATTCTATGTTTGGATATATCCACAATACAAATATTTTTTTCGATTTTACAAATAGACCAGGTCATATTAGTCTGTGGTTAGGAAACACACAAAAATTCTTTCCGTTTTCACTTTTTACCGAGTTGGATTGTATTCGGATAGAAAGTGGAGTGTATCATATAGTCGGCCCCGCCCGACTTTAGCCTTTCCTTACTTGTTTTTGATACGAAGTCTCAAATTCTGGATTTTCAGTGCATTTCCGAACGTAGGACAAGGGTAAAACCTAAAAGAAACCCGGTTGCAGCTCATTCTACACAAGGTGTTTTTTCTATCTGTAGAAACGAAAGAATTTAGCAGATTGTGGTCAAATTTGGTACAATACGAATAATTTACTGCGAACTTGGATTGCATCGGTGGTCCCCGGATGAACATACAAATGTCATTCATTTGTCATGCCATTTTCATTTCAAGATTCGCTGAGAATCTATAAAGCACATAATTTCTTGATCGGCATAAAATTCCAAGACTTTCGGATCCGTCCGTCTGTTGAAAGCACGCTAGCATCGAAACAAAAGAAGCTAGAAGGTCCAAAATTTCCATAAATGGGTCCTATAATCTTGGATAAGATGGGATTGCAACTGGGAGAAATCGGTCCAAAGGGACAAATTTGGTCCCTCAAAATGATTGCAAATATCCACAATAACCCCTAATATTTTGTTTCTCAATATGTCTGCTTATAATTACATGATAATGGGTATTCATTCCCCTTTGTAACAAAAACGTGCACCATAAAACTATTATTATTCGTGAAATGGGACAAAAAGGTATAAAAATGGCACCTATCAAACGACAAGCGATAAAAATATGAAATTCGGTGTGTACATTCCTCTAATTGAATAGATACATAATATAAAAGTATGAGTTTCAAATTCGTACTTTTAAGGGGTGAAATGGCAATAGAGGGATAAAAATGGTACCAAGCTGCACCTAGAACAATGAATTTCAGTGTATACATTCCTCTGATTGCGCAGACAAGTAAAATAAAGGGATTTTTCAAATTCTTAATTTTAGGGGGTAGAATAGAAAAGGGGTATAAAAATTGTACAACCAGAATGGCAGCAGATAGAATCATGAAATTCGGAGTATACACTCCGACTGCGCAGACACGAAAAATAAAATGGTTTTCCAAATTTGTTCGTTCAAGGAATACTATGGTACCCACTAAACGGCTACACACCGAGTAAACATCCCTCTAATTACGTAGACACGTAACATAAAGTGATAAAAAGGGTATACAAATGGTACCGATCAAATGACCGCAGAAGTTAGATTATCTTGTACCCACTATCCCCCAATATTTAGGGTATTTACAATTTTTTGAAGATTGCTGCCTTATATTTACTTTTTGAATTGACTTCAAGTATTGTTTTGATATATATATATATATATATATATATATATATATATATATATATATATATATATATATATATATATATATATATATATATATATATATATATATATATATATATATATATATATATATATATATATATATATATATATAGTATAAACATATTGTAAGCGTGGTTTAAAATAATTAAAATTTTATATTTAATTATAAAATTATTTTTTCAATATTTCCATTTGTTTTGGTTTGGCTATCTTAAAACAAGTAAGGAAAGGCTAAAGTCGGGCGGGCCGACTATATGATACACTCCACTTTCTATCCGAATACAGTTCAATTCGGGAAAAAAGTGAAAACGGGAAGAATTTTTGAATGTTTCCTAGTCATAGGCTAATATGACCTGGTCCAATTTGTCAAATCGAGAAGAATAATAGCATGTTCACAATAAGTTCTTCCAGTTGAAGTATAACGTGTTATGCTCACTTCAAAGAAATTCGGTGAAAATACACTACTTGTCTGGGGCGGAAAAATTCAATCCGGTAGCGAAATTTGTATGGGAGCTATATGTAAATCTGAACCAATCTGACCTATTTTCACTAAGGGTGTTTCTAGTTGTAATATATGAGATATTTTGCAAGATTTGAAAAGGGTCTGTTAAGATATGTTTATAGAGTGGAAAAAGTGAAATCGGGAGTGCAATTTGTGTGGGATCTATATATAAATCTGTACCGATCTGACCAATTTTCATCATAGGTTGTATGTTAAATATAAGATGTTTTGCCAAATTTGAAGACAATCTGATAAAACATGTGGTTTTTAGAGCGAAGAAACTCAAATTGTGGGTGAAATTAGGAGCTATATATAAATCTGAACCGATCTAAATTATTTTCACCACAGACATCTAAATCATTTTGAAGACAATCTGTGGTTTCTAGATCGGAGATACTTAAATTAGGAGCGAAATTTGTATGGAAGCTATATATATATCTGAACCGATCTAGTTGAAATATAAGATGTTTTGCCAATTTTGAAGAAAATTTGTTGTAATATGTGGTATGTAGAGTGAAAATCGTCAAATCGGGAGGGAAATTCGTATGGGGGCTACATCTAAATCTGAACCGATTTTCTACAAATTAAATAGCGTTCGTCCTTATCCCGAAAAACTTCGTTGTGCAAAGTTTCTTTTTAAGTCAGATTTTGCGCATTTGATAAAACATTCAACATTTCATAACAAAATAATTTTTTTCGTGATCCAACCTAATGGACGACTGAGTAGCATTTTGGGGGACTGCGTCTATCTATCGCATTTATTTCCTGGTGTCGTTCTTCCTGATCCACATACTTTTTCAGTTCGTGAGAGTCAATTGCATTCCGCAGAAAAATTGTCCGTTTCCGTTTAGCATTTTTTGACTTCTTGCGAATATAAACATTGTCTTCGTCTGGCTTTGAACTCATTTAACATCTCTTTTTATTGCTCTTTCAACGCGTTTCGACGTCTTCTTGTCAAGGTTAAACAACCAAACAAAGTTAAGCCTCACCAAAGCCAAGTTCAGCAACCTCATGACACACATTCGATCGATCGCAGCAACTCCATTCAAGTGGAAAGTGACCACTTTCGTTATCATTTTTGATCCCATACACAGCTCCGGTGCCAGTTACAAAACCTGTTTGAGTTTTCTTTGTTTTGTTTGAAAAATGAAGTTCCACAACAAAAGAGAGAAGGGGAGTCGGTAAATGAGGCTTTGGGGTCACTGTCACTTTCGTTTCCGCTCGCCTGAGATCTCTCACACAAATCCATGGCAGTTCGTGTAAACGACGATGGCCACTAAAAACGAAGAAGAGTGTTTCTAATTTATGGCCAGCCATAAAATGCGTCAGTCTTGTCTTGCCGCTTTTATTTGCTTATCACCGTTATTATTGTCTGAGATTATTTATGGCTTTTACTCGGCTTCTTGATGGCTCTTCATCACTCTGTGTGGCATCCACATTTTGGGAAATATTTCATCAATTTTGTTTGTTTGTGTTAGGTCTAGACTGGAAGCGATCTTTTGGCTAATAATTAGCATTTTTAATGATACCGGTTGTGGGGACAAGTGGGTATTTATGTGAAGACGACACGACAAATAAATAAACAATATTTACTTGAATCGTTTTTCGTTTGGTCTGGCCATTAAAGCAAGGCAAGGCAACCGGCATAGCTGGCTGCCGGTTGTATCGCTTATCACCACATAACGTGACTTTGTATTTTGATTTTTTTGGTGAGCAAAAGATCTGATATATCGGCGTGATAAGGACTCATTTGTATCGCAGCACCGACTTTGATTTGTTTCCTGCTGCTCTCGCAGTGACATAATGAATTTGTAATCAGATCTGGTGCCATACTTATATTTATAGAGCAGGTATTTATTTATCTTTTCCTTAAGATAAATGGGACAACCTTTCGCTGATGCTTTCACTTTGCTGGTGGTAGCGGGATGTCGTATGTGGACACTTTCTAATGCGCTGACACATCAGCCTATAATAAATGCCTTTCTTAAAATTGCCACTAGCATTTATAATAATTTATTATTAATTTATAATAAAAAGCCTAGGCTTTAAAAGGAACCGGAATTTTATACCGGTCATAGAATGGTGTGTAGTTTCATATTGCCCTAAAGTTTATACCCAAATTATATATATTAGAAATTCGGTGAAAATAAACCACGTACCAACTCAATCCGGGAGCGAATTTTGTATGGTAGCTGTACATATAAATCTGAACCGATCTGACCCATTTTCACCATGGGTGTTTCTAGTTGAAATATAAGTTAGTTAGCATGATTTGAAAAAGATCTGTTAAAATATGTGGTTTATAGAGCAGAAAAAGTGAAATTTATGTGGGAGCTATCTGAACCGATCTGACCGATATGCACCATGGCTGTTTCTATTACAAATATAAGATGTTTACCCAAATCTGATGACAATCTGATACAATATGTGATTTCTAGAGCGGAAAAAGTCAAATCGGGAGCGAAATTTGTATGGGAGCTATACACAAATCTGAACGGATCTAACACATCACATTTTGTACATTATGTTATATTTTAACTATGTTATATACTTACCGTGAAAGTGAACAAATGGGTCCATGTTTTGGTCCAACCCCAAATCTTCATTAGTCATCGGATCTTGACCAAGTTCTCACGATTTTTTACAATTACCGGTCTAGAAAACACATTTTACATCAGAAGATGATCAAACTTTTCAGATCATGTTATATTTCAACTAAGATTACATACTATGAAAGTCAAATATGTGGGTCCATATTTCGGTATAACTCCCATACAGATGGGGCCTCAGATTGCTCTATTACCGCTGTAGAACCTACATCAAATTTTGATGAAATTTTGCAGATATATATTTCAACGAGGAATACCTACGGAGACCGATAACTTTATAGGTCCATGCTATGGTACAACCCCTAAGTGTTGTTATATGCCCCCTACAAATGTACGTCCGATTTATGCTATTATCGTTGTAAAATCTGCAATTGTCATCGGATCTTGGTAAAAATTTCCAGATTATGTTATACTCACTCTCAGAATTTTACCATATTCGTTAAATTTGACGAAAGATGTATAATTTATATGGGCTACGTAAAATCGTCCCACCGCCCATAAAAACCTAGGTTTCGTAATCAAAACCAGGTATATACACAGGGAGTGGTGTATGATATCACATAGTCAGCCACGCCCTAGTTTAGCCCTTCCTTACATGTTCTCGCTTGTTTTATTTGTTATCTATTTTTAATAGGATATTTCAATACCTTAAGTCGACTTCTTAGGTCGACCATACAATCCTTAATATCATATATTTCTCAGGGTTACTATTTTTATACACTTAAGTCGACTTCTTAGGTCGCCCATACAATCCTTAATATCATATATTTCTCAGGGTTACTATTTTTATACACTCCACGAGAGTATTATGTCTTTGTGCATTTGTTTGTAACACCCAAAAGGTAGCGAGATAGACACATTGTTAATTATACCGATCGACCGTCCGTCCGTCCGTCCATCTATTCTTGTAATCAAAGTACAGCTCGCAATTGTAGCCAGAACCAAATGAAACTTTGCACAACAAAGTTTTTCGGGATAAGGACGAACGCTATTTAATTTGAAGAAAATCGGTTCAGATTTAGATATAGCCCCCATACGAATTTCACTCCCGATTTGACTCTTTTCACGCTATATACCACATATTACAACAGATTTTCTTCAAACTTGGCAAAACATCTTACATTTCAACTAGAAACTCCTATGGTGAAAATTGGTCAGATCGGTTCAGATTTAGATATAGCCCCCATACGAATTTCACTCCCGATTTGACTTTTTCTGCTGTAGAAACCACATGTTTTAACAGATGTTCTTCAAAATTGGCAAAACATCTTATATTTCAACTAGAAACACAAACGGTGAGAATGAGCCAGATCGGTTCAGATTTAGATATAGCCCGCATACGAATTTCACTCCCGATTTGACTTTTTCTGCTTAGAAACCACATGTTTTAACAGATGTTCTTCAAAATTGGCAAAACATATTATATTTGCATGAGAAACACCCAGGATGAAAATGAGTCAGATCGGCTCAGATTTATATATAGCTCCTATACAAATTTCGCTCCCGACTTGATTTTTCCGCCCCAGAAACCTCGTATTTTCATCGAATTACTTCAAATTGAGTACTTGAAGAAGCTATTCTGAAGTGGGTCACTTCATTCCATGTTTGGATATAGCCCTGATGCGAATATTCTTCTCGATTTGACAAATTGAACCAGGACATATTAGCCTATGATTAGGAAACATACAAAAATTCTTCCCGTTTTAATTTTTTTCGAATTGAAATGTGTTCTGATAGAAAGTGGAGTGTATCATATAGTCGGCCCCGCCCGACTTTAGCCTTTCCTTACTGGTTTTATTTTAGTGTACATACAGTGGCACAGAAAAGTCAACATACCTCGGTAAAACATAAAACGTTAAAACATATTTCCGTTCATAGTGGAATTTCGACCACAAGTAAATACATATTTTGCAAACAAAAGAACGAAATTATGCACATTTAAAAGTCCACATATGACTGGCGATGTCCATAAGTAAACATTTTATACCGTATGTGGCTGGTGATTTTTTGATAATCAATAAAACAAACAAGTATGAAAAGGTAAATTCGGAAAGGACCGAACGCCGTACTACAATTTAAAACAAGTAAGGAAAGGCTAAAGTCGGGCGGGGCCGACTATATGATACACTCCACATTCCAACCGAATACAGTCCAACTCGGTAAAAAAGTGAAAACGGGAAGAATTTTTGTATGTTTCCTAATCATAGGCTAATACAACCTGGTTCGATTGGTCAAATCGATAAGAATATTTGTATCGGGGCTACATCCAAACATGGAAAAATGTGACTAACTTTCACAATAAGTTCTATAAGGTGTTATGCTCACTTTGAAGAAATTCGGTGAAAATTCGTGGTTTCTGGGGCGGAAAAAGTTAAATCGGGAGCGAAATTTGTATGGGAGCTATATATAAATCTGAACCGATCTGACCCATTTTTACCACAGATTCTTCTAGTTCAAGTATAAGATGTTTTGCCAAATCTGAAGACAATCTGATACAATATGTGGTTTCTAGAGCGGAAAAAGTCCAATCGGGAGCGAAATTTGTATGGGAGCTATATATAAATCTGAACCGATCTGACCCATTTTTACCACAGGTGTTTCTAGTTGAAATATAAGATGTTTTGCCAAATCTGAAGACAATCTGATACAATATGTGGTTTCTAGAGCGGAAAAAGTCAAATCGGGAGCGAAATTTGTATGGGAGCTATATAAAAATCTGAACCGATCTGACCCATTTTTACCACAGGTGTTTCTAGTTGAAATATAAGATGTTTTGCCAAATCTGAAGACAATCTGATACAATATGTGGATTCTAGAGCGGAAAAAGTCAAATCGGGAGCGAAATTTGTATGGGAGCTATATATAAATCTGAACCGATCTGCCCCATTTTTACCACAGGAGTTTCTAGTTGAAATATGAGATGTATTGCCAAATTTGAAGACAATCTGATACAATATGTGGTTTCTAGTGCGGAAAAAGTCAAATCGTGAGCGAAATTTGTATGGGAGCTATATATAAATCTGAACCGATCTGCCCCATTTTTACCACAGGTGTTTCTAGTTGAAATATAAGATGTTTTGCCAAATTTGAAGACAATCTGATACAATATGTGGTTTCTAGTGCGGAAAAAGTCAAATCGGGAGCGAAATTTGTATGCGAGCTATATATAAATCTCAACCGATCTGACCCATTTTTACCACAGGTGTTTCTAGTTGAAATATAAGATGTTTTGCCAAATTTGAAGACAATCTGATACAATATGTGGTTTCTAGTGCGGAAAAAGTCAAATCGGGAGCGAAATTTGTATGCGAGCTATATATAAATCTGAACCGATCTGCCCCATTTTTACCACAGGTGTTTCTAGATGAAATATAAGATGTTTTGCCAAATCTGAAGACAATTTGATACAATATGTGGTTTCTAGAGCGGAAAAAGTCAAATCGGGAGGGAAATTTGTATGGCGGCTATATCTAAATCTGTACCGATTTTCTTCAAATTAAATAGCGTTCGTTCTTATCCAGAAAAACTTCGTTGTGCAAAGTTTCATTTGGTTCTGTCTACAATTGCGACCTGTATCGTGATTACAAGAATATATGGACGGACAGACAGACAGACGGACATTGCTAAATCGATTCAAAAAGTGATTCTAAGTCGATCGGTATAATTAACAATGGGTCTATCTCTCTTCCTTTTGGGTGTTACAAACAAATGCACAAAGACATAATACTCTCGTGGAGTGTATAAAAATCGTTACACTTGAACCTGATGACATACGTATGAAACTATATGGAGTTCAATAGCGTTTTTAGTTTTTCTGTTCCATTACAAGTTTGCTTACCAATCCAAAACTCAGAAAAAAAGTCAACACTAAAATTAATTAAATTTTATGAAAATTGAAATTCGTATGACGTATTAACTTATTATTTAAAAATTGAAAATTCAAGCTCGAGGCCAATTTTGGTTTTTTGTTGTGTTCTTTATTTATAACCAATATTTCGTCCTTCTTTGAAGAACATCATCAGGGTTTAAAGTAACAAATCAAAAAACAACACTACACGTATTAAATCTACGTCTCGTTCCGTCGCTTATTGGATTCTTACTGACTTTCTTTTGTTTATTGCACTCTGACGTATTAACTTCGAAAAGAGAAAAATAAAATCGGAAGATAAATTTGCATCTGGGCTATATCCGCAAATGTATCGTCTACTTAAGATAGGACAATTACTGCGACCTGTGATTTGTTTACAAGAATATGTGAACGTACGTATTGATGGACATACCGCCCGTTAACATGGAATAGCCTCACCCAAATTAATTAATTAAAACTTACTCCTCCTTCTCTGTTTGCATGATGCCATGAAAATAGTAATTATTAGCATTCGGATCATCGATATTGAACCGCTTTTCATCAGAAAAAATTACCTTTGTTGTTGGCACAATAAATGACAGGTGATACTTTGCAAACTGCAACCCCTGCTTCTTGATAATCCCGTCCTCAGTGGACGTGTTTTCTGCAATTTAATTTTTTTATAAAAAAGAGAAGGGGAAAAACTACTGCAATGGCTCCAATTTTATTCAAAGGATTACTGTTGAAGATTTTTGTGTTTTTCTCACACTTTAAGCTTTTCTAAAAACTTCCCTTTGTACTTTGTACCCTTCCCCCGCACCGTAGTAATCTTTAAATAGTTGTTCACCACTTTCGCAATCCGAAAAATGTATGCAGCAATAGAGCGATTAGAAAGCTAAAGGTTATAGATTTTTTGTTTTTTCCGTGGTACTTAATGATGACTTCTTGCTCATATCTGTTCATTTCAATTGAAAACATGTTTTTGAACAAGAATTTTGCGAAAAATATTGCATAACCTCGTATAAATTAATAAATATTTGAAATTTCTGCACTGAGGCTAATCTAAGTTAACACACATGGTTTTACTACTGCTTGTTGTTGTTATTACAAAAACAGAACACCCTTTTTCCAATGAATTTAATTTATATTTGATGGTTTTCCTTGGCTCGATGAAAAGCCTTTAAAGAAAGGTGAACCCCGTGTGATGACTAAACATCTTCAAGCCATATGCATACAGATATAGAGAAGCTGTTCGACCCTCTCAATTTCCTCCTGTTCTTCACACGCTTTACAAAATTCGTTTGACTCGATGCTAAGTCTCTGAATACTGAAATATCATTCTTTCGCCAGGCCAAACAATGACTATATGTCTCTTCTTTAGATTGTTACAAACAAATAGAGAACATTTTTATAGATTAAATTAACATAATTTTGGTTTTAAATGTCCGAAGTACTTTAAAAATCTATAGCAAATCGATATTGCCTAGTATTCTAATTAGCATATTTTCATATAGCAACTACCATTGTCAGCCGGCACGCTCTTCTCCATTTAGAATTCTTTATTTTATTCAAACATTGCGAAAATTTAAATTTGATTATCTAAGTCTTTTATATATGTTTTGCTGATTCTTTCGTCATAATCTAACGATAAGATATGTTTCCATTTAAACGAATTCTTCTTTAAGGTGATAACTTTAATGAATATTTATGAATAGCATTGTCGCTGGATACTAGACTTTGTCGCTTGTTTCAAAAAAAAAACGAAGACGCTTGGACACATTTAATCTGCTATTAATGATGATTATTATTTAATACCAATGTGGAAGACAACCGCAACAATTTTGATCAAAGTCGAAGATCAAGGAAGTGCTTGAAATGTAGGGGGGATACCATACCAGTAAGACACAAAATGATTTCGATGGCATGGATACCTCCACAAGTCCACATGTCATAAGTATACGACGGCTAATCAATCATCGCTGTGTTTGTTAATCATTGTCAGTGTCTGATTAATTGAGGATTGATTAACGATGCAATTAATCGTTTCTTGTTTCAAGTACACATGTATGTATATTTACTCAGTCTGGTATTTAAATCCCACAAATATTCAACTATTCGGATATTTGAGTTGTTCTATTTTTATGTGAGAATTTCGTGAAGAGAAAGCTGAAGTGAAACTCGGAAAATAATGAAATCTGTGGAGTCTATAATGTAAGCCACTCCATATTAACGGCACTTAGGAACCACGGGAAAAAAATATATAAAAAAATTTACCACACATTGGAACATTCATTTCACAGGACCTAGTTCTTATGCGGCCGTGTTGTTTTGGCTGATTTAATCACAAATAATTCGACCGAGTCGAATATTATATACTCTTTACTTTGTAGATTATTCCACAGTTTCACCGGCACTCAGTGGTTCAGAATCAAAATCCATCGGCCAAAATTCAATAAATTTTGGTCTAGTAGACATTTTTGAGTTCCAAAATTAGACAATGAACTCCGATTGTTATAAAATTTAGCATGAGGATAAAGGAAGTTTACTAATCTTTTTATCTTCGTACCTACTTTTAAGAAGTTAATGAGAAGAAAAGTAGTAAATTGCGTTTTGGAACTAAAAAATCTGACTTTTTGCACTAAATGTATCCTATCAAGGGGGCAATTTCGGGCGGGCAAAGGTTACCCTAAAAAATGGGGAACCTTTCCAAATTTATATTTCGTTAAAGGCTTTTGAAGGAAAAAAATTGTGTTGGTCCAAAGTCAGACATTTGTTCAAAAAGGATATTTTTTAAAATATTTATTACAAACGAACTATATTTGGCACAAATATAGTTTTGGCGTCATGATAAAGCTAAGGAACGACAATTTCAAATAAAAAAATCGAAATCTCTTGAAATGAGCGAGAAACAGCTCGACAAAGACAAAAAAAAAGAAATTACGTTTTTTTAATTTTCAAAATAAATAAAATATCAAAAAAATAAAATTTGTTTCTTCGCATTATGAACAAATACATAAAAATATGTTAAAAAACATAAACAAAAAAATTAAAATTGTAATTTTCTTTAAAATCGAAAAATACGAAAAGTAGTGAACTTTGGCCCGATTTCTAAAATATATCTGATTTCCCGATTAATGTTAATATCTCCAAATAATCCTTGGATCCTTGTCTAATTTTGGATTTTTTACAGAACTCAAAAATGTCTAAAGTTATTGAATTTTGGCCGATGGATTTTGATTCTCAACCACTGTGCGGCACGAATATGGATTTTCTTCTTATTTTCTGCGTAGACGCGTGCACATGTCAGGCGAGTGTAAATGGCGGATTTCAAAATTTCAGCTACATCCGCTTGATAGGTGCCAGTATAAATCCCATTTAGAGCCTGAAGGTACGAATATCGAAAGATCTGTTAATTTTTTCGCGTCTGCGCAGTCAGTGCAATATAGACACTGAATTTCAAGATTAAAACTTCAGCGGTTTATTTGGTACCATTTGTATCCCTCTTCTCCTATTGTAGCCCTATAAAGTAAAAATTTTTGGTTTGGCAATATTTAAAAATATATATTTTCCTGTAATATGCATTTCTACGAAAATCGACAGCCTCTGTGGAATGCTATCCATGGTGGAGGTTATAAAGAGTGATTTTTTGAGGTTAGGATTTTCATGCATTAGTATTTGACAGATCACGTGGGATTTCAGACATGGTGTCAAAGAGAAAGATGCTCAGTATGCTTTGACATTTCATCATGAATCGTCTTACAAACGAACAACGCTTGCAAATTATTGAATTTTATTATCAAAATGCGTGCTCTGTTAAGAAAGTTCATTGCGCGCTTCCATTTTATGGTCAGTTTAATCGACCCACTGAAGCGGCTATTCGGGCTATTGTGGCTAAATTTCGCACCAAATTTACATTGTTGGACATTAAACCACCAACACGCTTACGTAGAGTGCGAACTGAAGAAAATATCGCAGCTGTATCGGCCAGTGTTAATGATGACCACCAATTTTCGATTCGTCGCCGTTCGCACCAATTGGGTCTCTGTTACTCAAAAACGTGGAAATGCCAAAATTGGACTAAGCGGATGGACCACCTAAGACGCAGCCGCGGTCAACATTTAAATGAAATTATCTTCAAAAAGTAAATGTCATGGACCAATCTAACGTTTCAAATAAAGAACCGATGAGATTTTGCAAATTTTATGCGTTTTTTTTAAAAAAAAAGTTATCAAGCTCTTAAAAAATCACCCTTTATATAGTTCGGCCCGGCCGAAACAAACGTCGTTTTTATACCCTCCAAATCCAGGATGGGGGTATACTAACTTTGTCATTCCGTTTGTAACACCTTGAAATATCGACCTTGGGTGGGGTTGGTTGGGATTGAAACGGGGAGAAATCGCCCCAAAGAGAAAATTTTTTCCCTCACAAGGACTAAAAATACCCATAATAATCCCTAATATTTTAGCGTATTTAAGCATGTTTTTTGAATATGTCTGTTAATATGTGCTTGATGTTTGGTATGCGCATTTCCCTTATAGCAAAAACGTGCACGATAAAGTGATTCTTATTTGTAGGGGGTGAAATGGGACAAAAAAGGGATAAAAATTGTACCTATTAAACTACAACAGCTAGAAACACGAAATTCGGTGTGTACATTCCTCTAGTTGAGTAGATACATAATATAAAAATATTTTTTACAATTTCGTACTCTTAAGGGGTAAAATGGGAATAGAGGGATACAAAAAGTACCAACCAAATGACCGCAGCTAGAGTCATGAAATTCGGAGTATACTAGACAGACACGAAAAATAAATATTTTTTTTTTAATTCGTACTTTCAAGGGATACCATGGGTATAGTGGAATAAAAATAGTACCAACTAAACGACTACAGCTAGAATTATAAAATTCGGTATGTACATCCCTCTAATTGCGTAGACACGTAAAATAAAGAGATTTTAGAAAATCGTACTCTTAAGGGGTAAAATAGGAAAAAGGGTATAAAAATGGAACCAACCAAATGACCGCAGCTAGAATCATGGAATTCGGTGTATAGATTCCTCTGACTGAATAGACACACAAAATAAAAATATTTTTCCAAATTCGTACTTTTACGGCAAAAATTGGCTGAATCACGAAGTCAGGTTATATTGCACTGTGTACGTCAGATAATGGATTTTCAAAATGTGTACTTTTGGTGTTAAAATAGAATTGAAATACAACGAACTGTAGCACCCACTATATACCAATATTTATGGTATTAAAGCTTTTTAAAAAATATAAATATAAAAATATCTATTTTTTGAATTGACTTGAAGTATTGTTTCGATATGTAAACGTATTAGTAGCCTTGCGCTATATGCGTGGTTTGAAATTATAAAAATATTATATTTGAACTGAGATATTGTCGTGGCTCAAGACCATTTTGAATCTATATTTAATAGAAAGCAAATTTATTTAAAATGGCATGGCACTTGGCTGCAGACTACCACTACCATGATTTCGACCCTGTCAAAGGTTTTGTCAAGTGGCTTCGCAGCGACTGTTCATCAAACCCGGCCTATTTAAGGAAATGATTCTCACAAACGAACGAGAAGCACAATTCACTTGCTGAATATGCGTTTAAAAAATCGCACCAAGTAATAAAGTACACATGCCATCTTACAAGCATCTCATTGAGTTGCATATGTAAGTATGTGTATATGCAGGTATAGTTACCCAGCAATACTTCTGCCGTGCCAACGCTCATTTGTTTTAGTTTTTTCGGTTGCATTTTTCTGGTCTGTAGGACAATATCCCAGTTCAAATCAAATATTGATTACAGACCAAAAATTCAAACGAAAAAACTAAAACAAATATTTTATATTTTATTATATTTTATTTATAAAATTATTTTTTCAATATATGTATTTGTTTTGATTTTGCTATATTAAGAAATATATATTTTCCTGTAATGTTGTTTGTATGTATTGTTGGTCTGTTATGTTGTATGTGTTGTCATTTATTTTGGTTTAAGACCAAAGGTTGTGCTGAAGTCTTCAGCAGAACCCAAAATTAGCAAAAAGGCAAAGTGAGACCTTTATTGTTGCAGCTAAAAGTTGACTTCGCAGTTTCTATGGGCGCTACCCCATCTCGTCAGAACTTTCGCAACGAATGTATGTCTTTGACTTAAATCAGGGTTCATATTAGTACCAACGGTCACATACGACAAATGAGAAGCGCTGATAAACACACACCGAACTAAGTCGACACACTAAAAATCTCACTTTGCCAATTCAATGTTATGCATGTGCTCGCAACAATGCAAAGGTTGTTGTTGTACGGTAATATTACTGCACTTCTATATTTTTTAAATATTTTTCCACGTTTTACAAATGGAACGATACTAGTTAATAGACACTCCACTATGATGTAGGGTACAAAAACTGATGTGGAAGCACGTCTACCAAAATATGCCGTCAGAAATATTTTTACTATGTATACATATGTGATCCTCCGGTTTTCAGATAATATCATAAATCATATGTAGCTCATAAATATTCAAAATGCTAATTAAAACATCACATCATTGGGGTATTTAACGAAAAATAAAACATAATAAGAAAATTGAATATGAATGTGAACTTTTG
The DNA here is from genome assembly GCA_947397865.1 of Polietes domitor. Classification (NCBI taxonomy): domain Eukaryota; kingdom Metazoa; phylum Arthropoda; class Insecta; order Diptera; family Muscidae; genus Polietes; species Polietes domitor. The sequence goes on from OX377622.1 coordinate 65,363,197, forward strand.
TCAAATGCGATCTAAACAAGTTTTGTTTTCCTAAACAAACGCACACCCTGTAGAAGTTGGAAACAAAATCTTATGATTTCAATTTGGGCTGAAAAGGTTTACTTTTGCATATACGGCACATATGACAGTGAAATAAACATGTTTGATTAAGGCAAAATGTTTCAAATTATCAGATTTCAATACAACGCAATGGAATTAATCAAATGAGATTATTATTGAGGGGGGAAACTCAAATTGGAACTATAATTATAAATATAATTATCTATATGTTCATGGTGGAAATTTAATTTATTTTCCCCTTACATTCTAATATGGCACGCGACTTCACCGTCAGTTTCGTGATGGTCTTGATCGCAGCTTGGCGTTATCCGTGCAGATTCTCACGTTCCCAACTCTGCCTTTTCCATTTAACCATTTCTCACACTCCATTATTGTCTTCTGCCTGATTACGGACGTGTAAAGTGAGTCATCTTTGCCCTCAGGCCCCATTTTGAGCCATAAGGCCCAGCAGCTGGTCCTCTCTGCCCTGCTTGATGTGGTCCTTCCATCTTAGTTTTCGTTCCCGGATAACTCCCATAAAGATTGTTAACGAGTACGTATTTTTAGGAGATGCTTGGTTTGGATATCACTGAAATATGGACATCAACTGTGAATACAAATATGAATAAGAAATTAATAAATACTATATGCATATATTTCCAGTTCTACGGCCCATTATTAGTAAATTATATTTTCGCTCATAATCATTACATTAATCATCGATGAGAGCGATTATTTCACTAAAACAAACACTAATTAAAACCTGAACGCTTAGTTTATTAAAATAATTCTCAATTTTGCTTAAAGATTTAGGATTTATTGAAAATGTATTGTTCTTCAAATAGATGCCTCTGAAGAAGCTTTGCGAGAAAACAAAGGCATATAAATGCAATTCGTGGTCTTGGAATTGTCAGTTCAGTTTTTGGAAACGAAAATCAAACAAACAAAATGAAATTCGCTGTTAGTGTTAGAAAGGAGCAGTGCAATTATTTTGTTTTTAATAAACTTTTCAATCTCTTTCAGATTGTTCTCCTTGCCTGCCTTTTGGCCGTCGCTTATGCCGATGATACTCAAGTCATTAAGGAGTTCTCCGAAGTCAATCCTGAAGACTTCAAATATGCCATCGAATTGAGCAACACCATCCGTGCCGTCCAAGAGGGTCAGCTGTTGGGTGGTGACAACTGGTTGGTCAAGGGAGAATACGAATATGTCTCCAGCGATGGCAAGCACATTAAGGTCACCTACACCGCCGATGATCATGGTTACCATCCCAAAGTTGAACAATAAATAAAGAACATTTGATTTTCATATGTGATGTGTTTTACTTGTTGTTGTTTCAAAACAAATAATGATTTCAGAAAATAATACAGAAATACTGTTCGAAATTCTATCTTTATTATACCCTCCCCAAAACTGAAGCGAGATAGACCTATCGTTTATTATACCGATCGACTTTGAATCAGTTTTCAAATGTCTGTCTTTCCATCTATACTTGTAACCAGAGTAAGGGCGCAAATATTGTCCGATCCCAGAAAATCTTAATACAGACGGACCCAGTTGAATTTGAAGTAAATCGGTCCGCCATCTAACGTTTTTTTTAACTATTCAACCGTTGGACTATTATTTGTGGGGTGCCCTCATCAGCCATTTGAATGAAATTATTTTCCATTATTAACCGGAAGGATTGTACTTTCAAATAAAAAAGGAAATTTTAGAAAATATGCATTTTCAAAAAAAAAAGTTATTTGGCGGACCCTATATATATAGCTCAAATGACTATTTCCGCCCTTACACCCCATATATGAATCGTTTTCCTCAAATTTGGCACAAAACACTATATTTCATATAGAAACATCGGTGGTAAAAGTAGGTCACATTGGTTCAGATTTAAATATAGCACCCATACAAATATAGCTCCTAATTTGACCGCTTTAGAAGACAATTATTATAACCAATTTTGATCGGATTTTTCCGAACGCACACACCACCCATTTTGGTCAAATTTATTATAGAACATTATATTTTGCCTAAAAGCATAAGTTCGGTCCATGTTAAGATTTTTAGCCTCCATACAAATGTAGATCCCGATTTGTCTTCCTTCCGCTCTAGAAGGCACAGATCAATCAATTTTAGTCAGCTTTCACTTAGAAATGCCTATTTTGAAAGTGGCCATCGATCCATGTTTTTATATAGCCCCCAGACAAGTGTCACTTCCCATTTGGGTTCTTGGCGACCGGAACCAACCAATACAACTCATATTTTTTTGAGTCAAATGTTTTCACTGGCATTTTTAGTCATCCAGATTTGGTAATGAAACCTTATAACAGTATTGAGAGTAGAGGGTACCATATAGAAGACTCCGCCCGACTTCCTTTACTTGCTTTATATATAATCACTTTTATCTTATAGTAAATTTTTAATAGTATTGTTCACAAAAAAGTAACATCTTAATGCATTTTTATGTCCATTATTCTCGTGACGTATGAGATGTAGGATGTGTTCTCCAATTTGTATAAAAATTGGCATTATTCAATGATATGCCGTTTTAAAGCAGTCGTCAAGAGATTTCCGATGATACCTAAGTTTTTATGACAATAATTCATCTTAAAATAGTACATCTATTTCTAGTAACACTGTAAATTTCGACACTAAAAAAACTTTTAAAATACAAACATTGAATAATGCCAACATTTTAACATAAACAAGTAAAAAGGCGTTAAGTTCGGCCGTACCCTCCACCATGAATTGCATTCCACAGAGGCTGTATATTTTCGTAGAAGTGCAGTATATACAGCAAAATATAATTTTTTTAATAAAGCCAAACCAAAACAAATACAAGTATTGACAAAATAATTTTATAAGTAAATATAATATTTTTATTATTTAAAACACACTTATAAGGCACGGCATATCAAAATAATACTTCAAGTCGATTCAAAAAGTAAATAATCTTATATTTATATTTTCAAAAAGCTTAAATACCATAAATATTGGTAGATAGTGGCTGTTATAGTTGGTTGCATTTCCATTCTATTTTAATTCCAAAAGTTCAAATTTTGAAAAGCCTTTATCTCACATACATAGTCCAAAACAAGTTAACTTCATGATTCAACCAATTTTTGCCGTAAAAGTAAAAAGTACGAAATTGGAAAAATCTTTTTATTTTGCATATCTATGCAGTCAGAGGAATGTATACACCAAATTCCATGATTCTAGCTGCGGCCATTTGGTTGGTACCATTTTTATGCCCTTTTCCTATTTTACCCCCTTAAGAGTACAACTTTCTAAAATGTCTTTATTTTACGTGTCTACACAATTAGAGGGATGTACACACCGAATTTCGTCATTCTAGCTGTAGTCGTGTAGTTGGTACTATTTTTATCCCTCTGTACCCATTGCATGCCTTGAAAGTACGAATTTGGAAAAACCCTTTTATTTTTTGTGCCTACGTAGTCAGATTAATGTATACTTCGAATTTTATGACTCTAGCGGCGGTCATTTGGTTGGTACTATTTTTATTTGTATCCCCTTTTGCTATTTTAACCCCAAAAAGTACAAATTTCAAAATAGCCGTTTATTTTACTTGTCTACGCAATCAGAGGAATGTATACACCGAATTTCATTATTCTAGGTGCAGCCGTTTGGTTGGTACCATTTTTATCCCTCCATTCCCATTTTACACATTAAAAGTACGAAAAAATACTTTTATATTATGTATCTACTCAATTAGAGGAATGTGCACACCGAATTTCGTGTTTCTAGCTGTTGTCGTTTAATATGTACCATTTTTATCCCTTTTTGTCCCATTTCACCCCCTACGAATAAAAAACATTTTATGGTGCACGTTTTTGTTATAGGGGGAATGCGCATAACCAATACCAAGTATGTACAAGAGACATACTGAAAAAAAAATTGCTTAAATACTCTAAAATATTAGGATGGGTACTTTTAGTCTATGTGAGGGAAAATTTTTTCCCTTTGGGCCGATTTCGCCCAGTTTCAATCCCAATCAATCTACGACTATAAGACGCATTAATGGAAAATTTGGACGTCCTATCTGCTTTCGTTTAGATGCTAGCGTGCTTTCAAGAGACGGACATGGCTAGATCGTCTTAGAATTTTATGACGATCAAGAATAAATATACTTTATAGGGTCTCAGATCGATGTTTCAAGGTGTTACAAATGGAATGACAAAGTTAGTATACCCCCATCCTGGAGGTGGAGGGTATAAAAATGTGGGTAAATTATCATTAAGTGTGCCGATAGCTACCGCCACCACGAGCTTTTTAACAGCTCTATTGCTGCAAAAATTGGTCGGATTTCAAAATTAATAAACAATTATTGAAAGATTACTGCGGAGTAGTTAAACGCAAAATGTTTCAATAGTCTTCGAATTCCACTATGACTTTGAATAAAATTGGAGTCATTGCAGGAGTGAACAAAACTAAACTTCCCAATATTATAAACACGTCTAAGTTCTAAAAGAGTTGACAATTGCCACTAAATCCCGGTCGCAAGAAGCAGAGGATGCAGTTCGCGATGGACCACATGTCATTTACTATGCCTTAAGCTTAAAATGAGGCTGTCCAATGTTAAAGGTCTGGTGTGTATATGTGTTTCAACCAGTCTTTCATTAAATACGGATTAATTTTCACATTGTCATAAGTCAGAGAAGAAAATGTGCTCGCTTCTCGAAAATATTGATATTTAGGTCGATGCCAGATTTTTAGGTAATATTAATGTCTCCAGAGATGCAGTTCTTAAGCAAATCGTCAGCTGTTCCGCACCACAGACGTTCAGAATCATTGTCCATCGACAACAAATCTATTTATAGCGTTTGATATAAAGAATATTTTTTAGAGTTCGAAAAAAGCCGGTCGTTATATGATCGCGTATTATTATTATTATATTATTTCAAAATACTACAATTAAAAGTGTATATGATAATATAAACCAAATTTGGTTCTTTTGTGTATATCAATTTAAGACCACACTAAAATTGCCTTTGTTATATTTTATGATTTTTTAATACGTTTCGGCGTAATTGTTAAAAGAAATCAACGGGAATTTACCAACGATCCCAAAAATTACTATAAATGCGTTAAAATTCGATATGAATAGATACAGTTCCAATAGACAATTATAACGAACAACACTCCCTACAAAACAATCATGAAAATCTTTGTAAGTACCTTAGCTTCTTGGTAAAATTATATTATCTTTCTTGTCAATATTATATATATTGTGCCTATTCTCCCCAGATTGCATTCGCTTGCATTTTGGCTGTTGCCGTCGCTTTCGAAGACGCCAATGTTCTCCGCAACGATGCTGAGGTCAATCCCGACAGCTTCCAATATGCCTACGAATTCGACAACACCATCAAGGCCCAACAACAGGGCAAATTGGCTGGTGAAGACAACTGGATTGTCAACGGTGAATACTCGTACATCTCGCCCGAAGGCGAACAAGTCTCCATGAAATACACCGCTGATGAAAATGGTTATCATGTCGATGCCGCCAACCCCTTGTTGCCAACTTCACCACCAATCCCAGACTACATCGTTAGAGCAATCGCCTACATCCAAGCCCACCCAAGCAAGGATGCTTACTAAAATTTCATGATTGATAGCTTTGTTGTTTATTTACGATCAAAATAAAGTTTGTATATATGTATAGATTATATACATTATTATATTAAATACAAATATTTTGTTGCGATATAATTCATATCTAAAAAGATAAGGCTACTGTCGAACTAGAACGGCTGCTATAAATATCCGTAGGAGAAAATATTATTCCTGTAAACTATTATTCCTGTACTTTGACTAAACTCATTAGAAGTATAACCGAATATGTATGATTTAAGTGCATCAAATATTCTCAGTTTTATTTCAAAATATACATTTACTGCACTGAATGTAAATATTGTTGGATGCAAGCTTTTTTTAAAGAAGAAGACTCTTATTTGTTCATAAAACAATGAAAGCCTTTATGACCTCTTCTCTAAAAGAAGTAGTTTAATTCTCAGATACTCAGGTTTACCATTCATTTTCATTCCGCAAATGAATACTTCAACGTTTCAATAGAATATACTTTTCTTTGTGAATCTATTGATCATGATTTGCATGCTGTTTAAATAAAAATAATGAAAATATAATTTGAAAAACAAGTAAGGTAATGCTAAAGTCGGGCGGGGCCGACTATATGATACACTCCACTTTCTATCGGAATACAATTCAATTCAGTAAAAAAGTGAAAAAGGGAAAATTTTTTGTGTGTTTCCTAATCACAGGTTAATATGACCAGGTCCAATTTGTCTATATCCAAACATGGAATGAAGTGACTAACTTTCACAATAAGTTGTTCCAGTTGAAGTATAACGTGTTATGCTCAATTTTAAGAAATTCTCTGAAAATAAGCGGTTGGGAAGGAAATTTTTATGAGAGCTATTTGTAAATCTGAATCGATGTGACCCATTTTCACAGTGGGTGTTTCTAGTTTAAATATAAGACGTTTTGTCAATTTTGAAGAAAATCTGTTAAAATATGTGGATTCTAGAGGGGAAAAATTCAAATTGGGAGCGAAATTTGTAAATTTGAACCGATTTAACACGTTTTTACCACAGGTATTTCCAGTTGAAATATAAGGTTTTTTTGCGAATTTTGAAGAAAATCTGTTAAAATATGTGGATTCTAGAGCGGAAAAATTCAAATTGGGAACGAAATGTGTATGGGAGCTATATATAAATCTGAACCGATCTAACACATTTTTACCACAGGTATTTCTGGTTGAACTATAAGATGTTTTGCCAATTTTGAAGAAAATCTTTTGGAATATATGGTATCTAGAGTGAAAAGAGTCAAATCGGGAGTGAAATTCGTATGGGGGTTATATCTAAATCTGAACCGATTTTCTTCAAATTAAATAGCGTTCGTCCTTGTCCCGAAAAACTTCGTTGTGCAAAGTTTCGTTTAGTCCTGGCTACAATTGTGACCTGTAACGTGATTACAACAATAGATGGACAGACAGACGGGCGTTGCTAAATCGATTCAAATGCACAAAGACATAATACTCTCGCGGAGTGTATAATAAAGTCGTTTATGCCAATATTTTCTATCGCGAGAGCCCCTAAAGCGTTACGCCAAGAAGTTGAAAATGATCTCCACGATAATCGCTCAAATAAGTGTCTTCTGTCGCGAAGAAATGTCACTTCCGCGATACATCAATGGAATCACTACTTAGTGACTTTTAGAAGTGTGCGAATTGTCAAAACAAAATTAAACAAGTAAAAAGGCGTTAAATTCGACCGGGGCGAATAGTATATACCCTCCACGCCGCAGTGCCTTCCACAGTATTAGCGGCAGATCAGTGACTGTCGGCTTTACATAGAAGTGCGGAACCATATTAAGAAAATTGTTATATTTTTTATGCACATTTCTATATTTGTTTACTATTTGAAATTATAAGGCATACTTATGCGTATACTTATTTGTGGTTCATCTACACTCATAAAAAGTTAAGTAAATTTTTCCTAAAACCAAGTGATTTTTTACTAAATTTAAGCAAAATTTTCCTAAAACTAAGTACATTTTTACTAAATCATAGTAAAATTTTTCTGAAATTTTCCTAAAACTAAGTAAATGTTTACTCAAATCAAATTAATATTTACTCAAATTGAGGACAATTTTGCTGATTTTTTTCCTCAAAACGAGTAAATTTTTACTTAAACTGAGGAAAATTTTATTTTATAAGAGGAAAAAAGGTGAAATTAAAATAAGTTCAATTTAACTAAAAAAATCAAAAAAATAGTTTTGCTTCAGAGTATGCAAAACTGATACAAAAAATGACAACACGAAATATTTCTCAAAAGTTTCATGATACCTCTGCTATAAGGAGTTGAGCTATTGCTATTGTTGCGAAGGCAAGATAGGCGCCTTCGCTGTGGTTGTTTAGAATAATTCATAAAGTATTTAAGAAATAAGTCTTTGCAAACGATCGAGAATTGTTTCTTAGATTAATATTCAAGAATTAATACTTAAATGTATGAAGAACTCGGCATAAATTTCAGTAAACACTTTAACTTCATTTTAGGAAAAAACACATTTTTAAGTTAAAATTTCCTAAATGGAATTTTTTCCATACAAAAAATATCAGCTTTTTTTCTCACTTAAAACCTTGAAAATATTCTTTCACATAATTTTGAATTATCTCAATTGTAAGAATTTTTTATTAGATCCAAAGAAATCTTTTTAAGTAAATCTACTACCCCATTTCTAGTAAATGAACTATTTACTATGGCTTTGAAAGAAGGAAACTTTACTCATACTTAGTTAATTTTCCAACTTTTTAAGAAATTTTTACTGGAGCGTTTGGAAACCACTCATATTAAGTGGCAACATATTATTATTGCCAGGATCATCGAGAAATATTTTGATACATTCGTCCGACAGACATTGTCGGCAAAATTGCATTTCAGTAATCCATCATCAGTACAATCAAAGGAATATGTCAGTAAAAGAAAGCAGAAAGTCTACTAAAAGAGCAGATTTTCTGCTGTTAAAAAAGAGACAGCAGATTTGTATCTGCTGAGATGGTAAACAGATGTTTACTGTTTTTAGCAATATATATGAAATGCATATTGTCCCAAGCTAATATAAAAGAAAATTCGAGCTAAACTCGCTTATGAACGCTTATCTATTTTTATATTTTAATTAACAACAGCAAATTTTAGCAGACTGCAAACTTTTTAGCAGTGTGGATGGTGATGTAAGATTGCAGAAAACTGCTGTTATACCAAAGTTGTAATAGCAGAAAAGTGTCTGCTGATAGGCAGCAGACAATCGCTGCTTTTATTAACAGACTTGTTCTGTAAGTGTAGAACTTTTTTTAAATAATTGCTTGAAATTACATACATACATATCATATATGCATAAGTGGCTATGAACAAAAACATAACTTTTCAGGAGAGCGAAAAAACTGATTTTCTCCTTTATTTGAAGAGAAATTATTAATCGTTCTTCTACAGTTTAATCTAAAAAAGATTACTAATTGCTACGATTAAAACGTTTTTGAAATTTCCTATTAAGAGTTGTTCCAGAATATAAATACTAAGGTATCTGGCTGACACCAAAGTTATCCTTTCCTAAACCATAAACGAAAAAAACAAAGCAGCTAAAACATGTTTAAATGTAGCCTGGAAAGATTTTATTGGAAAGAGTACTGTTTCACTTAAATCAAAATGGAAAATGTTTCCGGCAGTCTGTATGTCAATTCAGTCATACGGGTCACCAATATGGGGGTACTCGTGGTTCGATGATGTAAATTCTCTTTATAGATTCGTTACAAAAAGGGTTCTAAGTTTGCCTGAAAATATACCCAACTATGTAATAGCTCTACACATACTCCCAACATCTAAATTTTTTAAAGAAAACAATATTCGATTATGAAATATATAGATTACCACATATATTATCGTCAAAAGTAATCTACAAAAAGTTATACTGGTTCAATACACTATTATAAGAAACAAAACCCTATGGAACGAAGGCTGCATGAAGTTGATTGATCTGATGAAAGACGAAGCATATCGGAATCATGTTAGTAATGCACAAAAAAGTCAAAATCGAATATATCGATACCTTGAGTTACCTACTGCAACCATCCATACAACCAAACCCAAATACAATACATAATGAAAGCTAGAAGTGACACATTATGTGTGAATGGCAATGTTCACCGCGAAGAAAGGAGTAAAATTTGTTCTATGTGCAATCTCAGAGAAGTGGAAACAATACAACACTTCATAAGAAGATGTACAGTATTAAACGAAATAAGATTGAGATTTTTGAATAGTTTACATCTTACTGAAGAGGAAGTAATATACATTTTGAATGGTGGTGAAGAGGCAAACTGGTATAACCTGTACAATTATCTTAAAAATGCTATCAACTATAGAAAATTTTTAATAGGAGAATATAATTCTTAAAATTTAGAAATAGCAAAATAAAGCAGACGGTTTTCAAAACCATGCTTAAATGTCTTTATAGTTGTTTAAAATATGTAAATTAGGAAATAAGATACAATTGTTTTATATATAATAATTTAAAAACAAATAACAACAAATAAAGAATCTATCTATCCAAAAAAAACCTATTATTCGCGGTTTCATGGTTCATAGCCACTTTTGTATGTTTAAAATTGAGCACTATGAATGTTGAAATAAGAATAAGATTATTGTTTATTCATCCGTCAGATTGGTCGCTTGTAACATATATGTAGCCAGTCGCGAAAATCGCTGCAATTGACGAAAAATCCAAAATTCGCCTTAAATTTTAACTTTCTTCATTCATAAACTTTTCATACACAAATATTCCCCATGAAGTCAGCAATCACATGCCAAAGAAATATTTTAGTATTCTCAATATGATCAAAAGTTACGCGGGTTTTTGTAAAGATACTTTTCACAATTTTTGACTTCACAGCCACCATTTTTCCTATTTTTTTTTTTTTTCAAATTTATACGACAGATGACATCCAAATCTGAGAATAGTTTGGCATCACAAACTCATTTTCGAGAAAATGGTTCATAGCCACTTTTGAATATAAGCCCTCGATATATATTTTGAAGAAATATTACAGAAAAAACGATCAAATTCCTCGGCGATAAACCCTTCAGTCCCGCATTTTTTCTATGATAAATGCAGAAAATTGGATATGCCTTTTTGACAAACTATGGGTCTAAATAGGATGTCTAAAGAGTTTTGGGTTTTTAAATTTATATAGGACATGAGTAAAAGGATGCTTACTCAAAATCTTTATACTCATATTCCGATTAAATAAAAAATATTTGTAAATGTTTCTTCATTTTTATAATATTAAATATGTATAAATTCGAATAACAAATACAGTTTTTTTGTATTCGATGAAATGCAAGAAGAAACGACTAGAAATTTTAATTCAAAAAAACCAAATAATTGGTATTTTAGAGTTTCGTTTTCCTACGTAGATCCAAGTTACTGAATTTGTTGTTTCTCTTTTGAATAATACTTGTTACATATGAACAAAAAATGCTAACTCCGTAAAATATTTGACATAAGTGATAAATATAACAAAAATTTTAGTAAGTTGAAACTCATTTCTTATTGTTTCACAACTTTAAAGTAGATTTCAAAATAGAGATCTACACGCAGAGAAAAAATGCATTTCGTAGAAACGAACGAAACACGTGAACATCGTTTTTGAGTTTCTTTTGTGGGAAAAATTAGTATGTTTGAAAAAAGAGAAATAAGTATGTATATAACATTTTTCTTCGTTTGTCGAAATGGATTTGTATTATAATTGCAAACTCCCAAAACATTGGAAGTAACAGAAACTGTTGTTGTTGCATCTATGATGAAAATAGGTCACATCTGTTCAGATTTAGATACAACTCCATAAAAATGTCTCATCGCAAATGTTAGAAACCACTCATTGCAAACGGAATATACGAATAGCCACACCATATAATATTTGACCTAAGAACATCTGTTGTGGAAGTGGAATATGTGGGTCAATGTTTTGATATAGCCCTCATACAAATGTCCCACCCGATTTCTATACTCAGAAATTTAAAAATGCAAATTGTATTTTATTAAAAAAATTAAAGTATCTTTTGTATAAGTAAAAAATGTCTACATAAAAAATTCTTAGGTTACTCCAATACTTTTTCGCAGAAAGGAAGAATTTCGTCTCTCCAATAGATTTTTACATAATTATTAATTTAGATTCCAATTAGATATACTACAAATTTGTCCAAAGTTTGGCACTCATAGTTAAGCTACGGGTTACCATCAAGCAAATTATTTGCTTTTATTAAGAATGCTTTTAGATTTCATTATGACATCATAGTGATTCTTATCTACACTTTTTTAAAATTACTAAAATATTTTGTTATTAAATTTCCAAACTTTTATTGCAGTACACAATTAAAAGTTCATAAGATATAGCTCTAGTAGAATGTCAAGAAGTGGTATCGGTTAATAAAAATGAAAATTTTCTGAACAATTTGGTGTCCATTAGCGAAATTAGCACTACACAATCTTGAAATTGGCACAATTCGTTTAGTTTGTTTGTAGTTTTCATAACCTTTGTCCGAAATTCAAGAAAGTGTCCACGATTTTTTATTTTCATGTAATCATGTTTTCATGATTTTAATGCAAAATTTCCATTTCAGACAAGTTATTTTAAAACGACCTTAAAAATTCTATATTTTATTGCTTCAGAAAGTCTAGAAGGTTTTAAAAAGCATATGTTCGAAATCTCTCTGGGGGGGTTTGAACCCCCAACCCCCCCCCTGCGCAAGGCCCTGCACATCGATATTCACTATTCTAACTGCAGCCGTTTGGTTGGTACATTTTTTACCCCCCTTTGCCCCATTTTCTGCCTAAAAGTACAAATTTCGAAAAATTCTTTTATGTTTCGCGTCTATACAGTCAGACGAATGCATACAGCGTTGGTATCATTTTTATACCTCTTTTCCAATTTCATCCCTTAGAAGTACGAATTTCGAAAAATTATCCCTGCTTTACGTGTTTACGTAATTTTAGGGATGTACACACTGAATTTCATGTTTCTAGCTGTTGTCGTATCATTGGTACCATTTTTATCCCATTTCACCCGGAAAACTTAAATAATCTAAATATTAGGGGTATTTTCAGTCCTTATTATGAAAAAAATGTTCCCTCTGGAACGATTTCGTCCACTTTCAATCCCAGCCGATCTGGAACCATAAGACACATTTAGGGAATATTTGAACCTCAATCATTTCGTTCGGCGGCTAGTGTGCTTTCAACAGACAGACGGAAAGCCACATAAATTTGAAGTCAATGCATCATAATCCATTAAAAACAAGTAAGCAAGCTTAAGTCGGCTAAATCGACTTATAAAGGGTGATTTTTTAAGAGCTTGATAACTTTTTTTTAAAAAAAAACGCATATTTGCAAAATCTCATCGGTTCTTTATTTGAAACGTTAGATTGGTCCATGACATTTACTTTTTGAAGATAATTTCATTTAAATGTTGACCGCGGCTGCGTCTTAGGTGGTCCATCCGCTTAGTCCAATTTTGGCGTTTTGAGTAACAGAGACCCAATTGGTGCGAACGGCGACGAATCGAAAATTGGTGGTCATCATTAACACTGGCCGATACAGCTGCGATATTTTCTTCAGTTCGCACTCTACGTAAGCGTGTTGGTGGTTTAATGTCCAACAATGTAAATTTGGTGCGAAATTTAGTCACAATAGCCCGAATAGCCGCTTCAGTGGGTCGATTAAACTGACCATAAAATGGAAGCGCGCAATGAACTTTCTTAACAGAGCACGCATTTTGATAATAAAATTCAATAATTTGCAAGCGTTGTTCGTTTGTAAGACGATTCATGATGAAATGTCAAAGCATACTGAGCATCTTTCTCTTTGACGCCATGTCTGAAATCCCACGTGATCTGTCAAATACTAATGCATGAAAATCCTAACCTCAAAAAAATCACTCTTTATATACCCTCACTCTCAGAGAACATATATACGGAAGTTATAGGAATTAAATTTAACATATGCCAGGATAATTTGTGCGGAAGGTACACTGAAAAAAAAAAGTTTGATACCGGAGCATACTAAAATTGATTCTCAGAAATGGACTCAATTTAAATACATTCGTAGTTAAAATGAGTAAATAAAACTCATTTTGAGTAAATTTTACTTGATTTGAGCAAATAAATAATAAACTTAAATTGAGTAAGGGCATACTGGGTGCTAAACAGACACCAATTTCCTTGATTTTAGTTAACTTTTATTGGAATTTAGTACACTTTTTTTGAGTGTACTAGGAGGTTCGTATCACATGGTAACAGCTTCCACATTTAAAAAACAATTGTAAAAACATGATCAAATATAAAGTCATAGTGGTGCATGGCACCAATATAGAAGTTATGAAGGATTTAATATTACCCACCATAGAGACAATTGTATAGGAGGTACCAGAAGGGATGTGGCGATATAGTCCATATTCCATGCGAATGTAAACACTATAAAATATAAATAAATAAATATAAAATTTCACAGTGTTTCGAATTAACAGCTTTAATTTTACGTAATTTTGCCTGACACCATTTTGCCGTGTACACCAGCCAGCCAGACGGACGGACGGACTTGGCTCAAACAACTTAAAAAGTCGTGAAACGGATTTGGTGTACACATACATAGGGTCTTAAGTCACTCCCTCAATGCGTTACACTTTTTTCTGTCCCTACTCTCTAGAGTGAGGGTCTAATTAATGTTCATTGCATTCTAATAACTCAAGCTAATTTTGTCCAATGCTAATAGGCTCCGTAAATGTTTCTAGGATTTTTCGGAACTCATTCTATTCAATTCATCTAAATGTATAGAAAGGTCTCTGTATACAGAGACCTTGTTCAGATCAGTATATATTGTTGTACTAGATATGAATTATATACATATATCGACGGAATATAAATATTCTATTTAATATATATAATCTATATATATATATAAATTTTATTTTGATCGTAAAGAAATAACAAAGTTATAAATCATGAAATTTTAGTAAGCATCCTTGCTTGGGTGGGCTTGGATGTAGGCGATAGCTCTAACGATATAGTCTGGGATTGGAGGTGAAGTTGGCAACAAGGGGTTGGCGGCATCGACATGATAACCATTTTCATCAGCGGTGTATTTCATGGAGACTTGTTCGCCTTCGGGCGAGATGTACGAGTATTCACCGTTGACAATCCAGGTGTCATCACCAACCAATTTTCCCTGTTGTTGGGCCTTGATGGTGTTGTCGAATTCGTAGGCATATTGGAAGCTATCCGGATTGACCTCAGCATCGTTGCGAAGAACGTTGGCGTCTTCGAAAGCGGCGGCAACAGCCAAAACGCAAGCGAATGCAATCTGGGGAGAATAGGCAAAATGTTAATAGTCGGCAATTACGTTTTACTAAGAAGCTAAGATACTTACAAAGAATTTCATGGTTGTTTTTTTGTAGGCAGTGTTGTTCGTTAGAATTATCTCTTGGAACTGTATCTATTCCTGTCGAATTTTAACACATTTATAGTAATTTTTGCTAACGTTGGTTTCTATTAGCAATTACGTTAAAACGTGTTAAAATAACATAAAATATAACAAAGCCAATTTTAGACGTTGTCTTAAATCGAAAGACGCAAAAGAGTCAACATTGGTTTATTTTCTCACAGAAAATAAACCAAATAATATTTGGTCAGACAAAAGACAAAAAAATAGATTTGTTGTCGATGGAAAATGATTTTGAAACCCTATGCTGTGAGATACCATCAGATTTGTTTAAGAACTGGTTAATTTTTGGACCAGTTGTATGCCCCCTCATTTAGGTTACCTGAAAAATCAGACATCGTTCAAATTGTCTTAGTCTGCAGAATTGCAAAGTAAACCTGTAAGGAAAGGCTAAAGTCGGGCGGGCCGACTATACGATACACTCCACTTTCTATCCGAATACAATTTAACTCGGTAAAAAGTGAAAACGGGAAGCATTTTTGTATGTTTCCTTATCATAGGCTAATATGACCTGGTCCAATTTGTCAAATCGAAAAGAATATTTGTATCGGGGCTATATCCCAACATGGAATAAAGTGACTAACTTTCAAAATAAGTTCTTCCAGTTCAAATATAACGTTTGGTGGTCACTTCAAAGAAATTCGGAGAAAATTTGTGGTTTCTGGGGCGGAAAAAGTCTATCCGGGAGCGAAATTTGTATTGGATCTATATGTAAATCTGAACCGATCTGACCCATTTTCACCATGGGTGTTTCTAGTTAAAATATAAGATATTTTGAAAGATTTGAAAGAAAGAAATCTGTTAAAATATGTAGTTTATAGAAATTTGTGTGGCAGCTATATATAAATTTGAACCGATCTGGCCCATTTTTACCACAGGTGTTGCTAGTTGAAAAATAAGATGTTTTGCCAAATCTGAAGACAATCTGATAGAATTTGTGGTTTCTAGAGCGGAAAAAGTCAAATTGGGAGCGAAATTTGTATGGGAGCTATATATAAATCTGAACCGATCTGGCCCATTTTTACCACAGGTGTTGCTAGTTGAAAAATAAGATGTTTTGCCAAATCTGAAGACAATCTGATACAATTTGTGGTTTCTAGAGCGGAAAAAGTCAAATTGGGAGCGAAATTTGTATGGGAGCTATATATAAATCTGAACCGATTTGACCCATTTTCATCATGGGCGTTTCTAGTTGAAATATAAGATAGTTTGCCAAATTTGAAGACAATCTGATACAATATGTGGTTTCTAGAGCGGAAAAAATCAAATCGGGAGCGAAATTTGTATGGGAGCTATATATAAATCTGAACCGATCTGACACATTTTTACCACAGGTGTTGCTAGTTGAAAAATAAGATGTTTTGCCAAATCTGAAGACAATCTGATAAAATTTGTGGTTTGTAGAGCGGAAAAAGTCAAATTGGGAGCGAAATTTGTATGGGAGCTATATATAAATCTGAACCGATCTGGCCCATTTTTACCACAGGTGTTGCTAGTTGAAAAATAAGATGTTTTGCCAAATCTGAAGACAATCTGATACAATTTGTGGTTTCTAGAGCGGAAAAAGTCAAATTGGGAGCGAAATTTGTATGGGAGCTATATATAAATCTGAACCGATTTGACCCATTTTCACCATGGGCGTTTCTAGTTGAAATATAAGATAGCTTGCCAAATTTGAAGACAATCTGATACAATATGTGGTGTCTAGAGTGGAAAAAATTAAATCGGGAGCGAAATTTGTATGGGAGCTATATATAAATCTGAACCGATCTAACATATTTTTACCACAGGTGTTGCTAGTTGAAAAATAAGATGTTTTGCCAAATCTGAAGACAATCTGATACAATTTGTGGTTTCTAGAGCGGAAAAAATCAAATCGGGAGCTATATATAAATCTGAACCGATCTGACCCATTTTTACCACAGATGTTTGTAGTTGAACTATAAGATGTTTTGCCAATGTTGAAGAAAATCTGTTAAAATATGTGGTATCTAGAGTGAAAAGAGTCAAATCGGGAGTGAAATTCGTATGGGGGCTATATCTAAATCTGAACCGATTTTCTGCAAATTAAATAGCGTTCGTTCTTATCCCGAAAAACTTCGTTGTGCAAAGTTTCATTTGGTTCTGTGTACAATTGCGACCTGTATCGTGATTACAAGAATAAATGGACAGACAGACAGACAGACGGACGGACATCGCTAAATCGATTCAAAAAGTGATTCTAAGTCGATCGGTATAATTAACAATGGGTCTATCTCTCTTCCTTTTGGGTGTTACAAACAAATGCACAAAGACATAATACTCTCGTGGAGTGTATAAAAACGATACGTCCCAATAAACAGATATACATTCCTATAATACTCGAACATTATTATTCTAAACAAAAATTTTAATGACAATGTCACAATCAATTAGCTATGTTATCTCGGGATAACACTTTCTACTTTCTTGTAGTGCCGACCAAATCGATTAGAATATTTGTACGTACAGTGGCTCATGGATTATTTTGCGCGGTAGTTGGTCATTTCAGCTCGGTTTCGCCTGCAGTGTGACAAGGCTATTAGAGGTGGCCTCATCACATAGCCGATTTGACTATACTATACTATACTATATACCAAAAACTGGCAGCCCCAATAAAAATACTCATGACGGAAATTGGATACCGAAAAACGTAATAACCCAGATATAGGATCCGCACTTCGTACCAAACTATATTTCCAAAATGGCAAAAACGATTGAATACGATTTCAATATTAAAATAAATTCGGCACGAAATCAATTTGTGAGCCACTGTATATACATAACGGGTCTCATAAAATGTCTGCACAATTACGTGTAGTCATAATTTATTAAAGAATAAAAATTTCAGTTAGACGATAGACTATTTCTAGTATTTCGAGTGTTCACACCTGTGAAATGTTTTGCCAGAGTACTACTAGTTATTAAAAATTATCAAGTGATTTCATTTCTAATATAAAATTCTATTTTTTGCCAACTGATGCAATGCCATGGATTCCATGATTAAATTATTATCAAAAATCCCCAAAGCGTAAAAAACTGGAATCTGTACTAGCCTATCGGCAATAAAAAGCATTTTATTATTATTTTTTATTTATAATACATAGAATAATTTAATAATTGTATAAGGTATGTAAGAACCATACTATACGCCAGCCCATTAATAAACAACAAATTAGCTCTTGTTATCCAATGTCTTCATGATTTCTTATTATCTTATCCTTCGTCACGCCTAGCCAAAAATCTGCATTAATTTACACCACCACATCTTCTCAAAGCTCTAATCAGAACTGGTTGAAATGCTGATAACACTGTGCAAAAAATTAAAAAGTTTGTGTCCGAGACACACTGAAACATTTACTAAAATTCTACTCGAAAGACCTTTAATATTTGTACTCTTATTTTGGAGATACAAATCCGATCATATATATGTTCAATTAGAGACCACAACATCTATATTTTTCAAACAGGCCTTGATATAAAAATAGATTTTTCATTTTAGTAAAAACATGATTTTTTTAATATTTTC
Organism: Polietes domitor; assembly: GCA_947397865.1. Classification (NCBI taxonomy): domain Eukaryota; kingdom Metazoa; phylum Arthropoda; class Insecta; order Diptera; family Muscidae; genus Polietes; species Polietes domitor. The sequence continues at coordinate 65,381,867 of OX377622.1, forward strand.
AGGGTCATTAATTTAACGAATGGACGAATGCTATTTAAGTTGAAGAAAATCGGTTTAGATTAAGATGTAGTCCCCATACGAATTTCACTCCCGATTTGACTCTTTTCACTCTAGATACCACATATTTTAACAGATTTTGTTCAAAATTGGCAAAACTTATTATATTTCCAGTAGAAACACCTGTGGTGAAAATGTGTCAGATCGGTTCAGATTTATATATAGCTCCTATAAAAAATTTGCTCCCAATTTGAGTTTTGCCGCTCTAGAAATAAGATATTTTATCAGATTGTCTTCAAATTTGGCAAATATCTTATATTTTAACTAAAGGGTGATTTTTTAAGAGCTTGATAACATAAAAAAAAAATGCATAAAATTTGCAAAATCTCATCGGTTCTTTATTTGAAACGTTAGATTGGTCCATGACATTTACTTTTTGAAGATAATGTCATTTAAATGTTGACCGCGGCTGCGTCTTAGGTGGTCCATCCGCTTAGTCCAATTTTGGCATTTCCACGTTTTTGAGTAACAGAGACCCAATTGGTGCGAACGGCGACGAATCGAAAATTGGTGGTCATCATTAACACTGGCCGATACAGCTGCGATATTTTCTTCAGTTCGCACTCTACGTAAGCGTGTTGGTGGTTTAATGTCCAACAATGTAAATTTTGTGCGAAATTTAGTCACAATAGCCCGAATAGCCGCTTCAGTGGGTCGATTAAACTGACCATAAAATGGAAGCGCGCAATGAACTTTCTTAACAGAGCACGCATTTTGATAATAAAATTCAATAATTTGCAAGCGTTGTTCGTTTGTAAGACGATTCATGATGAAATGTCAAAGCATACTGAGCATCTTTCTCTTTGACACCATGTCTGAAATCCCACGTGATCTGTCAAATACTAATGCATGAAAATCCTAACCTCAAAAAAATCACTCTTTAGAAACACCCATGATGAAAAAGGGTCAGATCGGTTCAGATTTATATATAGCTCCCATACAAATTTCGCTACCGACATGACTTTTTCCGTTGCAGAAAACACGTATTTTCACCGAATTTCTTCAAATTGAGCATAACATGTTATACTTTTACGGGAAGAACCTATTGTGAAAATAGGTCGCTTTGGATATAGCCCCGATACAAATATTCTCCTCGATTTGATAAATAAGGTCAGGTCATATCAGCCTATGATTAGGAAACATACAAAAATCCTTCCCCTTTTCACTTTTTTACCGAAATGAATTGTATTCGGAAAGAAAGTGGAGTGTATCATATAGTCGGCACCGCCCGACTTTAGACTTTCCTTACTTGTTTTATTTGTAGGAGCCAAAAAAATTAGTCAAAAAGGGATAAAATAGTACCTATAAAACGACAACTGGTTGAAACACAAAATTCAGGGTGTACACTGTACATTTAGTGTTTACATCCCGGGATTTCCCGCGGGAAAAATTCCGGGAATTTTCATATTTTCTATTTTAGTTATCCCGGGAAATTTGGGATTCCCGCGGGAATTCTCGCATTTTTTTACCACGTTTTCACTATAAAATTGTAAAAGGTACCAAAATAATTTAACGAAAATCACTTTTAATTAGATATGTGTTAGCTAGGCGATAAAAAACTTCTACTTTGCATACGGCAATTAACTACATATAATTGATATGAAGTGAATATAACAGAATAAAAGGTTACAAACAATGTTAGTAATATTTTGAGATAATTCAATTTCAGAATTGTTGATATCTTTATGAATAAAGTCAGATAAACAGTTCTCCTGATATGCTAATATCTGCTACTAATATATTAAAAAAATATGCATACAATCTAAAGTAACAACTATGTATTGAAAAAAATGACAATACTGTTGCCTCAAAATATAAATTTAGGTTTTGGAAGCTACATGAAAGGAAACTGATAATTTAAGATTTGTTAACAATTAATAATACATCTATGGAGAGTGTAATATCATTCTCTATCGCGCTTACTTTCTTCAATAAAATTAGAAATATACTATCTGACGAGTCTATAAATGCGTTGTCTATTTTAAAAAATTAAAAAAAAAATTAAATTAAAAAAATATGCCTACAGAAATACGTTTAATACGTTATGTTAGGTTAGGTTGTAGTGGTTGCCCGTAAGTTGTGGACACAACCGATGAGTTCACACGAGCCCGACTAAATTAGGGCCATTGTGATTCCCATATGTAGTATAGGAGAAAAGGATTTAGGAGGTAGGGTGAAATAATGAATGTTGAGTGATTCTTTTGGACCATGAGGATTAGTCTACAAATCGGATGATGGTTATGTTTATAAATCATTAAAAATTTTAATTTTGTAAGTTTTTTACGCGAAATATAATAATTTACTTTATTAAAATTCGAATGTATTATTCAGGAAAAAAGAAAAAATAAGTTTTTATATAGCAAACAATATATTGACGATTTCCAGTCCTGTCCCGGGATCCCGGGAAATCGTTTCCCGGGAAATAAAAAGTAGGGGAAATGCAAACCCTATGTACATTTCTCTACTTTTTCAAATATGTACTCATGCTTATAAGGCAAGGCTACAAAAATGTTTATACTATATATGTGCCAGTTAGAATGATAGTGGTCTAAGACACACTTTATCGGTTCTGAGATATGCAAAGGTTTATGTTTGAGTCAATTGAAAAATACTTTTTGTTATGCTTCGGTGCATCGAACTTTTATAAAAAAACAAGTAAGAAAAGGCTAAAGTCGGGCGAGGCCGACTATATGATACACTCCACTTTCTATCGGAATACAATTCAATTCAGTAAAAAAGTGAAAACGGGAAAATTTTTTGAATGTTTCCTAATCACAAGCTAATATCGAGCCCTTAGCGCGGAATTATCGTAAGCGACATTTTCTGAAAATATTTTTTATTGTTGAATTTAAAAATTTATGGGCTGATACATAAATAAAAATTGCCAAAATGTCAAAATTGTTAACGTTTATATAAAAAATGGGGTTAAGATTTTATCGTAAGGCGCTGTTCACATTTTCAATGAAAGCAATTTTATCGTAAGCGACAGTTTATGAATTTAGGCAAAAACTGTCAGATAATGTAAGAGATATTTATAAATGTTTTAGATAGGTCTATGAATATATTGATGCAATAATAAGTGTATTTTTATACCCTCGGCCATAGAATGAACTGTTCGTCTGTTGGTTGAAAGTACGATAGGTTACGAACGAACTATGCTAAGAGGTTCCAAGTTCTCTGATATTTGATTTATATATATTTTTTGTCGATCCAGAAGAAACAAATTTACACACAAGAACTGAAAGTAGCTCTAAATTATTGTCTTTTTGGAGAACACAAAACCTTTTTGTGCCTCCTATACAATAATTTAATATACTTCTTGGAATATTCGTATATTAAGCCAAATACTATATATGTATATGGTTTTGATATCATTTCCCTATTATTGTGGGTAATTGTTAACATTTATTTAATTGAAATAGTGGCAAAATTGATAATGAACCATAATATTTAGCTCAAAATAGTGATGAAAATGGGCACATTTCCCACAATTCTATAGAGTTAAAGAGTAAACAAGTAAAAACGGCGGCCGAACTTTATATTTCGATTTTCGTAGAAGTGCAGTAATATTAAAGGAAATGTAATATTTTTAATATGGCCAAACCAACACAAATGAAAATATAGAAAAAATTAAAAAAATCCTTGTGAGGGAAAAAATTTTCCCTTTAGGACGATGTCGCCCAGATCAAACCCAACCGTTCTACGACTATAAGACGCATTTATGGAAAATTTGGACGTCCTAGCTCCTTTCGTTTAGATGCTAGGGTGCTTTCAACAGACGGACAGATGGACGGACATAGCCAGATCGTCTTAGAATTTTATGACGATCAAGAATATATATACTTTATAGGTCGATATTTCAAGGTGTTACAAACGGAATGACAAAGTTAGTATATCGCCATCCTCGAAGTGGAGGGTATAAAAACTTCAGTTTTCTTTAAGAATGTTAACATAACATTTTTACTTCCCGGTCATATAATGATGCCAGTTGATTCTATACACACTACAATTGAATCATTTTGTAAAGGAAGAATAATTTGGGCCCCTTCTGAGTGGCCGACCATAATTACAATTTCCCGCACGATAGCGAAGTGTTATGAAAGAATTTTACTAATTCAATTAGATTTAAAGGACAGGAAATCATTTTCTACAGCATTTCTATCGCCAAACATTAAAATAAAATTTAATTGTTCGAGATCGGCACATTTTGAAAAAACTGGGATTTTGAATATGGATATTTTGCAGATAGTAGGTGGATGAAATGTATATTAATTTAATTATTTGTACAAAGAAAATTTCAATATCGAAATTGCCTAAAAGCTTTTACATGAAATTTAACTAAATTTAACTATTAATCATAGGAATTCAAATGTGTCTAAAATAGTTTGTTATTAACGTTTTGAATTACTTTACTTTTCATTTTCCCTTTATAATAGTAGTGTTATCTATTTTATTATGTTATTTTAATAAATTTTTTATAATAAAAAGTGTGTTTTTACTAAAATTTCGATGTTTAATGGAAAAAAATTATATCGTAAGCGCCATAGTTTTTCCAGTATTTGTAGGCGCAAGTACAATATTTGTATCGCAAGCGCCAAAAGTACCGTATGATGTAAACAAATGATCAATTTTTAATAATAATTCGTTGGGTACGGCGGAATTAAAAAGTTTTACATTAAAACATATTTCATTTTACGCAAATATTTCAAAATAATCAATAAAAACCTTCTCCTGTAAAATGTGTGTTTTGGCGCTTGCGGTCATTTCGCGCTTCGGGCTCGATATGACCTGTTCCAATTTGTCAAATCGAGAATAATAGGTGTTCCTAGTTTAAATATAAGATGTTTTGTCAATATTTAAGAAAATCTGTTAAAATATGTGGATTCTAGAGCGGAAAAATTCAAATTGGGAGCGAAATTTGTATGGGAGCTATATATAAATCTGAACCGATCTAACACATTTTTAGAACAGGTGTTTCCAGTTGAAATATAAGGTGTTTTGCCAATTTTGAAGAAAATCTGTTGGAATATGTGGATTCTAGAGCGGAAAATTCAAATTGGGAGCGAAATTTGTATGGGAGCTATATATAAATCTGAACCGATCTAACACATTTTTACCACAGGTGTTTCCTGTTGAAATATAAGGTGTTTTGTCAATTTTGAAGTAAATCTGATGAAATATATGGTATCTAGAATGAAAAGGGTCATATCGGGAGTGAAATTCGTATGGGGGCTATATCTAAATCTGAACCGCGTTCGTCCTTGTCCCGAAAAACTTCGTTGTGCAAAGTTTCGTTTGGTTCCGATCGGTATAATTAACAATGGGTCTATTTCCCTTCATTTTGGGGTGTTACAAACAAATGCACAAAGACATAATACTCTCGTGGAGTGTATAATTAACAAATGCAAAGAGGTACCAACATCTAAGGGAACCATTACTTTCGGAGGATGAACTGACTTAGACCACTTTCATTCTTCTCAAAATTGAAAAAAAATAAAAAAAGGTTTATTCGCAAAAGTCATATTTCTTTACCAAAAGTGAAAGAAACACAAAATATTTTATTTCAGAAAAAAATAAAAAAATATATAACTTAGACCATTTTAAAACTAACACTAAAGACAATTTTAGTGTGAATAAAATGAGAAATGTCATTGTAACGGTACATTTGGGTTGGTACAATTTTTGTCCCCCTTTTCGAATTTCGTCCCCTTAAAAGTACGCCTGTCGAAAATATGTCTATACAATTAGAGAGATGTACGCACTGAATTTCATAATTGTAACTGTAGCCGTTTAGTTGGTACCATCCTTTGAAAGTACGAATGTGGAAAAATGTTTATATAGGTTGTGTGTACGCAGAGGAATGTATACTCTGAATTTCATTTGGTTGGTACAATTTTTATCCCCATTTTCGATTTTAACTCCAAAAAGTACGAATTTCGAAAATTCCCTTTATTTTACGAGTCTGCAAAATTAGAAGAATGTATACAGCGAATTTCATTATTTTAGATGCAGCTGCTTGGTTGGTACCATTTTTATCCCTCCATTCCCATTTTACCCCTTAAAAGTACGAATTTGGAAAAAATAATTTTATATTATGTATCTACACAATTATAAGAATTTTGTGCTTCTAGCTATAGTCGTTTTCGATTTTAACTCCAAAAAGTACGAATTTCGAAAATTCCCTTTATTTTACGAGTCTGCAAAATTAGAAGAATGTATACAGCGAATTTCATTATTTTAGATGCAGCTGTTTGGTTGGTACCATTTTTATCCCTCCATTCCCATTTTACCCCTTAAAAGTACGAATTTGGAAAAAATAATTTTATATTATGTATCTACACAATTATAAGAATTTTTGTGCTTCTAGCTATAGTCGTTTGATAGGTACCATTTGTATCCCTTTTTGCCCCATTTCACCCCCTACGAATAAGAATCACTTTATGGTGCACGCTTCTGTTATCGACGAATGCGCATAACCTATAGCAAGTAGGTACAAGCAGACGAATTGAAAAACATGCTTAAATACTTTAAAATATTAGGATGAGGAAAAAAATATATAAAACATATTTTTTAACTCGTCTTCAAATTATCTTAAATTCTAGGGGGTTTATTTTTTTTTTGTATGGGGTCCGACCCGGTCTAACGTGTACATTCCATTAAGAATCCGAAAGATAATAGAATTTCTAAATTCGTACTTTGCCTTTCTGAAGATTTACTTTCATATACACAGTCAAGGGCTTTGAAGCAATTAAAAACATATCTGTAGACACTCGTGATCATTAAATTAAATAATTAATTTTATTTCAAATTAATTGTTTCATTATTATAAATTGGCACAATTATTATTTGGGTTCCATGACATAGAAAGATTGCAGGGAACTGGCAAGCTACAAACACTCCTGTCGACACGCAAGCTACTTTCAGACGACACTTGAGCACTTAGAGAAGCAAAATCATTTATTTGAAATTTTCTTCCATTTTAGTTAAATCGAACTTATTTTAAGTTTACCTTTTCTACTTGATTTGAGAAAAAAATTAGTTTAAGGAAAATTTTAATTGGTTTCCTCAGTTTGAGTAACTATTATATTATTGTTTTTTTTTTTTTTTTTTTTTTGAAGAAATTTCAGCTAAATTTTAATCAGGTTTAGTAAAAGTTTACTTGGTTTAAAGAAAAATGTACTGGAATTTTCTCAGTTTGAGTAAATATTTACTTGGTTTGGGAAAACTTTCAGGGAAGAGTTTTCTCTCGATATGAGGAAAATCTTAGTAACAATTTTTACATTTAGCACCATCTTTATTAAAAGAGGCCCAGAAACCACAAATTTCAGATGGTCTTGATCATATTTGTTACGTGACTGAACATAAAGGCCCATCGCAAATCATCATTTGGATGCTGCCGAAACGTTCTATATTTTGAACTAGAGAAATATTCCTCTTACATTTTCAAAGTGTTCTCTATTATCTATGGACATACAATATTGACATTTTTTTATTCATATCCGATATGTCATGATATTTATATTTTTCGAACCGCTTTTATAATTGTATTCTCAGGTGGTATCTAGTCGAACAACAATATATTTCAATGCAGGAACAATGCTTTTTCAAGCTGAAGTGATAATTCAATAAACAAATTTAATTTGCTTCAGGTTTTTGTTAAATATATCTTTATTGACTTTCAGTAAATACTGCTATGAACCATGAATAGTGAAATTAAAGTCGCATCTTATAACTGAAGAAGATGATAATGAGTGGCGTGGAACATGTCATATATCAAAAACAAAGTGGTGAGTAATAATTGTAGTTTGAGTGAAACTGGTAGCGGGACCACAATTTAATTATGGTTTATGTCATTTTTATTAGAATAATATCATATAATTTCGTCTAAATGTCTTTAAATTATTATTCCATTATGATTATGTACACACAGAGAATGAGATTGTTAGAATTCCATTAGAACGAATAAATAATGATAAAACCACAACTATTTTTATTGATAACACCATATTTCCATATTCTTCATAGATATTTAGTTTAATATACTAAAGGGTGATTTTTTAAGAGCTTGATAACTTTTTAAAAAAAAAAAACGCATAAAATTTGCAAAATCTCATCGGTTCTTTATTTGAAACGTTAGATTGGTCCATGACATTTACTTTTTGAAGATAATTTCATTTAAATGTTGACCGCGGCTGCGTCTTAGGTGGTCCATCCGCTTAGTCCAATTTTGGCATTTCCACGTTTTTGAGTAACAGAGACCCAATTGGTGCGAACGGCGACGAATCGAAAATTGGTGGTCATCATTAACACTGGCCGATACAGCTGCGATATTTTCTTCAGTTCGCACTCTACGTAAGCGTGTTGGTGGTTTAATGTCCAACAATGTAAATTTGGTGCGAAATTTAGTCACAATAGCCCGAATAGCCGCTTCAGTGGGTCGATTAAACTGACCATAAAATGGAAGCGCGCAATGAACTTTCTTAACAGAACTCGCATTTTGATAATAAAATTCAATAATTTGCAAGCGTTGTTCGTTTGTAAGACGATTCATGATGAAATGTCAAAGCATACTGAGCATCTTTCTCTTTGACACCATGTCTGAAATCCCACGTGATCTGTCAAATACTAATGCATGAAAATCCTAACCTCAAAAAAATCACTCTTTACAATAACATGGTCGTAAACAAAAGAAAGTTCACAGAACAAGAACATTGGATATATCAATCGAATACAAGCAAAAAGTACACTATAGTATCAATAATTAATGGGGACAACTAATAATTTGTTTCTAACAATAGAATTTATACCAAAAAAGCTTGGTTTGTTGTCATCATTTATTTATAGTTATCCCAACATCGGAAGTTATTAATCTATAATAATTTTGTTGGTCATAGTAATCATTTTCAAATAAATACAAGATTTTAAATGAATTTGAATATCCCTACCAAAAATTTACATTTCTCAAACAATATTTAGTTGTTACAATAAACGAATACAGAAATTTCAGTTGGGTGTTCCGATTTACTGCTAACCTCACCGTATGATATTTTCTGGTTTTATTTTAATACACATGGATTTAATGCTCAAAAAAAATAAATAAACAATCATAATTTAAAAGACAAAATGCAATAAATTATTAACAATATAAGTGAGCAACATTTATAATATTTGGAATTTGGAAACGAAACAAAAAGTAAGTTGAAATTATATACATATATAGAATTGTTGTCTTCATTAAGGTGCAGGCCGAATAAAAAAACTGAGTATGATAACGACTGCCATTCGTAGTCTGAATGCGAAACTGCAGTACTCTATCATCCAAGGCGATCTACAAAAACTATACGTTTTGATGACCTCAGTGGAAATTTAAAAATTTTTCAGTATCCTACGGGGATTTTAACTATGTACATCATATTGTAAACCGGTTTCATGTCAGTATACGATATGCAAATATTCCTCTTAAGTTTGGGTGTAGTGGTCATGATGAAATTTTAATTTCCAAAAATAAAAAGATTTTTTTAACATATCACTGGAAAACTGCGAAATTAGCTTTAATTTGATGCACATTTCAATATATGAATGTAGTTTGGTCTTTAACAAATAAATTATTCTAATTTTTGTTGTATCTATCATTTCGTGTAAGAACGTCACATCTTTTATTTGTTAACTTTGCAGAAGAGCGATTTAAAGATCATAAATAATCGTATCTAACATGATTTCAATTTTAATTATAAAATAAACGTATTATCTTATATTAAAAGTAACTACCATGTTAGTTTTGATGGTTTATGATCTTTAAATCGTTCTCCTGAAAAATTACCATGTAAAATATGTGACGTTCTTGCACGAAATGAGAGTGCATATTATAATATGTACTTATAACCGACGTTGAGCACAAAAAATTCTTCTTATTTGTATTGAAGTCTGCAGCAACCCATTATAGCAGCACACTAAATTTAAAAAAAATACATATATTTCCCAAACTTTTTCACATTCGTAAAATTATATTTTGCAAAAAATATACATTTTAACATTGATTGAAACATTTAAAACACAATGTTCGAATCATTGATCATTTATTTCAAAAATGATCCGTGGTAGAAGTTTCAGAGAAATTGCTTAAGGATTTTTGATTTGTCTGTAGAAGGTGGATGATGTTGGACCATCACTTGCTTTAAACCTTTTGATAGTTGCAAATGTTGTATATTAATCCTAGCAATTTGCGTTGCAGTCTGAATAGCGGATGATTCCATAACTTTTGTACACACAATGAGTGGAATGATCGTGGAATTCTTGGTAAAGGTTCTTGTTGTTGTGCACAAGCTGATCTCCTGTTTTGTGATGTCACCCTTAATCATTGGTTATTACGTTTGTACCAAATTTGGAATTTCCAACCTGAATCACGTTGGTTGTGTCGATCCATCTGTATTATAATCAAACATTTCATTAGATGCGTGTTTCTATTTTTTAAATAAAAAGTAACTTATATTACAATGAGGTGCTTCCTCCTTGAATTTTCGTTCTCTCTTTAAATAGTTTGTGGATCTTGACGAACGATTCCAGTCATTTGACAAACTTCCCATTTCTCTTTTGCAACACGTCTTGGCAATCGGGCCGGTCGCCGCCAAGTCAATGATAATGATTATTACAACATAATATTGAAGGAGCACTGCAAAAATCGAGGCACATAAACACTTAAATCAAAATTTATCATTTTCTTTAATTTTTTCTGTCTCAAACAAGCCACAACAAAACAAATTATCAATTTAATTTTTTTTTTTTAGGTTTAGGGTTTCTTCGAGTCAAATTGATATTTTCATGGTTTGTTTACACTTTTCACTTTGAATAGTGTTTTCCGCCACTTTTGGATCTAAAGGCGATTTTATATTTTTATTTAATGAGTTTCACAATATATTTGAAAATAAATAAAGGCCATTGTGGAAATTCTTTTCCGACTGAACGGCTGTTTGTAGTCAAATGATACCCCATTCAGAGCTAGGAACGAAAAACTATAGTGGACAATTTTGATTTCAATATCAAAAAAGTGTAAATAGCGCTCTAAATTTTTACACAAAGGACCATTCATTATTCCATCAAGACATTTTGCCAGTAGTGTCATCTAAAAGATTCAAAGAAGAATGTACGATACGCCACTATTGTAACAGCGACATGCGGCTGTCGTGTCGCGTCTGTCTGAATGGCTTTTTACACTTAAGAGTAAGTTGTACAACTTGAAAATAGATTATCTACTAATATCATTATTACACTGCGTGCGAAATCTAACTGAAATGACATAGGGTCGATTAACAAAATTGATATTTGAAAATCGACCTTATCGGCCAGATTTCCCATGCAGTATGAAAAGGCTATAAGTGATGTAACATTTTTATGGATTTTCAAATAAAATCTTCTATTAAGTGCATACAAATTCTAGTGGTTTTCTTGACAAAATACCGAAAAGTGTATTTAAAAATGTATCAGATCGTAAAAATAACAAAAGTATTCGATTTAAGTACTTTCTTTTTGTACTGAGATTCACTCAATTTTATAACAAACTGAACAAAATCTGTACGCATAAAAATTTCAGCTCGACTTTGAGAGTAAATCTGCACGTACATTCTAACGGAGTGAGTTTATAGCCTTCTCACACTGCATTCGAAATCTAGCTGAAATGACATAAGGTCGATTTACAAATGTCATATCGCATACAAATTTTATATTTGAAAATCGACCTTATTTCAGGTTGAAAACTATCCATTTCGCATACTGTCTGTAAAGTCTATTAAAAATATTGTAATTTGTCAATATTAATTTGTATATTTTTTTGAAACACATTGCTTATATTTTTATTATTAGTTCAATAATCCATAAATAGCTTTTTTCATTTTATTTTTTCGTTTTTGTTCATTTTATTAGAGAGTGCATTTCGGACAATCTAGAACGATTTCATACAACCGAAATTAATTTGGACACGGAGCGCATTTTAGTTATCATTCGTTATAATTCGTATCACATATTTGTATTTCATCTAATGGCGAGGAATTTGTTTTATGGGAATAATAGTTATTTTATTATACTGCATTTTAAAATGTAATCAATAAAAAAATTAAAATAATGAAACCATGTTTTTGTAATAAATTTTTGGTCAGGATAATCGAATACAAAAAATTGTATTCAATCAACAAATGGTCACAACAACCAAAGTTCGTGATCCGGACTACCGAATTTAAAAACAACATATAACCAACAAATGATAATAACAACAGATATATATATAACAATTAAGTTGCAGATACCGTTTTGATAGTTCGATGTACTAAAACATTCTATATTTATTGTCTGTGCAACAAATAATTTCAGTTCACAGTACTGAAAATGATATTGTTGCAACAAAAAGTCGATTATACTGATGGAATCACACATGCAATATTGTAATAGTACGTATAACTACAAAAATTCGGTTGGCAAAAAATTCGGTTGTGATAATGAATCTGTTTTCTGTGTGTATAACTAATTCTATGATGAATTCATAGCTCCCAACCTACATTTAGTTTCTGTGATAGAAAAATTGTCATTTGAATTAAATAAGTTGTTGAAATATTGAATATCCTGCACAAGCATTTTTATATTATATACTTCTATATAAGCTATACTTCTTGGTGAGTATTATTACTTATTTCTATATAAATTTCTATAAATTTTTGATTTTCTTATACTGGACACGAATAACAGGATGTTCTCTATAATCATTAACCTCGTTAAATAAGAAAATATTTCCTCATTTTTTATACCCTCCACCTACAGGATGGGGGTATACTAACTTTGTCATTGCGTTTGTAACACCTTGAAATATCGGCCTGAGACCCTATAAAGTATATATATTCTTGATCGTCATAAAATTCTAAGACGATCTAGCCATGTCCGTCCGTCTGTTGAAAGCACGCTAGCATCTAAACGAAAGGACCTAGGACGTCCAAATTGTACATAAACGCGTCTTATAGTCGTAGATCGGTTGGAATTGAAACTAAAAAATACCCATAAAATCCCCTAATATTTTAGATTATTTAAGAACATTTTTTCAATATATCTGCTTGTACTTAATTGATATTGGGTATGCGCATTCCCCCTATAACAAAAACGTGCACCATAAAGTGTGTTTTATTCGTAGGGGGTGAAATGGGACAAAAAGGGATAAAAATGGTACATATCAAACGACAACAGCTAGAAACACGAAATTCGGTGTGTACATTCCTCTACTTGAGTAGATAAATAACATAAAAGTATTTTTGCCAAATTCGTACTTATAAGAGGTAAAATGGGAATAGAAAAATGGGAATAGAATAATGAAATTCGATGTATACATTCTTCTAATTGCGCAGACACGCAAAATAAACAGATTTTTCGAAATTCGTACTTTTTGGGGTAAAAATGGACAAAGGGGATAAAAATAGTACCAAACAAATGACCGCAGCTAGAGTCATGCAATTTGGAGTATGTCTTCCTCTAACTGCGTAGACACGAAAAATAAAAGGTTTTTCCCCATTTTTTAATTTAAAGGGATACTATGGGTACAGAGGGACAAAAATTGTACATCCCTCTCATTGCGTATACACGTAAAATAAAGAGATTTTAGAAGGTAGTACTCTTAACGGGTTAAATAGGAAAAAAAGAATAGAAATGGTACCAACCAAATGACCGCAGCTAGAATCTTGGAATTCGGAGTATACATTCCTCAGATAGACATGCAAAATAAAAAGATTTTACCAATTTGTTGAATCATGAAGTTAGGCCATTTTGCACTATGTTCTTGAGATAATGGAGTTTCAAAATTTTTAACTTTTGGAATTAAGATAGAATGGAAATAAAACAAACTGTAGCACCCACCCAATATATATGGCATTTAAGCTATATTTATTAAGAATGATTATTTTGTATTTAAATACAAATATAATATAATTTTATAAATATATATAATATTTGTATTATTTCAAACCACGCTTATAAGGCAAGGCAACCAATACGTTTACATATCGAAATAATTGTCAATTTAAAAAATAATCATTCTTAATAAATATAGCTTAAATGCCATATATATTGGGTGGGTGCTACAGTTTGTTTTATTTCCATTCTATATTAATTCCAAAAGTACAAATTTTGAAAATCCATTATCTCACGTACACAGTGCAAAATAACCTAACTTCATGATTCAACCAATTTTTGCCGTAAAAGTACGAATTTGGAAAAATCTTTTTATTTAGCGTATCTATGCAGTCAGAGGAATGTATACACCGAATTTCATGATTCTAACATCGGCCATTAGGTGGGTACCATTTTTATCCCATTTTTCATATTTTACGCCCTTAAGAGTACGACTTTCTTAAATCTCTTTATTTTACGTGTCTAAGAAATAAGAGGGATGGAGACACTGAATTATATCATTCTAGTCGTTTAATTGGTACTATTTTGATCCCTCTGTACCCATTGTATCACTTGATTGTAGAAATTTGGAAAAAATTTGTTTTTTTTTTCGTGTCTACGCAGTTAGAGGAATGTCTACTCCGAATTTCATGACTCTACCGGCGGTTATTTGGTTGGTACTATGTTTATCCCTTTTTTCCATTTTAACCCAAAAAAAAACCTAAGAATCCGTGTTTTTACGTTTCTGCGCAATCAGAAGACTTTTTTATCACTCCATTCGAAGTGGTTAACCCCTTAAAAGTACTAATTTGGAAAAAATAATTTTATAGTATGTATCCACTCAATTACACAGTAAATTTCTTGTTTCTAGCTGTTGTCGTTTAATATGTACAATTTTTATCCCTTTATGTCCCATTTCACCCCCTACGAATAAAAATTACTTTATGGTGCACGTTTTTTGTTATAGGGGGAATGCACATACCCAATATCAAGTAAGTAGAAGCAGACATATTGAAAAAATATGCTTAAATTCTCTAAAATATTAGAGGTTATTACTGGTATTTTAAGTCCTTGTGAGGGAAAAATTTTTCCCTTTGAGCCGATTTCAATCCCAACCGATCTACGACTATAAGACGCATTTACATGGAAAATTTGGACGTCCTAGCTCATTTTGGTTAGATGTTAGCGTGATTTCAACAGACGGACGGACATGGCTAGATCGTCTTAGAATTTTATGGCGATCAAGAATATATGTACTTTATAGGGTCACAGGTCGATATTTCAAGGTGTTACAAGCGGAATGACAAAGTTAGTACACCCCCATCGTGGAGGTGGAGGGTATAACACTTCCATAAAACTTCCACGCGGATATTCGGAATTAGCTATATTTTGGTATATGATAAAGCTTGTATAAGCACTTTAAGCGTGCAAGATAAAGCGGGGTTTGTCACGTCCCTTCTGGCACCTCTCACACAAATCTCCCCAACTTACCTAAAATAAAAGCTGTTATAACTTGTATACGGATGGTCGGAATGCTCTGAAATTTGACAATGCTTTTATGGACGTTTAATATACTTGAAATATGGGCGATATTGCCACACTCCTTCTAGTACCTCCCACACAAAGTGGCATAAGCCTTGGTTAAAATAAAACCGATATAACATCCATACCGGTGGTCAAAATCAGTTGCAATTTGATGTTTGAAAATGTTTTTTAGGCACGCCCCTTCTTATACCTCCCACACAATTGAATATTTGAACAACATGTTCAAATATCATATCATTCAATTGTTTTATAAATGTGAAAACTGAGACCATGAGGCACGAACCGCAGTTTCACTAAACGTCTATTAGCCATAGCTGGAAAAAGAAACTGGTCAACACTCTCAGTATTCTCCTTGCCCCCAACAGCTCCTTGGTTTACGTGGCTGCTCTCACGGTCGTTTAAGTCAATGCCCAACCAACGTATTCCGCAGTGCCCCGTTAATACAGGAATCAAAGTAGGCAATTGAAATCTTTCAAGTGAAAGAGGGTAGCTACTTTGGCCAGATCATCTTCGCGAACCTGTCACCTGCTGTTTGCCAGCTAATGTCCGAGTTGCAGCTTGTAGGTGTAGTCCTCTCTAGGTGACAGCGATGGTCATTGACGATAAATTCGCATATGACTTACGTCTCTATTGGTCCAAAGGGAAGGACAATTAAGTCTTATTGCCGCATGCTTGCAAAACATGAAGCAGAACATTATATGCTCCGTTAGCCATTCCAAAGTATTAGGTAAGTAAAGCTTCCCACTAGGATACTTCACACTGTTCGAAAAAGCATCTCCGAAAACATTTCCTCGTCGCCAAATGAAATAATTTAAAAGAAGATGTATGTCACAATAGTTTATACCAAAGTTAGCTATTCTTCATTGAACTCTCAAAGCAAAACAGAAAACTCAAAACATTTTCATGAACGAATTATGAGTGTCAGAATAAATTGCAAATACTACATACATACTTAGATTCAAATATCATAGAAATACACAGTAGTTCTTGAACAAGTTACATCAATTACGAAAATTTGAGAGAATTTAAGATAAACACAGTAGAATCTAAAAACTTGAAAACATACTAATTCGGCTTAGTAACCTACTTTTTGGAGGCGTCCATATATATATTGTGGGGTCTCCGATGGAAATTTCAACGTAACAAAAAGCCGTTCTCGAAAAGGTTCTTGTTTTGTAGCCACAACCGAAATACAAAGTGAGAACAATAATCTCCGCAAGTTGTAAATGGCCTTCGAAGTAACATTCTCAACTCCATTTCAATCTCTTCAACTAATTATTCAATATCTTCAGAACTTATGGCTCCACGTTAGGATAGTAACCGAGTCTGTATAGGAAACATTGCGCTTGCCTTCTTGGGTACATTAAACATTCATTAGTCAGTTTTCCTTATACGCATATGACTTTCTGGTTTGTGGCCATACTTGAAGTCTCCGTATTGGCATTGGAGTATTCCTTGGCGGTTTAAACATGTTCAGACGAGAAGAAGTATCTGAAAGGACCTAAATGTTCTACCATTGCCAATAGCCAAAAAAGTACATGTCAATAAATTCAAATTCTGTTTTGCTACGTTTCCTACAATTAACTGATTGCATTAACGTGTTCGACTTTCTTTTATATTTCAATTCCAATTCAGGAATTAACCGAACAAAGTTAGATTATTGTGGATTAGAGGGATATACAACAATAATCGGCCAATAACCAGCATCACATTAGAGCTACTTAATGCCACTTAGTCAGGGTAACGTATGCAAATTTCTGTTTTTAGTGTTTTGCATATATCGGCGATCTTGTGCTGGCGATTCGCGTTAATTAATTTAAAGATGTTTTTCAATGAGAATCAAATAAAAACGAATGTTTGACATAAGCACGAACATATCGATAACCGTAAAAACGACAAGAGCCAATAAAATTTATACGTACAATGTGAACGATTTGCATATTAGTCTATCTGTCTGACTGTCTGTCTGCGTGGCTGTCAGTCTCACTCACTCACTCACTCACTCACTCACTCACTCACTCGAAACTCGATATCGTTTTGCCGCCGTCATACAAATATTTGCCATCTGATATTTAGATCAAAATTAATTTAGTGAAATGGATTCATTCAAGCGATGATCATAAATATTCGTTGAATGTTAAGCAGCAAATTAGATATGCACGTGTATTTGACATTCCTCAGCTGTTTGAAGACTGCTTCCATTTCACAAACTATGTGGGTGGCAAGGGGGTGATGGGGGGTGGTTTGCAACAATGTTTTGATAACCAGAGTTATGATTGCTGGTGTGGGAAGGGAGCAAAGACAATAATTAGTGATCGATTTATATTTTTATACATTCAAATTGCATCTATTTCGAGCAAGTTATTTCTTCGAAGAATTTCCTTTGCAATGGAAAGGAAAATCTTCTGCTAATTTGTGTGCGCAACGTTGCATTATGCACCAATTTGTGGAATAGAGTTTTCTAAGTTAGTTAAACGCCTAGAAATAATCGAGCTAGACTCATCTTTAAGTGTAGTCATCGGCTTGGAATCGCCAGTTGAGTTGGTTAACCGATGCCAGTCTGTCTGTACCGTTCGCATTTATTATCGGATGACCATCCAATTTAATAGAAATAATTTTCTTAGGAACAGTCTGATTGAATTTGAGAACAGCTTCAAAATATTTGTTGTTTGGTGACGTCACGCCCCTTTGAGGTATCTCCACGTAGCACATCCCTAAAATGGTCTTATCATCAATAACCTTGCCCGAGCAACTTTGCACACAGAAAGATCCTCTAATGCCGATCTTGCTGGGAGCAAGACTGCAACTGACTCAGAAACCACAGTTGCGAACGGAAACTCGAAATTACATCCGTGCGTCATCTCAAAGGATCATTTTAACAAACTATTTCGAATCCCTGAATGAGGGACTTCATTATTGAGTGCTTGATGATGGCAATTTATCTGAGGACAAACAACAATTGGGGTACAACATGGGTGGGATACGATATGAATTAAAACTATCACCGCTTATGTCCCTAACAGTGTTCGGTTCTAAACGGGGAATTGGTATACTCTGTCATCATACCAACATATAAACCCGTACGGCAATTTAATACAAGTAAGGAAGCTTAAAGTCGGGCGACTATATGATAGCCTACACCTAGTCATTATACCCTGTGTTGTAGGGCACAAAAAGGTCGTTACATTTGAACCGGATAATGTACGATACAGCTATAGGAGAAGAATATACTACAAAATTCATACTTTGATCTGTATTTGAATGCGAGCTATATATAAATCAGATCAGATTCAGATATAGATCTAACCCATTTTTGCCTAGGTTTTCTAGTTGAAATATAAGACTCTGCGGTTTTTGACCTCGATAGCTGCGATTGTTTTGAAAGTTGGTGTATTTACGTATTTTTGGATAAAAATTGAAAATTTTTCACGAGTGATGACCAATTCAACAGTGAAAAACATACTACTTTTTTCAAAAGGTATGTGAAATACTTTAATGTGTTATACCTCGTTTTGAAGGTAATTGCAATTACATTTCAAATAATGAGGCGTTGTGCTATAGCTTTTATATACATTTTTATATACTTTTTAAAGTTTTTTGCAATTTTAATTCTTTTATTTTGATTTTCGAAATGATTACACCAATCCATTTTGTTATACCCTCCACCTCCAGGCTGGGGGTATACTAACTTTGTCATTCCGTTTGTAACACCTTGAAATATCGACCTGAGACCCTATAAAGTATATATATTCTTGATCGTCATAAAATTCTAAGACGATCTAGCCATGTCCGCCCGTCTGTTGAAAGCACGCTAGCATCTAAACGAAAGGAGCTAGAACGTTCAAAATTTCCATAAATGCGTCTTCTAGTCGTAGATTAAATGAAACGGGTCGAAATCGGCCCAAAATGAAAAAATTTTCCCTAACAAGGACTAAAAATACCCATAATAATCCCTAATATTTTAGCGTATTTTGAACATGTCTGTTTATATTTGCTTGATATTTGGTATGCGCATTCCCCTTATAGCAAAAACGTGCACCATAAAGTGATTCTTATTTGTAGGGGGTGAAATGGGGCAAAAATGGGATAAATTTGGTACATATTAAACGATAACAGCTAGAAACACGAAATTTGGTGGACATTTTTTGGACATTCCTCTAATTGAGTATATACGTAATATACAAGTAATTCGTACTCTTAAGGTGTAAAATGGGAATAGAGGGATAAAAATGGAACCAACCAAACGGCTGTACCTAGAATAATGAAATTCGGTCTATACATTCCTCTGATTGCATACGCAAGTAAAATAAACGGATTTTTTAAAATTCGTACATTTTGGGATTAAAATGAAAAATGGGGATACAAATAGTACCAATCAAATGACCACAGCTAGTGTCATGAAATTCGGAGTATACATTCCTCTGACTGTGTAGACACGGAAAATAGACTGATTTTTCGAAATTTGTACTTTTTGGGGTCAAAATAGAAAAAGGGGATAAAAATATTACCAACCAAACGACCGCAGCTAGATTCATGAAATTAGGAGTATACATTCCTTTGACTACGTAGACATGAAAAGTAAAAGTTTTTTTCTAAATTCGTACTTTCAAGGGATACAATGGGTACGGAGGGATAAAAATGGTAACAACCAAAAGGCTACACCTGGAATAATGAAATTCGGTGAAAACTTAAAATAAACAGATTTTTCGAAATTTGTACTTTTTGAGGTGTATACATTCCTCTGACTGCATAGACACTCAAAATAAAAAGTTTTTTTCCAAATTCTATACCTTTTCTTTTACGGCAAAAATTGGTTGAAACATGAAGTTAAGTTATTATGCACTATGTGCGTCTGATAATGGATTATCAAAATTTGTACTTTTGGAATTAAAATAGAATGGAAATACAACCAATTGTAGCACCCACTGTCTACCAATATTTATGGTATGTAAGCTTTTTGAAAATATAAATATAAGAATATTTATTTTTTGATTTGAAATAAATAACGGTTTGAAATAATAAACATATTTTTTATTTTATTTATAAAATTATTTTTTCAATATTTGTATTTGTTTTGTTTTGGCTACATAAAAAAATAATATTTTCCTGTAATATTACTGCACTTCTACGAAAAACGACAACTTCTGTGGAATGCAATCCATGGTGGAGGGTATGTAAAGTTCGGCCCGGCCGAACTTAACGTCGGTTTTACTTGTTGAAATTTTAAAGTAGTGTACTTAGGTATATTCTTAAGCGACTGTGTGAGTTTGAAAGTGATGAAATGATGTCTTCTATTTCTTACGATTTTTTTTCGATTTTTTTTTACAAAATCATCCAGAATTACATTGAAAAATCATCAAAACTATAATTTGTTCATTAGTTCATAAACACAAGGTATAAAAACAATGAAAAATCCAAGAAAAAAATTGGTTTCAAAACAATCGCAGCTATCGAGGTCAGAAACCGTACCGCTTGACATGGACTGACTCATCTGCATTTGAACTGAGGTAACCCACTTTCGCTATATATTCTATTTGAAATATTAGCTGGTTTCCCAAATTTGAATATGCTATTTCTAGAGCGAAATTTTTATTGGAGTTATATATATATATATATTAGGATGAGTCACGAAAATAAATTGCAGCCGTCAAAAATGAAATGAAGATTGGATTGTTTAATGATGATCTGCAAAATATTTCGTCACTGGGTCAAGCCATCTGTGACCTAAACTCTCTAACCTCTAAAATAATGTTTTTCCCGTGTATTTTTTTATGTTGCATTATTGCCCAAAATTTTTTCTGAATTAATAGACCCTTGGAAGCACTTTAAATAGAAATTTTTATTCTTGTGTTAGAATAAATCATTGGTATAATTATTGGGCGTTTATATTGATTTTTTGTACATTTTGTAAAAGGTGCAATGAAAAACAATTAAGAGGTTTTACCTAACGGATGAAAAATGACGTCACTTAGTCCATTTTTGTAAAATAATTTAACGCAGGCAATGGTTTTCACAGGCAAATTGTTCAAACACTTTTTACAAAAATGAGCGCTGGCGTCAATTTCATTCCGTTCCTTTAGGCATCATTCGAAAGGCATTGACTGCATCTATTTATTATACACGAGAGAGTATTATGTGATGATGTATTATGTGTGTGATAGACCCATTGTTAATTATACCGATCGATTTAGAATCATTTTTGATTCGATTTAGCAATGTCCGTCTGTCTGTCCATCTATTTTTGTAATCAAAGTTCAGGTCGCAATTGTAGCCAGAAACAAACGAAACTTTGCACAACGAACTTTTTCGGAATAAGGACGACGCTGTTAATTTGGAGCAAATCGGTTCAGATTTAGATATAGCCCCCATTCGAATATCACTCCCGATTTGACTCTTTTCATTCTAGATATCACATATCTTAACAGTTTTTCTTCAAAATTGGCAAAATATCTTAAATTTCATCTAGAAATTTATATTTAAAGTGCTTTCAAGGGCCTATTATTTCTGAAAACTGTAACAAAAAACAAGTAAGGAAAGGCTAAAGTCGGGCGGGGCAGACTATGTGATACACTCCACTTTCTATCGGAATACAATTCAATTCAATAAAAAAGTGAAATCGGGCAAAATTTGTGTATGTTTCCTAATCACAGGCTAATATGACATAGTCCAATTTGTCACATGGAAAAGAATATTTGTATCGGGGCTATATCCAAACATGGAATAAAGTGAATAACTTTCACAATAAGTTCTGCCAGTTGAAGTATAACGTGTTATGATCAATTTTAAGAAATTCTCTGAAAATACGCGGTTTCTGTGGGGGGAAAAGTCAATCTGAACCGATGTGACCAATTTTTCCACGGGTTTTTCTAGTTGAAATATAAGACTTTTTGAAAGATTTGAAGAAGATCTCTTAAAATATGTGGTTTCTAAAGCAGAAAAAGTTAAATCGGGAGCGAACTTTAAATGGGAGCTATATATAAATCTGAACCGATCTGACTTATTTTTACCATAGGTGTTCCGAGTTTAAATATAATATGTTTTGTCAATTTTGAAATCTGTTAAAATATGTGTATTCCAGAGCGGAAAAATTCAAATTGGGAGAGAAATTTTTATGGGAGCTAAATATAAATCTGAACCGATGTGACCCATTTTTGCCACAGGCATTTCCAGTTGAAATATAAGGTTTTTTGCGTATTTCGAAGAGGATCTGTTAAAATATGTGGTTCTTAGAGCAGAAAAAGTCAAATCGGGGGCGAAATTGTAATGGGAGCTATATATAAATCTGAACCGATCTGACCTATTTTTACCATAGGTGTTCCGAGTTTGTATATAAGATGTTTTGCCAAATCTGAAGACAATCTGATACAATATGTGGTTTCTAGAGCGGAAAAAGTCAAATCGGGAGCGAAATTTGTATGGGAGCTATATATAAATCTGAACCGATCTGACCCATTTTTACCACAGGTGTTTCTAGTTGAAATATAAGATGTTTTGCCAATTTTGAAGAAAATCTGTTGTTATATGTGGTATCTAGAGTGAAAAGTGTCAAATCGGGAGTGAAATTCGTATGGGGGCTATATCTAAATATGAACCGATTTTCTTCAAATTAAATAGCGTTCGTCCTTATCCCGAAAAACTTTGTTGTGCAAAGTTTCATTTGGTTCTGTCTACAATTGCGACCTGTATCGTGATTACAAGAATAGATGGACAGACAGACAGACGGACATTGCTAAATCGATTCAAAAAGTGATTCTAAGTCGATCGGTATAATTAACAATTGGTCTATATCGCTTCCTTTTGGGTGTTACAAACAAATGCACAAAGACATAATACTCTCGTGGAGTGTATAAAAATTATACCGGAAAAACATGATTTTTAGGGTTATTTTCAGTAGTGTTTAGCTCGCAGATGGCTTGATCTAGGAACGAAATATTTTGCAAATCAGCATTAAACAATCAACACTTTATTTTCGTGGGGTGACTGGAAATTGTTATTCCATTTGTATGGACGGCAACCCAGCCTTATATATACATCTGGACCGATCCGTCCCATTTTCATCAGAGCTTTTGTAGATGAAATATGAGTTGTTGTGGTTTCTAGAGCGGAAAAAATCGGAAATATTTGTATGGGAGCTATATATAAATCTGAACCAATCTGGCCCATTTTGATGAGAGCTGTTTCTAGTCTAGTTTCTAAATCTGAACCGATTTTCTTCAAATTAAATAGCGCAACAAAGTTTCATTTAGTTTTAACAACAATTGCAAGAATAGATGGACAGACGGATGGACGGACATTGATAAATCACTTCAAAAAGTGATTCTAAGTCGATCGGTATATTAAACGATGGGTCTATCTCTTTTTCTTTTGGGTATTACAAACAAATGCACAAAGATACAATACCCTAGTGGCGTTTTTAGTTCATGTCAACATCCAGTTCCAAAGGTTAACATTTTTCAAAAATTATTTTAAGCATTTATTCACGTCATAAGTTATCGGTATTTACGTCAAATAAAAGAGGAGAATATATATTAAAAAATTCTTTAAATATCATGCTTCTATCTGTATTCTGATTTTTAAAGTTTTGCAATTTTAATTCTTTTATTTTGATGTTAGTAATGTTTACACTATCCATTTTTTTGATATTGTGTGCTTAGGTCTATTTTTAAGCGACTGTGTGAGTTTGTAAGTGGTGAAATGATGGTTTCTATTTTTTCCGATTTTTTTGTATAAAATCAACCAGAGATACAGGGAAAAATCATCAAAATTATAATTTTTCATTAGTTCATAAGCAAAAGGCATAAAAACAATGAAAAAATGATGAAAAAATAGTTTATGGAAAAATTTATTTAGAAAAAATATTACAATAAGAAAAGTAAAAGTATTAAAATAATTAAAAAAATGAATCCTATGTGGTCCTGTTAAAGGGCAACATATGAGGAAATGAAAAACTAAAAAAGTCAATTAACTCCATTTAGTCTATAGAATCGGACGTTCAAGTGTAACATGGATTGTCGGACGGTGTAATACCTTGATAACCGGGATTATACAGAATGGCCTTTATATTTACTAGGAATCGTTAGGTTGCGAGTACACATTGAAAAGACAGAATACGTCACAATTAACAAAAAGGAAGACTTATCGCCTTTTACTATGATTTACGTGGCCGCTCTCACGGGAACTTCCAAGGCACCGTTTTGAATAAATTATTTTATTTACAAATTATCAATTCATCATGAAGGGATAACAAATTGAGTTACCAAATGTATTGAATCAGAATAAAATTATATCCGAGAAGATTCCATAAATTTTGATCTCGTAAACATTTTCGGGTTTTGTAAAAAAATAAATTATGTAAGAACCTAAAAATTAGGTATTAATGGAATTAGGTATATTTTAGAAATTAACCAACTAAGATATGCTTTTCAAACAGTTCAACAAAATCAAAACATGAAATTACGTTTTTTTTCGATATTCAAAAAAAAATCTGTAATACGACAAAAAATAATATTTTTCTGTGCATTTAATGTCTATGCTAATATCTCAAAATAATCCTTCGGCGCTTTTCTTATTTCAGTTTTTTTTAGAAAACTCGAAAATTTTTACTAGATCAAAAGTTTTTTAGTTTTGACCGATGGAATTTCATTCTGGACCACTGTGCGTTGGCTCTAGAATTGATGTAGACGCATAGACTGACAGTTGACTGAGAAAACTAAGCTATGATATGTAGATCCAATGTCAAAACAGTTATATTGTATGGATCTGAAACATTGTTTGTTTCGAATAGCATATCTAATAAGATGCAAACATGTAACAACATACATGTATTCTTCTCTTTAAAATATTCTATATGTGTTTGAAGAAAACACTACTTTTTTATGAAATTACAAATTTTTAATATACTCTACCTTGTTTTGAAGATATTTTTAAAACTTTCAGTACATTGAAATGGTAGATATCGCTCCATAAGAATTTTCTTTTTTTATGATTTTATCTTCAATGGTTTGGGTGGTACCATTTGTATCCCTCTTTATACCCTACAACACTTATTGGAATAAGGTATTTTAAGTTAGTTTTTCGCCAAATGGTTGTTGCATCAAGAAATACCCACCTTTAAGTATACTGATCGTATATCCCTCCAATTTACCCTATTACTCCTGTTGGATACACATTTTACGTTGGATCTTGATACAATTTCCAAAATCATGTTATATTCGAACTAGAAACAGCTAACATGAAAAAGGGTTACATGGGTGCATGTTTTGATATAGTCCCCATGCAAATGCACCTCCGATTTACACTATTATTGCTCTAAAATGCACGTTTTATATCGGATCTTAAGCAAATTTCACACACCATGTTATATCTAAACTAGAAACACCTACTATGAAAGTCAACTATATGCGCACATCTTACATGGGATTTTGATAAAATTTTAAAATCACATTACATTTCAACTAAGAATTCCTATTGTGAAAGTGATCAATAAAGACCCACTTTTTAATGCAACGCCCTTGTAAATGGGCCCCGATTCACTCCACGAGAGTATTATATCTTTGTGCGTTTGTTTGTAACACCCAAAAGGAAGCGAGATAGGCTCATTGTTAATTATACCAATCGATTAAGAATCATTTTTTGAACCGATTTAGCAATGTCTGTCTGTCCTTCCGTCCATCTATTCTTGTAATCAGAGTACATGTCGCAATTGTAGCCGGAACCAAATGAAACTTTGCACAACGAAGTTTTTCGGGATAAGGACAATCGCTATTTAATTCGAAGAAAATCGGTTCAGACTTAGATAAAGCCCCCATACGAATTTCACTCCCGATTTGACTCTTCACTGTAGTTACCACACATTTTAACAGACTTTCTTCAAAATTGGCAAAACATCTTCTATTCAACTAGAAACACATGTGGTAAAAATTGTTAGATCGATTAGATTTTTTCCGCCCCAGAAACCATGTATTTTTGAATTGGAATAACTTATTGCGCAAGTGGGTCGCTTTATTCCATGTTTGGATATAGCCCCGATACAAATATTCTTCTAGATTTGACAAATTGGGTCAGGACATATTCCTTCTCGTTTTTACTTTTTCACCGAATTGAATTGTATTGGGATAGAAAGTGGAGTGTATCATAAAGTCGGCCCGCCTATACCTACTTTGAAAGTGATCTTTAAGGGTCCACTTTTTAATGTAGTGCCCTTACAAATGGTGCCCCATTTTTATTATTACCCCTCTAGAACCCACACTTTACATGGTAATTTTGAAGATTATATTACATTTCAACTAAGAATACATACTATGAAAGTCAAATATATGGGTCCATATTTTGGTATAACCCCCATACAAATTGGGCCACAATTTCTACTCAATTATAACTCTAGAACCCACATCGTGTATTGGATTTAATACAATTTTGCAGAATACCTATTTTGAATGAGACCTATATGGGCCCACTTTTCAATGGGCCCTATTTTTATTATTAATCCTCTATGACCCACATTTTACATCGTAAGTTTCTAAAGCTTTGCAGATTTTATAATATTTCAGCTAAGAATATATACTATGAAAGTGAAATATATGGGTCCATATTTTGGTATAACACCCATACAAATGAGCCCTCATTTTACCCTATTAGCGCTCTAGAACCTACATCTTACATCTGATCTTGTTGAAATTTAGCAAATCACAATACTTTTCAACTAGGAATACCTACCGTGAATGAGAACTATATAGGCCCATGTTTTTAGCATAAGCCCCAAGTGTTGCGATATGCCCACTACAAATATCCGTCCGATTTATCATCGGATGTTGATCAATTGTTCATCATGTTATATTTACTCTCGGAATACATGACGGAAAATTAGATCTTATGGGCGCATGTTTCAAGTACAACTGTCCCACCAATATGCATTAAAACCTTTATATCACCATGGACCATATAAGTGGGTATGCACCTTCCGATTTGTTGATAACTCTCTGGATTCAACTTATTACAGCCGTGTGTTGAAAGCACGCTAGCATCTAAACGAAAGAGTTAGGACGTCCAAATTTTCCATAAATGTGTCTTATAATCGTAGATCGGTTGGGATTGAAAGTGGGCGAAATCGGCCCAAAGGGAAAAAATGTTCCCTCACGAGGACTAAAATACCCATAAAAACCCTAATATTTCAAAGTATTTGAGCACATTTTTTCAATATGTCTGCTAGTACTTACTTGATATTCGGTATGCGCATTCCCTCTATAACAAAATGGTACCAACCAAACGGCTGCACCTAGAATAATGAAATTCGGTGTTTACATTCTTCTGATTGAGTAGAAACGTAAAATAAACGGATTTATCGAAATTCGTACTTTTTGGGGTTAAAATGGAAAAAGGGGATAAAAATAGTATCAACCAAATGACCGCAGCTAGAGTCATGAAATTCGGTGTATATATACCTCTGACTGACACGAAAAATAAATGTTTTTTTCCAAATTCGTACTTTCAATTGATACAATGGTTACTGAGGGATAAAAAATAGTACTAACTAAACGTCTACATCTAGAATGATACAATTCTGTGTGTACATCCCTCTAATTGCGTAGACACGTAAAATAAAGAGATTTTAGAAAGTCGTACTCTAAAGGGGGTAAAATAGAAAAAAACGGATACAAATTGTGCCTTTTCGCACTCTACAGGTCGCAATTGTTGTCCGATTGTCATCAAACTTGGCAGAAGTTATTTTTTCCGGCCAAGGACCATCGGCATTGAATTTGGAGGAAATCGGTTCAGATTTAGATATAGCCCCCATACAAATGTCGCTCTCGATTTGACATTTTCCGCTCTAGAAACGACATATTGTACCCGATTTTCTTTAAATTTGGCAGAACATCTTATAATCCAACAACTAGAACCACGTATACAAAAATTGGGTAAGATCGGTTCAGATTTAGATATAGCCCCCATACAAATGTCGCTCCCGATTTGACATTTTCCGCTCTAGAAACGACATGTTGTACCGTATTTTCTTTAAATTTGGCAGAACATCTTATAATCCAACTAGAAACATCTATGCTGAAAGTGGGTATGATCGGTTCAGATTTAGATATAGCCCCCATACAAATGTCGCTCTCGATTTGACATTTTCCGCTCTAGAAACGACATATTGTACCCGATTTTCTTTATATTTTGCAGAACATCTTATAATCGAACTAGAAACACGTGTGCAAAAATTGGGTAAGATCGGTTCAGATTTAGATATAGCCCCCATACAAATGTCGCTCCCGATTTGACATTTTCCGCTCTAGAAACGACATATTGTACCCGATTTTCTTTAAATTTGGCAGAACATCTTATAATCCAACTAGAAATACGTATGCAAAAATTGGGTAAGATCGGTTCAGATTTAGATATAGCCCCCATACAAATTTCGCTCCCGATTTCTTTAAATTTGGCAGAACATCTTATACTCCAACTAGAAACATCTATGCTGAAAGTGGGTATGATCGGTTCAGATTTAGATATAGCCCCCATACAAATGTCGCTTCCGATTTCTTTAAATTTGGCAGAACATCTTATACTCCAACTAGAAACATCTATGCTGAAAGTGGGTATGATCGGTTCAGATTTAGATATAGCCCCCATACAAATGTCGCTCCCGATTTGACTTTTTCCGCTCTAAAATCCACATATTGTATCCGTTTTTCTTTAAAATTGGCACAACATCTTATAATCCAACTAAAAAACCTATGGTGAAAGTGGGTAAGATCGGTTCAGATTTAGATATAGCCCCAATACAAATGTCGCTCCCGAATCTTTAACCGATTTTGGCCAAACTTTACATATTATATTTCACCAATAAACAGACATGGTGAAAGCGGGTCACATCGTTCCAGGTTTCAATATACCCCCATACAAATGTCCTTTCCGATTTAACATTTTTTGTCAAACACATACATTTACAGGATGCAAAAATCCTTCCCGATTTCACTTTTTTACCGAATTGAATTGCAATGAGAATTGTTTGGGTGATGCCCATATGTCCATACTTTGGTAGACTACTGTATGATTTGTATTTGTCTTTCGGACAATTGGATCAATTACCATATTATTTACCATATTCGTTAAATTTGACTAAAGATACATTTATAGCACATAAATTATATGAATATAATTTATATAATTTGTATAAACTAAATAAAATTGCTCCCATGAAATACCTGGGTTTAGTAATGAAAGCGAGGTACATACGCAGGGAGTGGTGTAGGGTATTATATAGTCGGCCCCCCACGCAGTGCTAGGGTATTATAAGTTAGTTTCGCGCCAAATGTTTTTATACCCTACACCACTTCGTGGGCTAGGGTATTATAAGTTAGTTTCGCCCCAAATGTTTGTAACACCAAGAAATAATCGAAATAATAAGTATACCGATCGGCTTAGAATCACCAGCTGAGTCGATTTAACGATGTCTGTCTGTCCGTCTGCTGTCCAACTAAGCTTGTTCGCACTCTACAGGTCGCAATTGTTGTCCGATTGTCATGAAACTTGGCAAAAGTTATTTTTTCTGGCCAAGGACCATCGGTATGGTATTTGGAGGAAATCGGTTCAGATTTAGATATAGCCCCATACAAATGTCGCTCCCGATTTGACTTTTTCCGCCCTATAAAGCACATATAGTACCCGAATTTCTTCAAATTTGGCACAACATTTTATAATCGAACTAGAAACATCTACGCTGAAAGTTGGTAAGATCGGTTCAGATTTAGATATAGCCCCCATACAAATGTCGCTCCCTACTTCACTTTTTCCGCTTTAGGAACCACATTTTTACCCGATTTTCTTTAAAATTGCCACAACATTTTATAATCGAACTAGAAACACCTATGGTGAAAGTGGGTAAGATCGGTTCAGATTTAGATATAGCCCTCATACAAATGTCGCTCCCGAATGTTTAACTGATTTTGGCCAAACTTTCCATATTATATTTCACCAATAAACATACATGGTGAAAGCGGGTCACATCGTTCCAGGTTTCAATATACCCCCATACAAATGTCCTTTTCGATTTAACATTTTTTGTCAAACACATACATTTACAGGATGCAAAAATTCTTCCCGATTTCACTTTTTTACCGAATTGAATTGTAATGAGATAGAAAGTCCTTCCGTCTTTAGCCTTTCCTTACTTGTTTGAGAGATGCACATATGTCCATACTTGTACTACTGTATAATTTGTATTTGTCTGTCGGATAATTGGATCAATTACCATATTATTAACCATATTCGTTAAATATGACTAAAGATGAATTTATAGTAACTGTATAATCTATATGAACTACATAAAATTGCTACCATGAAATAACTGGGTTTAGTAATCAAAGCGAGGTACATACGCAGGGAGTGGTGTAGGGTATTATATAGTCGGCCCTGCCCGACTTTAGCCTTTCCTTACTTGTTTTTCTTAATTTTTTACTTCTGTAAACAATGTTAAGGAAATGTCCTTGAAATCGTATTCTATTTAAGTATATCTTTTATGATGATCCTATAGCTATTAGAATTTTTCGCAATCAGTGTAATTTTAGCAATACAATGCATTTTATCATTTTTAACTAGGGGTTGATCAGATAGGATAGTGAATAGGCGAAATCGATCAAGAAAAAAAGTGATACAAACATTTGGAAGACTTTTGTCTTACGTTCGTAGTCGTATTATTTTGATAGATATAGTCGATGTCTACGTCACTCACTACATAATTCATGATGGCGTTTCCATACAAATATAGATTTGCTAGTTACCAAAAATTGACGAAGTACTAAACAATGGTGAATAACAAATTTGACGACATCTTTAGTATTCGCCAATGTTGAATAAAAATATGAAGACATCTTTATACATAAATGCTATATTCTTTTATTCCCGTTCTACGGTAAATTCTGAGTATATTATGCATTTGATATAATTATTACTTTGTTGATAACTTAAGGCAGTTATTTTCAAGCAAAACCTGCACAGAAATTATCAAACACTGGGCCATCTTTATTTAATGCTTTGTCAGTTCTGTTTGGCTAAGTTACGGTTCCATAATTGAAATTTATTGCTGCACTGCTAGAAGCCAATTAGCTCTAGATCTCTAGAAACGTGTCGCTCAAAGAAATGCATATAAATGCAGATCGCCAGTAGAGAGCTGTCAGTTCATTTTTTGGAAACGAAAATCAACAACTAAAACAAAATGAAATTCGCTGTGAGTGATAGAAATCAATGCCAGTGCACAGTGAATTAAGATTTTTTAATAATTTCTTCAATATCTTTCAGATTGTTCTCCTCGCCTGCCTTTTGGCCGTCGCTTATGCCGAGGATGCTCAGGTCATTAAGGAGTTCAACGAAGTCAACCCCGAAGACTTCAAATATGCCATTGAATTGAGCAACACCATCCGTGCTGTCCAGGAAGGCCAACTTCAAGGTGGTGACAACTGGTTGGTCAAGGGTGAATACGAATACGTCTCCAAGGATGGCAAACACATTAAGGTTTCCTACACCGCTGATGATCATGGTTATCATCCCAAAGTTGAACAATAAATAGTCTGAGAGTAGTTCAATAAAATAACATTTATTTTTTGATATGAAATGCGTTATTCTTTTGAAGTTGAAAATTGAAAGCAATGTTCATTAATCGGCAAATTTTGCAAATCGAATATTCTCTACGATTAATACTATTATATTTTTGTGGAATATGAGACTCAGGTATACGTAGATGGCTCCAAAATGGAGTTGGTGTTGGTATTTTCTCTAAAACAAAGCTGAGATATGCAGCTACGTGCAGACGTTAGACTTTGCAATTAGGGAGACACGCATTAAACTCCTTTAAGCAACGGCCCAGCTGTCATATTCTCTCTACGATATAAGCACCTATTCTAGCAAGTCAGTGCATTGAGGAGCTGTCCTGACCGAGCCCTGGACATATGGACTTTTATTGGAAAGATCAAGCAGGTTTGTCTCAACTCCAATAGGGCCTATAAAAAATAAACAAGTAAAAAGGTGTTAAGTTCTGCCAAGCCGAAGCTTACATCCCTCCACCATGGAGTGCTGAAGTCAAATAAAATCTGATGTTTCATAATTTTGAAATAAAATTAATTAATTAAAAAACGTATAGTACGAAACTACAAAAATGTTTTTTTATAGTGCGCTAGCACTTGACTATAAAAATAGTACTTCAGGTGCATTCAAAAAGGCAGCAATTTTTTAAAAAGTAAGCTTACATAAACTAAATATGGAGATTATTGGCGTTATTTTCATTCGTTGTTAAGGAAGAAATTCTTTCCTTTAGACCGATTTCACCTATTTTCAATTCCAACCTTTCACACAGTCAGATTAGCATTCACATCGCATTTCGTTCCAGCTACAGCTGATTAGATATTACACCCTCCACCCCATATATCGAGTGCTTATATTCCAAAGTGGCTATGAACAGAAACACAATTTTTCAGTGAAAAAACTTATTTTCTCCTTAACTTCAAGAGTAATTTTTAATCATTCTTCTACAGTTTAGTCTAAAGAGGATTACTAATTGCTACTATTAAAAAGTTTTCAAAATTTCCTATTATTCGCGGTTTTATGGTTCATAGTCACTTTTGTATGTTTAACATGTAAGGAAAGGCTAAAGTCGGGCGGGCCGACTATATAATACCCTACACCACTCCCTGCGTATATACCTCGCTTTTATTACTAATCCCAGGTGTTTACATTATACTATAAATTCATCTGTACAATCCTGGGAGCAGTTCTGGAAGTGGACTGTATGTATTTCTCGTAAACTCCCAAAATTGTATAAATTATTGGTAGTTTTCAGAAATATATGAAACAGAAAGAAAGAGAAAGGACAAGGCAGTTTCAGTTTCAATTCAAATTTCAGTTTTATTTTCAGTTTAATGCTGCTTACCGCTTCTGTTGTGGACACCCAAGAGAAAAGTGTCTGCTGATAGGCAGCAGACAATCGCTGCTCTTATTAACAGACTTGTTCTCTAAGTGTAGAACTTTTTTTAAATAGCTGCTTGAAATTACATACATACATATCGAGGGCTTATATTCATAAGTGGCTATGAACAAAAACATAACTTTTCAGGAGAGCGAAAAAACAGATTTACTCCTTAATGTTGTATGGAAAACGCATTTTCTGTGATGTACACAGCGAATTTAAAGATTCCAGCTTCATCCATCAGATTGGTCGCTTGTAACATATATGTAGCCAGTCACGAAAATTGCTGCAATAGATGAAAAATCCAAAATTCGCCGTTGCAATTCCTTATATTTTAACTTTCTTCATTCATAATTCTGAAACTTTTCATACACAAATATTCCCCATGAAGTCAGCAATCACATGCCATAGAATTATTTTGGTATTCTCAATATAATAAAAAGTTACGCCGGTGTTTCTAAATATACTTTTCACAATTCATAACTGGGGAATCAAAATGCTATTAACGCGAAGTGATGGAATTTGATAGTACGATATGCCCTAAATCTAGAAAAATATTTTAAACAAAATCGTTGTAGCGAATTATAACCTTTATTTTATTTATTCTATTATTTTTATGTTCATAGCCACTTATGCAGTCACAAACTAACGTGCGAGGGGATATTCAAATCAGAAAATTAAAAAAATGGCTTCAGAAAAAATGTTCTTTTCCAAATTTATATGACAGATGACATACAAATCTGAGAATAGTTTGGCATCAAAAACTCATTTTCGAGAAAATGGTTCATAGCCACTTTTAGATATAAGCCCTCGATATATATTTTGAAGAAATATTACGCAAAAAACGATCAAATTCCTCGGCGATAAACCCTTCAGTCCCGCATTTTTTGGATAAATTGGATATGCTTCTTGACGAAGTATGGGTCGAAATATGATGTCTAAAGTGTTTTGGAGTTTTTAATTTATATAGGACATGAGTAACAGGATGTTTACTCAAAATCTTTATACGCATATTCCGATTAAATAAAAAAATATTTGGAAATATTTCTTCATTTTTATAATCTTAAATATGTAAAAAACCAAATAATTGGTATTTTAGAGTTTCGTTTTCCTACGTAGATCCATGTTACTGAATTTGTTGTTTCTCTTTTGAATAATACTTGTTACATATGTACTCTGAAAAATATTTGACATAAGTGATAAATATAACAAAAATTTTAGTAAGTTAAAACTCATTTCTTATTGTTTCGCAACGTTAAAGTAGATTTTAAAGTAGAAAACTACACGCAGAGATGCATTTGCAATGCCTTTCGTAGAAACGAAATTTTAGACACGTGAACATCGTTTTTGAGTTTCTTTTGTGGGAAAAATTAGTTTGTTTGCGGTAAACATGTTATAAGTTCTTGTAAATGAACAAAGAGAAATACGTTTATGTATATCAAACAGTTTTCTTCGTTTGTCGAAATGGATTTGTATTATAATTGCAAACTCCCAAAACATTGGAAGTAACAGAAACCGTTGTTGTTGCATATGTGATGAAAATAGGACACATCGGTTCAGATTTAGATACAGCTCCATAAAAATGTCCAATCGCAAATGTTACATCTTAGCGCTCTAAAAGCATCAAGCAATTGCTTTTATTAAGAATATTTTAGATTTCATTATGAATCATAGTGATTCTTATCTACACTTTTTTAAAATTACTAAACGATTTTGTTATTAAATTTCCAAACTTTTATTGCAGTACACAATTAAAAGTTCATATGATATAGCTCTAGTCGAATGTCAAGAAGTGGTATCGGTTAATAAAAATGAATATTTTCCGAACAATTTGGTGTCCATTATCGAAATTAGAATTACACAATCTTGAAATTGGCACAATTCGTTTAGTTTGTTTGTATTTTTCATAACCTTTGTCCGAAATTCAAGAAAGTGTCCACGATTTTTTATGTAATTTTCGTGTTTTCATGATTTTACTACAAAATTACCATTTCAGACAAGTTATTTTAAAAAGACATTAAAAATTCTATATTTTATTGCTTCAGAAAGTCTAGAAGGTTTTAAAAAGTATATGTTCGAAACCTCTCTGGGGGGGGGGGTTTGAACCCCCAAACCCACCCCCCCCCCCTGCGCACGGCCCTGGTTAATGGTGAACTACAAATATAATTAATATAATTAAATATAATTCATGATAATTCATTTATGTTGTTGAAACACGATTCAACATCATCTTTAGTCATATTTAACAAATATGGTAAATAATTGATCGAATTTTCCGGCAGACAAATACAAATTATACAGTAGTAATAGGATGAATCAGACCGTCAATTGAAAGGAGGCCTATAACAACACTTGGGACCTAGTCCAAAACATGGGCCATTTGTAAGGGCTCTACATTAAAAAGTGGTTCCATATAAAGAGTGATTTTTTTGAGGTTAGGATTTTCATGCATTAGTATTTGACAGATCACGTGGGATTTCAGACATGGTGTCAAAGAGAAAGATGCTCAGTATGCTTTGACATTTCATCATGAATAGACTTACTAACGAGCAACGCTTGCAAATCATTGAATTTTATTATCAAAATGCGTGCTCTGTTAAGAAAGTTCAGAAAGAAAGAAATTGTGTTCAGCGACGAAGCTCATTTTTGGCTCAATGGGTACGTAAATAGGCAGAATTG
The DNA here is from genome assembly GCA_947397865.1 of Polietes domitor. Taxonomy (NCBI): domain Eukaryota; kingdom Metazoa; phylum Arthropoda; class Insecta; order Diptera; family Muscidae; genus Polietes; species Polietes domitor. The sequence goes on from OX377622.1 coordinate 65,418,018, forward strand.
TCGATTTTGGAGTGAATATCAGCCAGAAGCATTGCAAGAGCTACCAATGCATCCAGAAAAAGTCACAGTTTGGTGCGGTTTATGGGCTGGTGGCATCATTGGACCGTACTTCTTCAAAGATGATGCGAATCGTAACGTAACTGTGAATGGTGAGCGCTACCGTGAGATGATATCCAACTTTTTTTTGCCCAAAATGGAAGAACTGAACTTGGTTGACATGTGGTTTCAACAAGATGGCGCTACATGCCACACAGCTCGCGATTCTATGGCCATTTTGAGGGAAAACTTCGGAGAACAATCCATCTCAAGAAATGGACCGGTAAGTTGGCCACCAAGATCATGCGATTTGACGCCTTTAGACTATTTTTTGTGGGGCTACGTCAAGTCTAAAGTCTACAGAAATAAGCCAGCAACTATTCCAGCTTTGGAAGACAACATTTCCGAAGAAATTCGGGCTATTCCGGCCGAAATGCTCGAAAAAGTTGCCCAAAATTGGACTTTCCGAATGGACCACCTAAGACGCAGCCGCGGTCAACATTTAAATGAAATTATCTTCAAAAAGTAAATGTCATGGACCAATCTAACGTTTCAAATAAAGAACCGATGAGATTTTGCAAATTTTATGCGTTTTTTTTAAAAAAAAGTTATCAAGCTCTTAAAAAATCACCCTTTAGATCACTTTCAAAGTAGGTATTCTCAGTTGAAATATGACATGATATGCAAAATTATATCGAGATCTAATGCACGATGTGGATTCTAGAGATGTAATAGAGTAGAATGGGGGCCCGATTTGTATGGGGTTATAGCAACATATGGACTCATATATTTGACTTTCATAATCAGGGTTGTTAGATATGGCGATTTCTCGCCAAACTTGGCGAATTTTAAATATGTTTGCCGACTTTATTTTCGATTTGGCGACATGGCGATTTTTTGGTGATTTATCAAATAGTTGGCGATTTTCTTGGCAAATTTTAGATATTTTTAAATCTGTCCTCCGATTTTATTGCATTGCGCTACTTTGTAGAGAAATATATTACAATTTGTATGGAAGTCATAGATATGCGTTCATGTCAAACCAATCCAAATTACCACTTCCGATTTCATTGCAGCTTAATTGGATAACTGCACTCTATAAAATATTTGATTTAAAGAGGACGAAAAAAAAAATTTGTAGAAGATATGACCAATTGAGAATTAATAAAATCAAGATAAACGGTTCGAGGTAGGAATATTGAAAATGGTATTGTGTGTACAATTTAAAAAATGAGGGCTTATTTTAAAGATAATTGTATTTTGTTATCCTTTGTGGTTTTCTTAAAAAGTCAAAAACAAAATAGGCGTATTCCCGTCGATTATAAATAAACCATGTACATTTAAGAAGTGAGAAATAACAACAATTAAATAATATAACAAATGTAGACGACCGAAAATGCTATTTTTTGATCGAATGTATGCATAGACTTTTCTACTAAAACAGATTTTTCAAAATTCATCTACAGGGTGTTTTTTATTGGGGTATAGAACTTTAAGTTGGCATCACTTTTTTAACTGGCGGCCAATTTGTCAGCTGTCAAGTGATTAATATTTAGTTTGGTTTGCCATTTCATCATGAACAGGTTGACAAAAGAACAACGCTTGCAAATCGTGCAAATTTATTTCGAAAGCAATGGTTCAGTTCGCGAAGTTCACCGCAAGCTCCGTCCATTTTACGCACGTCACAATCGAATTATTGAAGGAAACATTCGATGAGCGCATAATTTCGCGGAATGGACCTGTCAATTGGCCACCAAGATCGTGTGATTTGACACCATTGGATTATTTTCTTTGGGGATATGTGAAGTCGCTCGTCTACGCCAACAAACCAGAAACGTTAGGGGACTTGGAAGCCAACATTCGTGGCGTTATTGGATATATTGGACCTGCAGAATTGGCTATATTCGAGCCAGCCGCGGCGGCCACATGCCCGAAATCATATTTAAACATTAATGGCATAAAATTATCCTTCCAATAAAGCCAAATTGATGGACATTAAAACGATTTTCTTGTGTTTTATTTCAATTCGAAGTTCTACACCTCAATAAAAAACACCCTTTATATGCTTTAATTGATATTTGTTTCTTTTTCGTTCAATTGAAATTAAAATACCTGAAATAATAATTAGGAGGCCTTGGTCCATAAAAACCGAAAAACGTATATTTTTAATGTTAATGGTTTTTTAACCAGTAATTCCTGCGTTGAATGTGTTTTCTGCATTATGACTAAACTAGGTCACGGTATAAGAAAATTTATAACTTTTATTACGAATAATAAATACAAATAAAATATGTTTTAATTCTTTATCATGAAATGTTGAAAATATTTAATTCAAATATAATATGTGAAATCCATAAATTTTTACAAGAACTAAATGGAATGGAATTTGTCGATTTTTTAACAAAAACTGAAACTGAACTGAACTTTTAAATTTGGCTGTTTTTTAACAATTGATTTGGCGATGGAAGTACAAAATAATCTGACAACCCTGTTCATAATATGTTTGCTTAGTTCAAATATAATACAAAATGCAAAATTTGATAAACTCCCGATGTAAATTGTGGGTCCTAAGGGGTAATAATAAAAATGGGGGCCATTTGTAAGGGCCCACTTTAAAAGGTGGGTCCATATAGATCACATTCAAAGTAGGTATTCTTAGTATGAAATATGAATATAATATAATCTGCAAAATTTGAAAAACTTCCGATGTAAAATGTGGGTCCTCCTCTGGGCAACGCCTCCAGTGCCAATTGAGGATTTTATCTAATGCCGCCCGTTATATCAAGACAGTCTCTGTACCTTGACCAGATGTGATTCCTTCCGTAACGCTTCCCACCATACCACCGAACCGAATGAATGGCATACATTTGTCTTTCTAAAAGTCAATTATCAGTATCATCGCCAACCAAAAATAATTAAGTATAGCATTTTTCCAAAAGCGATTTTTTCTGAAATGGTTTTGCAAAGTTACATTAAAGGCGGTCAATGGAATTTAACCAAATAGAGTGACTCAGAGTCATTAATAATGAAGACCAAAATTATTGTAAACTGGTATAATCCTTAACAGTTTTTTTGTGGCACGTTTTCTGAATATCTGCCTAATTAACCAGTTAACAATCCTATTGAGGTCTGTCTATTAACGGTGTCTTCAATTTGCAAGCAATTTACGACTGCATGATATACTAGTTAGCTGGACATTTACCTTGCCTAGATCTAATTAGTGTTAATAGCTAGACAAACACACGCTATAATTCCGTGATTATTAAAGCGAATTCAAAATTACGAGTGATGTGTTTGGAGATTCCCCGTCAATTTGCATTAACAATGGTTTCGTTGCCAACAAAGACGTTTACTGGTTGAACTAGCTCCATCCCAGACCCTGGATGTCTGCTGAATAAATTTTAAAATAACCAATCCGTTACACAGATGATACAAAGCTCAATTCAGGCTTAGACCTGGATTTTTGTGGATATAAATAAGCATCGACGAAAGAAAGTTAATCAGTTAATTTTTGGAAACAAGAAGAAACGTGTAAAACCAACAAAATGAAATTCTCAGTGAGTATTACGAAAGGAAGCTAATTTTAAGCTCCAAGTCTAACCAAAAGTCCTTTACAGCTTATCCTTGTCGCTTGTCTTTTGGCTGTCGCCTGTGCTGATGATACCCAGGTCGTCAACGAATTCTCCGAAGTCAATGCCGAGGACTTCAAATATGGTCTTGAGCTAACCAACCAAGTTCGTGCTGTCCAAGAAGGTCATTTGCAAGATAAGGAAAACTGGGTGGTCAAGGGTGAATACGAATTCGTCTCCAAGGAGGGCAAGCACATCAAGGTTACTTATACCGCCGATGATCATGGTTATCATCCCAAGGTGGAACAATAATCAGTGACTTAGACTTTGAAATAAATTTGAATTTTGCAACGTTACGCCTGACAAATTGTTTAATTCTATATATATTTATATATGTATATTTAAAATGTGGACGTATATAATTTATTCATATTATTATTGGTTGCTATAGTCGTATAGTAAACGATATAGTCCATTGTTGAGTAAACGATGTCTATTTTCGAGTCCATTGTAGGAGTCTGACAGATCAGATCGATAAAGATATTCGAATTATTATTAACTTTGTCTATTAGACATGTTCCTATGTGGGCCCATGGTAGCACTAGTGACCTCAAATGTTCTATGTGAGCTGGTAACTCCGTCCATCAACGTAACCTAACCTTTCATTTTTCTATAACTTTTTTAATGATTTCTATAACTATATACAACTAATTATAACTTTTGAAAATATATTTTGATAAAATTTCACATGCTTAGGGCAGAGGTGTTTTCCAGATGATTTGCAAACAAATATTTAAGAACACTCTTGTGATACCTTGTGTGTGTGATAAATTCCACAACTCCTAAAACGGGAAATTCGGTGTGCACATCCCTCTAATTGCGTAGACAAGTAAAATAAAGTGATTTTCAAAAGTCGTACTTTTTGGGGGGTTAAAAGGGGATAAAATTGTACCAATGAAATGGCCGCAGCACGAATCATGAAATTCGAAGTATAGATTCCTCTGACTGCGTAGACACAAAAAATTCCAGAGATATAAGGCGGGGATAAAATGGTACCAACTAAACGGCTAAAGTTAGAGCGAGATTTTTTTACTTTTACAGCAAAATTTTTTTTCAAAATTTGTAAAATCAAATAGGATGGAAATACAACCAACACCAATAAAAAAACAAGTAAGGGAAGGCTAAAGTCGGGCGGGGCCGACTATAAAGGGTGTCCCAAGAAGAGCGCAATTTTTTAATTTTAAATAAAACACAGATATTTAAGAAAAAATCGTGAAACTTTATTATATCGTAAAGTAGACAGAATGAGGTTATGTATGGAACAATATATCGTGCAGATGGCCGCCGCGGCTTTGCTGGCATGCACGCGATCTTTTAATGAATTTTTCAATGACCGTTTTGCATGAATGCTGCGGTATTTCATTAATGCAGCGTCCAATTTCGTCTTTTAAGGCTTGAGTCGTCGTCGGCTTATTCGCGTAAACCATCGACTTCAAAAAACCCCAAAGAAAAAAATCTAATGATGTTAAATCGCACGATCTAGGCGGCCAATTCTGATCTCCAAAACGCGAAATAACACGACCGGGAAATGACTGATGCAGCAATTGAATTGTTTCTCTGGCTGTATGACATGTGGCGTCGTCTTGTTTGAACCACATGCCCTCCACATTCATTTCTTCAATTCTAGGCAAGAAAAAACTGGTTATCATTTCACGATACCGAACACCATTGACTGTTTGCGCTTGACCTGCCTCATTTTCATAAAAAAAAGGTCCAATGATTCCTCCAGCCCAAAAACCACACCACACAGTGACACGTTGAGGATGCATTTGCTTCTCGTGAATCACTCGAGGTTTTTCCGCACCCCAAATGCGACAATTCTGCCTATTGACGAAGCCATAAAGATGAAAATGGGCCTCGTCACTGAAGATGAATTTATCGGCAAAATCAGCATTTTCATGTTGTCTCTCCAATACCCAATTAACGAACTCCCTTCGCTGTCCATGGTCAGTTGGCTTCAGTTCCTGAGTCAATTGAACTTTGTATGCATGAAGATGCAAATCTTTCGTCAAAATTCGCTGCAAAGTGGATTTGGAGACACCAATTTGCTGAGCTCGGTGTCGAATTGAGGTGGATGGAGTTTGAGCGACATCATCACGTACAGCTGCGACATTTTCGGACGATCGACCTGGACGATGGCGCGTTGTTGTCTTTACATCACTAACAGACCCAGTTTCGGCAAATTTATCCATTAATCTCTTTACAGTTGACTCTTTTGGAGCATTATTGTGACCCCAAATTGATCTCAATTTGCGAACTGTAGCCGCAAAACTTTCACCATTTTGGTAAAACAATTTCACAATGAGAATGCGTTGTTCATTCGTGTAGCGCTCCATTTTTACTAACCTCGTACCTTCTACTAACAAACAATAACAATTGTTCAAATGTCAAACAATGACACTTCGAATATTGCGAGATTTAAAAATTGCGTTCTTCTTGGGACACCCTTTATAATACCATACACCACTCCCTGCGTATATACCTCGCTTTGATTACTATCCCAGATATTTCATGGGAGCAATTTTATGTAGTTCATATAAATTATGCAGTTACTATAAATTCATCTTTAGTCAAATTTAATGAATATGGTAAATAATAAAGTAATTGATCCAAACTTCCAGCAGATCGAGTATAGTAATTATAACATGATCTGGAAAAATTGATCAAGATCCAATGATAAATACAGATTATACACTGTAATAGGATGAATCGGACGGACATTTGAAGGGGGCCTATAACAACACTTGAGGCCTGTGCCAAAATATGGGCATGAATAGTTTTCATTCACGGTATGTATTTCTAGTTGAAACATATAATGATCTGCAAAATTTGATGAAGATCCGATGTAAGATGTAGTTTCTAGAGCTGCAATAGAGCAGAATGGGGCCCCATTTGGGTTATTCCAAAGTATGGACATATGGGCATTTCCCAAACAAGTAAAGAAAGGCTAAATACGGACGGAGCCACTATATGATACACCCCACTTTCTATCTCATTACAATGCAATGCAGTAAAAAAGGAACCGGGAAGGATTTTGGAATCATGTAAATGTATGTGTTTGAAAAAAAATGTTAAATCGGAAAGGACATTTGTATGGTGGTATATTGAAACCTGGAATGATGTGACCCGCTTTCACTATGTATGTTTATTGGTGAAATATAATATGTAAAGTTTGGCCCAAATCGGGAGCAACATTTGTATTAGGGCTATATCTAAATCTGAACCGGGTACTATATGTGTTTTATAGGGCGGAAAAAGTGAAATCGGGAGCGACATTTGTATGGGGGCTATATCTAAATCTGAATCGATTTCCAATTTCAATACCGATCGTCCTTGACCAAAAAAAGTAACTTCTGCCAAATTTTATGATAATCGGACAGCAATTGCGACCTGTAGAGTGCGAACAAGCTTAGATGGCCAGCAGACGGACAGACGGACGGACAGACAGACATCGTTAAATCGATTCAGCTGGCGATTCTAAGCCGAACCGTATACTTAAAGGTGGGTCTAGCCCAATTATTTCTTGGTGTTACAAACATTTGGCGCGAAACCAACTTATAATACCCTAGTCCACGAAGTGGTGTAGGGTATAACAAGTAAGGCAAGGCTAAAGTCAGACGGGCCGACTATATGATACCCTACACTTTCTACCCAATTAGAATTCAATTTGGCGAAAAAAAGCGAAATCGGGAACGACTTTTGTACGGGACCTATATCATATATAGTATAAGAATATTGGTTTCCTTGTCACTGAAGCATGGGTCGCATCGTTTCAGATTTATATATAGCTCCCATACAAATTTCGCTCCCGATTTGGCTTTTTCCGTTCTAGAAACCGCATATTTTATCAGATCTTTTTCAAATTTGTTAAAATATTCTATGTTTCCACTAGAAACATCCATGGTGAAAATGAGTCAGATCTGTTCAGATATATATATATAGCATCCATTCAAATTTCGCTCCCAGCTTGATTTTATCCGCCCCATAAACCACGTATTTTCAGAGAATTTCTTCAAATAAAGCATAGCACGTTATAATTGAACTGGAAGAACCTCTCGTGTAAGTGGGTCACATCATTCCATGTTTGGATATACCCCGATACAAATATTCTTCTACGATTAGGAAGCATACCAAATTGAATTGTATTCGGATAGATAGTGGAGTGTATCGTACAGTCGGCCCCGCCCGACTTTAGCCTTTCCTTAATTGTTTTGGTTTGGCTATATTTACTTGTTTTTATTTTCTGGATTATGTTTGACAGTTTCAAAATGGGACGCAATACTCTCGACCAAATTGGGAAATATGAAAAACTTACATCCAAAGAATTAAGTCTTTAACGCCAACTGTAAGAAAATGTACATGGAAATTTTTCGTGTTTTCAGATGCAGCTCATTTTCATGTCGGTGGCTATATCTATAAGCAAAATTGTCGCATATGAGGTTCAGAGAATCCATACGTGACTATTGAGTATAGATGATTGGATGAGGTACTGTCAAGTCGGTCGTGGTAGTTATATGAATGATATTGTGTTCCATTATTAAATGACAAAGTTCTACTTTTCCAATAAAACTAGAAATTTAATATTTTTTATAGCCGTTTCTATCTTAAAAATGGCCTACCCTATATAATGTATTGAGCCAAATGTAAAGAAAATCGGGTAAAATGTGGATTTTTAAATTGAAAAAAATCATATCGGGAGCGTCATTTGTACTGGGGCTATATCTAAATCTGAACCTATTTTACCCGCTTTCACCGCTGATGCTTATACACTACACGCGGGTATTATGTCTTTGGGCATTTGTGTGTAACACCCAAAATCGAGATAGACCCATCGTTTATTATGCGGATCGGCTTAGAATCACTTTCTGAGTCGATTTATCAATGTCCGTCTGTCTGTCCGTCCATCTATTCTTGTAATCAAAGTACAGGTTGCAATTATTGTTCGATCTTAACCATAATTGACACATAGAAGTTTTGTGGGCGAATGACGAACGCTATTTAATTTGAAGTAAATCGGTTTAGATTTAGATTTAGCACCCATACAAATGTCGCTCCCGAATAGGCTTTTGCCGCTCTAGAAACCATACATTTTACTAGATTTGCTTCAAATTTGGAACAAAATTTTATAAATCGACTAGAAACATCCATGTTGAAAATGAGTCAGATCGGTTCAGATTTATATATAAATTCCATACAAATTTCACTCCCGAGTTGACTTTTTCCGCTCTTGAGACCACAAGAAATGTCGCTCCCGATTCCACTTTTTCGCTCTAGAAACTATATAGTTTAACTGATGTTCTGTAAATGTGGCAAAACACATCATATTTCATCTAGAAATATATATGGTAAAATTGGGCCACATCGTCTCAGGTTTAAATATAACCCCCATACAAGTGTCCTTCCCTCATTAAGTTGTTTCTCTCAGACACATACCATTACTGATTTTGATCTAATTTGAGCGAACACGTTATATTTCTTCTGGAAACATACTTTGTGAATGAATGTCACATCGGTTAACGATATTGTACCCGAAACATTCACTTTCTTCCTCTACTTCAGTTGTAAAGCGGCTAAAGGCTAAAGTTGGGCGGGGCCGACTATATGATACCATTCTATCATATAGTCGGCCCCGCCCGATTTTAGCCTTTTCTTACCGTTATTTTGAATAAATATCTACAAATCATGGTACAGTTAACGACATTTAGATTTATAGTTAATACGGACTATGTATATAGAATATAGGAAATGTTTAATTAAACCAATTAGAGTGTTTAAGTAAATCAGTTGCCATTATTTATACGATCATATAATTTTGATGATTAAGCATCATTAAGATATAATAAAACTTCAGAAAAATATTCAATGATTGAATATCCTATATCAGTTTCGAATTTCAAAATGTTTGCATAAAACTGGCTCTGACACGAACCACTTTTTTAAGAGATATGGGTGCAAAGAAATGACACACTTGGATGAATATATTTGCTAATCCTGGTGCTACTAGAGCACTTACTCACAGAGCATAGATAACACTATTCAAACTACTGTTATTGTTAATACATAATTCAATTTAGTTGTTTGACTAACGATCTAGTATCAGCAAGGAATGGTAATGACGCGTGGATAAAACATAAGAAGAAAATTTATATATCTTTGTCACTGCATTTTATTTCGCAAATAAATGTGAAATATAACTTCCAAAACATATTTTGATAAAAACAGTTTTGTTTTTATTCGGCGAACACGTCTGTACATCCAAGTGCGGAACTTTTTGCACCCATTTCTCTGAAACAGTTGTTCGTCTCAGCCAGTCTGTTGTATGCAAACAATTTTCAAATTCGAAACTAATATTGAATATCCAATCATTGAATATTTTTGCGAAATTTTATTATGTCCTAATGATGCTTAATTATCAACATTATATGATGACATAAATAAATACAACGAACTGCTTTATTTAAACACTCTAATTGGTATTCATTAAGCAGATTTCCTATATTCTATATAGTTCGTATTCACTATAAAGCTAAATGTCGTTAACTCTTCGCTGACTTTAAGCTATTTATTCAAAATAGTGGTAATAACACTTAGCAATGTTGAATCGATTTAGCAATGTCCGTCTGTCTGCCTGTCCATCTATTCTTGTAATCATGATACAGGTCGCACTTGTAGACAGAATCAAATGAAACTTTGCACAGCGAAGTTTTTCGGCACAAGGACGAACGCTATTTTAAAATTGAAGAAAATTGGTTCAGAATTAGATATAGCCCCCATACGAATTTCGCTCCCGATTTGACTCTTTTCACTCTAGATACCACATATTTTAACAGATCTTCGTCATATTTGGCAAAATATCTTATGTTTCCACTAGAAACACCCATGGTGAAAATGGATCAGAACGTTTCAGATTTATGTATAGCTCCCATACAAATTTCGCTCCCAATTTGACTTTTTCCGCTTTAGAAACAACATATTTATCAGATTGTTTTCAAATTTGCCAAAACATCTTACATTTAAACTAGGAACACCTGTGGTGAAAGTAGGTCAGATCGGTTCAGATTTATATATAGCTCCCATACAAATTTCGCTCCCGGATTGACTTTTTCCGACCCAGAAAACACTTATTTTCAGAGAATTTCTTCAAATTGAGCATAACGCGTTATACTTGAACTAGAAGAACATATTGTGTAAGTGGTTCACATTCCATGCTTGGATATAGTCTTTAGCCTTTCCTTACTTGTTTTATCTATTTTATTTCAACTGAGAATACATACTATGAAAGTCGAATATATGTGTCCATACTTTGGAATAACCCAAATTGGGGCCCATATTCTACTCTATTACAGCTCTAGAAACTATGTCTTACGTCGGATCCTGATATATTTCAACTAGGAATACCTACCGTGAATGAGAAATTATTTATATGAACTACATAAAGCGTGGTATGTAGACAGGGTGTGGTGTAGTGTATTATACAGTCGGCCCCGCCCGACTTTAGCTTTTCCTTACATGTTTTTGAATATATTAAATTTTATGCACATCATAATTCATTTGCCGGAACTACGCCCAAAACCCCTAGTAAAGAGTGATTTTTTTGAGGTTAGGATTTTCATGCATTAGTATTTGACAGATCACGTGGGATTTCAGACATGGTGTCAAAGAGAAAGATGCTCAGTATGCTTTGACATTTCATCATGAATCGTCTTACAAACGAACAACGCTTGCAAATTATTGAATTTTATTATCAAAATGCGTGCTCTGTTAAGAAAGTTCATTGCGCGCTTCCATTTTATGGTCAGTTTAATCGACCCACTGAAGCGGCTATTCGGGCTATTGTGACTAAATTTCGCACCAAATTTACATTGTTGGACATTAAACCACCAACACGCTTACGTAGAGTGCGAACTGAAGAAAATATCGCAGCTGTATCGGCCAGTGTTAATGATGACCACCAATTTTCGATTCGTCGCCGTTCGCACCAATTGGACGCAGCCGCGGTCAACATTCAAATGAAATTATCTTCAAAAAGTAAATGTCATGGACCAATCTAACGTTTCAAATAAAGAACCGATGAGATTATGCAAATTTTATGCGTTTTTTTTAAAAAAAAGTTATCAAGCTCTTAAAAAATCACCCTTTAATAGCTGATTTTCCAGACAAATCGAATTATTACAGGTAAACACCGGTAGTACTGCAATTCATTCAGGAGTAAATATTGACATTATTTGAATGTTTGTATAGATAAATATCAATTGACTTTGCCTTAAAGGAAACGAGTGAAATCAGTTAGTATGTCCAAATCTTTCGCATATGTGGCCAATAGTTGAGTTATTAGGGGGTATTTAACTATTTATACCCTCCGTTAGGGTATTATGTCTTCGTGCATTTGTTTTTAACGCCCAAAAGGAAACGAGATACACCTATCGTTTATTATACAGATTGGCTTAGAATTACTTTCTGAGTCGATTTAGCCCTCGTCTGTAATCAAAGCACATGTCGCAATTATTTTCCGATCCTAACAAAAATTGGATCTAAAGAGTGATTTTTTTGAGGTTAGGATTTTCATGCATTAGTATTTGACAGATCACGTGGGATTTCAGACATGGTGTCAAAGAGAAAGATGCTCAGTATGCTTTGACATTTCATCATGAATCGTCTTACAAACGAACAACGCTTGCAAATTATTGAATTTTATTATCAAAATGCGTGCTCTGTTAAGAAAGTTCATTGCGCGCTTCCATTTTATGGTCAGTTTAATCGACCCACTGAAGCGGCTATTCGGGCTATTGTGACTAAATTTCGCACCAAATTTACATTGTTGGACATTAAACCACCAACACGCTTACGTAGAGTGCGAACTGAAGAAAATATCGCAGCTGTATCGGCCAGTGTTAATGATGACCACCAATTTTCGATTCGTCGCCGTTCGCACCAATTGGGTCTCTGTTACTCAAAAACGTGGAAATGCCAAAATTGGACTAAGCGGATGGACCACCTAAGACGCAGCCGCGGTCAACATTTAAATGAAATTATCTTCAAAAAGTAAATGTCATGGACCAATCTAACGTTTCAAATAAAGAACCGATGAGATTTTGCAAATTTTATACGTTTTTTTTTTTAAAAAAGTTATCAAGCTCTTAAAAAATCACCCTTTAGTAAGTTCTTTGGATCAAAGATGTGCGCTTTTAGATTAGCCCCCATACAAATGTCGCTCCCGATTTGAATTCTTCCGCTCTAGACATATTGATCCCGATTTCCTTTAAGTTTGGTACAACACCTTATAATCCAACTGTACACACCTACTCTGAAAATGGGTTAGATCGGTTCAGATTTACATACAAATGTGCCTCCCGATGTGTACCCGATTTTCTTTAAATTTAGCATAACACCTCCAACAAGAAATACCTATAGATCGATTCAGATTTTGATATAGCTCCCATACAAATGTGGCTCCCTATTAGATTTTCTCCGCTCTAGAAACTAAAAACTTATATAATTTTGCCAAACCTTACATATATATTCCAAATTTCAGTATAATGGGATACAAATTATACCAACCAAAGAATCATGAAATACTTCGTTTATATTCATCTGATGGTAAAAAAGAGATAAAATTATTACTAATCAACGACTGAAAATATCACTAATATTTAGGGCAACATATTCGAAGACTTCACTTTCGGATATGTATGCAGTTAAATAAATAATCAAGGACTAGATACTATAATAATGAAACACGATTTACTTCATATCAACCAAATAACAATAAAACAACGAATCAGTGAATCACTCTTTACAAGGGATGACTTCTGATGTATTTGATGATGTGTTCTGGAGCTGGTGGAGGAGTGGGCAATAAGGGGTTTGCTGCATCGACATGGTAACCATTTTCATCGGCTGTGTATTGCAAGGAGACTTGTTCGCCTTCGGGGGAAGTGTACGAGTATTGACCTTTGACGACCCAAGTTTCTTCGCCAGCCAAGTTGCCTTGTTGTTCGGCCTTGATAGAGTTGTCGAATTCGTTGGCAAAAGTTGTTTGAAAGAGTCTTGAGTAGAAACTGATTCCCAACAGTACATCCATCCCTGGACATAGGCCATTGATAAAATGGAAAAACTGAACTAGTCCCATTAAATTTATCTAAGGTTGTGTTTAGCCAAAGACTGTCTGAGAAATAAGCCGTTGATTTCATATCTAGTTTCTTTAATTGACCGAGAATGACATCTTCTAAAGAGAAATTGTTAAACCAATACTTTTTTCCAAATAAAAATTAATTCCATTGACTTTACATGCATTTAAAGAAATTGGACTTAGTCAGTTCTTGCAGTATATCGACCGTATATTTCTCTTGTAACCTGCCTAAAGCATATATAAGCCTACATATGTATATGAATAGGGCATATGAATATTCTTCTTCCGCAACCATAGTAGCCAGTTTGCTTTCAACAAAAATAAAACTTGTTCCGCTTATTATTTATGTAAATTTTGTAAAAACAAAACATGCCTAAAGCGTACCATGTCCGGAGGAGCAACAACAACTACCGATTAATATTTAGCAAACATTGATAGTGTCATCAGTCGGTTCATCAGTCGGTTCATCAGTTCATATCTTTAGGTTATGACAGTGTCGTTGCGGTAGATAGTACTTCGTGTCGTCGTTGTTGGATTTCTGTAACAGTAAACTCTTCAAGGATGATATCTGATATATTTCTTAAAAAATTGATATATACTGTAATTATCCACGTTCACTTTATATGTTTTAAGTAGACTATAACGTGATGTGATAAAATGGCTACAAATTTCACATCGAAACTGAGGTTTATGAATTTCTCTTCCAGAAAAGGCTTTAAATTCGGCCGGGCCGACTCGTACATGTAGCATTCCACAGTATTACTGGCAGATTAGAGGCTGTTGACTTCACGTTTAATAATTATTATACCCTACCCAATAAAATTCTAATACGATCTGGTCATGTATGTCCGTCCGTCTGTTGAAAGCACGCTAGCATCTAAACGAGAGCAGCTAGGACGTCCAAATTTAGCATGAATACGTCTTTGTAGATCGTCCTCATGTCAAGTCCTAACAAGGGCTGAAAATATTCCAATTAAAGTATTTCAGTATGTTTTTTCGAATATGTCTGCTTATATTTACTTAATATTTGGAATGCGCATTACCCTTATAGAATTATCTGATTATATCCTCCACTAGGGTATCATGTTTTGTGAATTTGTAACACCCAAAAGAAAAAGAATTAGATTGTTTATTATACAGATCGCTACATATGTATAAATCTGAACCGATCTGACATATTTTCACCATAGGTTTTTCTAGAAATTTGTATGACATAATGTATATAAATCTGAACCGATCTGACCTATTTTCAACACAGACGTCCCTAGTTTTTATATACGATGTTTAGCCAATTTTGAAGACAATCTGATAAAATATATGGTTTCTAGTGCGGTAAATGTCAAAATGGGAGCGAAATTTGTATGGCAGCTATATACAAATCTGAACCGATCTGACTTATTTTCACCACAGGTGTTTCTAGTTGAAATTTAATATATTTTGCCAAATTTGAAGACAATCTGTTAATGTATGTGGCAGGGCTCTGGAGTCGAGGCAAAATTGCTCGGCTCCGACTCCAGCATTTTAAAATGTTTCGATTCCTACTCTGGATGTTCAATCAATAATGTTTAGTGGTGTATTTTTGTCAATAATTATAATAATGTATATTGTTTAAAGAAACCCCATTTTATTTTATAAGACAAACAAAAAAGTATACACATTGCTGCTGCTACTAATCCCACATCACGAATAATTTCCTGATAATATCTAATCCTTTTTGTCTTTTCTGTAAAATTTTTTATTTCATCTAATTCCCGATAAAAGTGTTGTTCTTGTATTTCAACGGAATCAACCTTGCCATGCCACTAAAACTTGATAATGGTTTAATAAAATTGTATATAAAGGGTCGACATATATTCCCGCCAATAGAATAGAATTCTTCATTATTTCCGTCTCTCTTCTAGTCATTGAAGAAACAATATGGTTTGCAATTCCATTTTAAAATTTCTCAAATTTATTTATTGAAACCGCCTGGTTTCAATTTCTCGCTTTGAATTTTTTTGGTTACAATAGGACCCTGTAAACCTTTTCGAAAATCAATGGCTTCATCTCAATACTTTTCTGCTAATGCGAGGTCATTATTGTCCAAATCGTTTAAATAAAACTTTTCATTTCAATTAGACCTTTCATCATTAAATACGTACTTCCCCAACGAGTCGCTTGATCT
The DNA here is from genome assembly GCA_947397865.1 of Polietes domitor. Lineage (NCBI taxonomy): Eukaryota > Metazoa > Arthropoda > Insecta > Diptera > Muscidae > Polietes > Polietes domitor. The sequence continues at coordinate 65,433,976 of OX377622.1, forward strand.
ATAATAGCTCCTTCGTCGGTATGTCTCTTTAAAATTGCATCAATAAATGAATACCACCTTAACTTTAAAATTTTTACATTGAAACACAATTATAAAAATTGTGCTCACAGAACATGTCTCAGACTAATATTTTAAGATTTAAAGCCTTTATTTATTCAATTTTTTTCAGCCAGGAAATATGTTATAATTTCTAGTAACGAAAAAAACATTTACCGCAGCTGGAGTCGTCCATAAATGCGTCTTATAGTCGGATTGAAACTGGGCGAAATCGGCCTAAAGGACAAAATTTTCCCTCACAAGGACTTATAATACCCATTATAACCATTAATATTTTATAGCATTTAAGCATATTTTTCAAAATGTCTGCTTGTACTTACTTGATATTGGGTATACGCAGAAAACAAATCCGTATTTTTAGGGTCAAAATAAAATAAACAAAACTGGCAATAATGTGGAATGCACTCCGTGGTGGAGGGTATAAAGATTCGGCCCGGCCGAACGCCTTTTTTCTTGCTAAGGTTACAAATGTTTGAGTTTCACTTGCTCTATTTCCCTATTCGACAAATGATATATAGTAATTCCCAGGATACTTTACTCGATGCTGAAACAAGAAGTATCAGTAGGTAATCAAATCGGTTCTGATCCAAACCCTATTCTATATTATTATGTCCATACATCGATGGGTTAAATACATATACCCAATACCAACAAGTGAAAATCGTTCGCAGGGCTTTTTATATTTTCGATAACATTTTTATTTTAATCGTTAAAAAGAAACAACAATCAGGAAATTTAAGCTTTGCCTTATTGGGCGGGGTGGGTATTGATGTATTCGATAGCCTTAAGGATGTGTTCTGGGATTGGTGGGGGAGTGGGCAACAAGGGGTTGGCAGCATCGACATGGAAACCATTTTCATCGGCGGTGTATTGCAGGGAGACTTGTTCACCTTCGGGGGAGGTGTACGAGTATTGACCTGCGACGACCCAGGTTTCTTCACCAGCCAATTTGCCTTGTTGTTCGGCCTTGATGGAGTTGTCGAATTCATAGGCATATTTGAAGCTGTCTGTGTTGACCTCAGCATCGTTGCGGAGAACATTGGCCTCCTGGTTGGCAGCGGCCACAGCCAAAACACAAGCGATAGCGATCTATAAGAAATACACAAGGCGGTTAGTTAACACCGTGTTGACAAGTTGAGTCCACGAATTTCTAAACTTACCAGGAATTTCATGTTGCTGAAGTTGTTTGAAAGAGTCTTGAATAGAAACTAATATCGAAACACTCACCTGGTAAACTATTTATAGTTTCATTTTTGGAATTCTTTTGGCAAAGCGCCTCTGATATGTGTTGTGATTTAAATTAATATTAAACATGTTCCCTATGCAAATTATGTAAGAACAAAATATGCCTATAAACCAGTTGATTCTTATGTTTAGATAATTTCAGTATGCAAATTTTATTGAAGCGCCTGTATTACGCATATGTTTGTGCAAATACTATCATTTCTAGACGTATGTATGATTTCATTTTAATTTACCGGTTGTAATAATAAATGAAAGTTTTCAATATTTGGTTAGCGGGATGGCCGCCTGTGCAGCAATCTTAAAAATCCGTTAGTATTCGACTGATTTATTGTAGTTTTCACTAAAACTAAATTTTTGCATTCCAATTTGTGGTCCAACAAATATAAAGGGTGGTTAAATGTAAATTGCCGATGTTGATTTTGAATCAAACACAAATTATTTAGGAAATTATTGTCATTTCTTTTTATTATGATAATATTGGTATGGTTCAATTATGTATGGAACAAAATATCGGCCAAATGGCCGCAGCGACCTTGACGGCACACCTCCATCCGATGGTGAGGAAGTTCTATGCCGTTAATGTGCCGAATTATCTCATCCTTTAGCTCTTGAATTGTTGCTGGCTTTTCGACGTACACCTAACCCCAAAGAAAGAAGTCCAACGGTGTCAAATTACATGATCTTGGCGGCCAATTGACATCGTCAGCACGTGAGATAACACGGCCATTGAATTTGTCGGGCAAAAGAGTCATTGTTTCGTTAGCTGTGTGGCAAGTGGCACCGTCCTATTGAAACCACATATCGTCCACATCCATATCTTCCAATTCGGGCCATAAAAAGTTCGTTATCATCTCACGATAGCGAAGATCATTCACAGTAACTGCCTGGCCAGCCTCATTTAGGGGAAAATACGGCCCGATGATGCCGCCATCCCATAAACCGCACCAAACAGTCACTCTTTGTGGGTGCATTGGTTTTTCGACAATCACTCTTGGATTATCATTCGCCCAAATGCGGCAATTCTGCTTATTGATGAATCCACTAAGGAGAAAATGTGCCTCATCACTGAAAATCCCAAACTTTGGAACACATTTTCCCCTTTTGGGAGTTCGGCTATCTCGGTAATATGCAAAATCTATCATTGTGCATTTGTTTATTATACGGATCGGCTTAGAATCACTTTCTGAGTCGATTTAGCAATACCCTTCTGTTTGTCTGTCTCTTAATACCCTCTACCTAAGGATGGAGGTATATTAACTTTGTCATTCCGTTTGTAACACCTTGAAATATTCATCGGAGGCTCCATAAAGTATATATATTCTGGGTCGTGATTCCAAGACGATCTAGCCATATCCCTCTGTACGTCTGTTGAAAGCGCGCTAGCTGCCGAACGATATGGTTTAGCAGGTTCAAATTTTCCCTAAAGGTGTCTTAAGATTGCAGATAGGTTGGGATTGAAATTGATCAAATCGAAAAATCGAAAATACCCCCTAATATTCATACTATTTAAGCATTTCTTTTAAATTTCTTCTTTATATACACTTGAAATTTACTGCGTACATTCCTCTCATAGCCTGAAAGCACTAAAAAGTAAATAAAATTGTTAGCAGGACCAAATGATACAAAAAGGGATAGAAATGGTACCAATGATACGATAGCAGCTAGAAACATGAAATTCGGAATTTACATCCAACTAATTGTGCAGATACGTAAAATAGAGGATTTTTTCAAAATTCGTACTTTTAAGGGATACAATTGAAAAAGAGGCATAAAAATAGTACCAGCCAAACCGCTGAAGTCAGAATCATGAAATTCGGGGTATACTTCATCTGACTGTGAAGATATGAAACAAAAATGAGTTTTTCGAAATTTGTACTTTTTTGCGGAAATTGGCGAATGCAGCTATAATAATGATATTCGGTGTACACATTTTTTTGATTGCGTAGACGCGAAAATAAGGAGTTCTTTCGATATTCGTATCTTCAGGATCTAAATGGGATCAAATTTGGCACCAATTAAGCGGATGTAGCTAGAATCATGATATTCAGTATTGGCACTCGTCTGACTGCGTATACGCGGAAAATAAGAGGTACGAATTTTTTAAATTCCTTCGTTTTAGGGCAAAATGGAAAAAGAGAGAACCCGGTACCAAGCAAACAGTTGAAGCCAAAATCATGATCTTAAATATTAGAACTTTGCCTATCATAATGGTACAGACATTTAAGCTGTAGCTGGAATCAAGAAATTGCAAATGGGGAAAATTGAGCTTGAGGGAAATTGTTTCTACCTAATTATATATAGGGTACATTTTTGAAGATTTCTGCCTAATGTTAACTTTTTGATTCCACTTGAAGTTTTGTATTTATATATAGTAGAGGACTATTAATATTATAATAATGAGACATAACTATTTATTTAAAACAGTGCACATAAGTATTCCTTATAGAAATAGAAAACAAATATCGTGATGTGCAAGAAAAATATCACAATTTTCCTGCCTGCCTGTCTGTCTTTTTCTGTCGCTCGCGATTTGACTTTTTCCGCTGTAGAAATAACATACTTTAGTTTCAAATTTAGTACAGTACCTTATAAAGAGTGATTTTTTTGAGGTTAGGATTTTCATGCATTAGTATTTGACAGATCACGTGGGATTTCAGACATGGTGTCAAAGAGAAAGATGCTCAGTATGCTTTGACATTTCATCATGAATCGTCTTACAAACGAACAACGCTTGCAAATTATTGAATTTTATTATCAAAATGCGTGCTCTGTTAAGAAAGTTCATTGCGCGCTTCCATTTTATGGTCAGTTTAATCGACCCACTGAAGCGGCTATTCGGGCTATTGTGACTAAATTTCGCACCAAATTTACATTGTTGGACATTAAACCACCAACACGCTTACGTAGAGTGCGAACTGAAGAAAATATCGCAGCTGTATCGGCCAGTGTTAATGATGACCACCAATTTTCGATTCGTCGCCGTTCGCACCAATTGGGTCTCTGTTACTCAAAAACGTGGAAATGCCAAAATTGGACTAAGCGGATGGACCACCTAAGACGCAGCCGCGGTCAACATTTAAATGAAATTATCTTCAAAAAGTAAATGTCATGGACCAATCTAACGTTTCAAATAAAGAACCGATGAGATTTTGCAAATTTTATGCGTTTTTTTTAAAAAAAAAGTTATCAAGCTCTTAAAAAATCACCGTTCGACTAGAAACATATGTGGTGAAAATGGGCCAGCTCGGTTCAGATTTAGATATAGGTACCACACAAATTTCGCTCCAGATTTTACTTTGACGCTTTGTAAGGCAAATATTTTAACCGATTTTCTTCAAATTTGCCACAGCACCTTATATTTCATACAGAACCATCTATGGCGAAAAATGGTCAGATCTGTCAGACTTTTTCCGTAGTAGAAATTGTGTATTTCAGGTTTTAATATAACCATATATACTCATACAGATGTCCTTCCGGATTTAACTTTTTTCTCTCAGACACATACCTTTACAGATTTTGATCTAAGTATGTTTAATACTTTGTGAAAGCTTAAAAGTCGCTCCCAATTTCGCTTTCCTTCCAGAATTCAATTGTAATGGTGCACAAAGTGGAGGGTATTATATAGTCGGCTACGCCCGATTTTAGCTTTCCTTTTGAAGGTTTTTATTTATATTTTTTGGACTCAAAGTCGTATACATATAAAAAAAATAGAATTTTCGCAAAAAAAAATGTTTTAGTGAAAACTTCAATAAAGTTTGGTGGTGTTTGGGAAATTTCACAAACAGATATCTTGTTGACTCGACAATACCTGTCAGAAAAATAATATCACCCCACACAGTTTTCTACTTCATTTTTTATAGCACTATGTTGGCCATATGTTTGCCTTGCCCGGACGTAGACGTTCTCCATCTGGCATTCCGAATATAACACCGTGCGACCAGAGTTACAAGCCGACTCATAATTATCGGCGGCGGCGGCGTCTTTCGGCTGATTTGCCGGCTCGTTCTGTCATTCGATCACCCCTATTTATTTGACAATTTTGGGAAAATTGAAGTAAAAATTTATATTGGTCTTAACACATTTTCTTTTATTTTTGGCAAGTAGTTCAATATTCGTTAAAATTAGCTAATGTTCCCATAATTTAATATTATTATCCCCACACAATTATTTTTCTTGAGTGGGAATCCATCCAATTACAGCTTTTCATGTGAGGCATATTTGACAAGACATCTTGAATATCATAATCCTTCCAAAGAATGATAATAATCTACCTACTTTGACACACTAAAGAAGCACAATAGAGGAGCTGTTGTTTATTGTTATTTATAGGAACACATGGCCACGCGTACTGGATTTGAATTAAATAATCAAATCAAAATACAATCATCATATAGTGGTATAACAAATTCAAAGAAAGATCAATATATTTCACAGTAGTAGGTTGTCTAAGGCGACAGTTACATTTTCTTTTGTAATTTTAAGTGGTTTGTCTATTTTGGTAGTAAGATTTGACTGAGTTAGAACTCCGTCAAATCTCGGCGGCGTGGTTGAATTCGATTTGAGCCGATGAAATCGGCGGCGTGGTTGAAGTCGATTTGAGCCGATGAAATCGGCGGGCAATTTAATTAAATAAACTCTACGAAAATATAAAGCTCTGAGCTCCTTGATCACCATAATTTGAAATATGTGGTTTTAGATCGACGCTAGACCAATAAATGGACCTATCGAAATATAATGTAGTGCAGAAATTCTGATCAAAATCGTTGTAGTCGCTGTCGCACAATAAGAGGTCTGGAGGGGCCTACGAATGCCATAGATTAACGTTGATCTGTAGCGCTCGCCATCGATGGTGGAGGCCTCACCGAAGAAGCTCGGACCACTGTTGCCACCGTTAAATTCAAATGAATATATTCTTCGAGAATTGACACTATTTATATTAACCTATGCGGAAGGCGTCTAAATATTAATAGAATACGGTGGTAGTACATAAATTATAAAAAATCATCATCGTCTGGTTTATAGGCATATTTTGTTCTTACATAATTTGAATTGAAAACATGTTTCTAGCCAAACATTGTGGACACCAAAGTGACGCTATAAATAGTTTACCAGCTGAGTGTTTCGATATTAGTTTCTTTTCAAGACTCTTTCAAACAACTTCAGCAACATGAAATTCCTGGTAAGTTTAGAAATTCATGGATTCAACTTGTCAACACGGTGCTAACTAACCGCCTTGTGTATTTCTTATAGATCGCTATCGCTTGTGTTTTGGCTGTGGCCGCTGCCAACCAGGAGGCCAATGTTCTCCGCAACGATGCTGAGGTCAACCCAGACAGCTTCCAATATGCCTACGAATTCGACAACTCCATCAAGGCCGAACAACAAGGCAAATTGGCTGCTGAAGAAACCTGGGTCGTCAAAGGTCAATACTCTTACACCTCCCCCGAAGGTGAACAAGTCTCCCTGCAATACACCGCCGATGAAAATGGTTACCATGTTGATGCTGCCAACCCCTTGTTGCCCACTCCCCCACCAATCCCAGAACACATCCTTAAGGCTATCGCCTACATCGAAGCCCACCCCGCCCATTAAGCCTGAGCTTAAATTTCTAGATTGTTGTTTGTTTTTACCGATTAAAATAAAAATGTTATTGAAAATCTAAAAAGTGCTGTGAATGATTTTCACTTGATTCTCGTGACTTCTACTTGCAGTTTAGTAAACTAAATGCGATCTTCACATCACAAGGATGTATGGATATGGCCGCTATCTACAGAAACAGTATAGAAATAGGAGTTGGATAAGAACCGATTTGGTTACCAAATTTGAATGCTGCCTAATGATTTTTTCAGTTTCACCATCCAGGGAAATATGCTGGTAGTCAACTACCTAACAACCTATTACACCGTACGACAATTTAAAAAAAAGTCGTTACACTTGAACCGGAGTTACTTGAGGTTTTTAATTTATCATTTCCTCACCCTGATGGCCCTATGATAGCGGTATTAACGTCAAATTAAAGAGGACAATATCTACTAAAAATACTTCCAATATCATGTTTCTCCCTGTCTTAGTTCAGCATTAACATCTATTTCAAGTTCATCCCTTAGTTTTTCTAGTATATTCATATCTTGCTTTTTAAGAGACAAAATTTTAAATGGTTGTTAATACTAAACTAATACAGATAGAAGCTTCAAATTTAAAGTATTTTTAGCACACATTTTCTTCTTTGATTTTGCATTTATACCGATGTCATAGGTTACGAATAAGTATTAAACATAATTTTTTAACAATACTTTTAGAAAGAAAGTTATTACACGTAACTAATATTACTTGTAAGATATTATTTATTATAGACATATTGTCACGAGCTAATAGAAATTGAAGTTCCGTCAGTCTGAATGACTTTTAACTCCAGAACGCTCATTCTTTGCCTGCTGCCCTGAACTAAAAGCCAGATTTCTGCGGAACTAGACGGAGCAACAACTATTTGTTGATGTTTGTCAAATACTTCTAATGTTTGTTTTAATATAATACCAACAACCCCCCTATACAGAGCCTACTTCCCTCGATCCACACGCAAAACTTTAAAATAACAACAAGTAAGAAAACGTCAGTCGGCTAAACCGACTTATATAGATAGACCCTCACTCTCAATGAACACGTATATGGAACATATAAATTTAGCTTAGCGTCGGAGTATGTAAATTTGTGCAAATTTCTTAATAATTGTAAGAACATGATCAAATATGAAGCCATAATGAATTCCAAGCACCGGTAAAGGAGTTATAAAGCATTTAATTATACATAGGATAGAGACAATTGTGTGGGAGGTACTAGATGGGGCGTGGCTAAAGCGTAAATATTTTTTATGTTTAAAGTGATTATAAAAACAAAATTTCAAATATCAAATTGCAAATGATTTCGACTACCAGTATGGATGTTATATTGGTTTTATTGTAATCAAAGTTTATGCCACTTTGTGTGGGAGGTACCAGAAGGGGTGTGGCAATACCGCCCATATTCCATACGAATGTAGTCACTATAAAAGCATTGCCAAATATCAAATTTCACAGTATTCCGCTTATCCGTATATAAGTTATAACAGCTTTAATTTTATGTAGTTTCGGGTGATTTGTGTGGGAGGTACTGGGAACGGCGTGGCAAAACCTGCTACATTTGGTACATTTAAAGTAACTATACAAAAATTATCAAATACCAAAATAGAACTGATTCCGAAAATCCATGTGGAAGTTACATTAGTTTTAATTTGACAAACGAATATGGGACATTTGTGACGGAGGTACAGGAATGGGCCTGGCAATTTCGCCCATCTTCGAACTTAAACTAAGTTTGTGAAAAATATGTACACGTATGTCGTGTACACCAGCCAGCCAGCCAGACGGACGGACGGATGGACATGGCTCAAACAGCTTAAAAAATAGTGAAACGGATTTGGTCCAAATTTAAGTCACTTCTTAAATGTGTTACCCTTTTAATCTGTAATCAATATTTGATTTGAACTGGGATATTGTCCTAGCTCAAGACCATTTTGCATCTATATTTATTAGAATGCAAATTTGTTTACAAATGGCATGGTGACATTTATCACTTGGCTGCAGATTAATTTTGCATTCTATTAAATATATATTAAATATGAGCGTTGGCACGGCAGAAATATTGCTGGGTAACTATACCTGCATATACACATACTTACATATGCAACTCGATGAGATGCTTGTAAGATGGCATGTGTACTTTATTACTTGGTGCGATTTGTAAACGCAAATTCGGCAAGTGAGTTGTGCTTCTCGTTCGTTTGTGAGAATCATCTCCTTATAGAGGCCGTGTTTAATGTTGAAAAGTCTCTGCGAAGCCACTTGAAAAGACTTTTGACATGGTCGAAATTAAGATCGTGGTAGTCTGCAGCCAAGTAATAAGTGTCACCATGCCATTTGTAAATAAATTTGCATTCTATTAAATAAAATGGTCTTGAGCCAGGACACTATCCCAGTTCAATTTATTTATTATACACTCCACGAGAGTATTATGTCGTTGTGCATTTGTTTGTAACACCCAAAAGGAAACGATATAGACCCATTGTTAAATATACCGATCTACTTAGAATCACTTTTTCAGTCGATTTAGCAATGTCCGTCTGTCTGTCTGTCCATTTATTCTTGTAATCAAAGTACAGGTCGCAATTGTAACCAGAACCAAACGAAACTTTGCATAACGAAGTTTTTCGGGATAAGGACGAACGCTATTTGATTGAAGAAAATCGGTTCAGATTTAGATATAGCCCCCATACGAATTTCATTCCCTATTTGACTCTTTTCACTCTAGATACCACATATTGCAACATATTTGCTTTAAAATTGGCGAAACATCTTATATTTCAACTAGAAACACCTGTGGTAAAAATGTGTTAGATCGGTTCAGATTTATATATAGCTCCCATACAAATTTCGCTCCCGATTTGACTTTTTCCGCTCTAGAGACCACATATTTCACTTGATTTGCTTCAGATTACCTTGCATTACCTAATAATTCTACCAAAAACATCTGTGTTGAATATGGATTAAATCGGTTCAGATTTAGATATAGCCCCCATACAAATTTCGCTCCCGATTTGACTTTTTCCGCTCTAGAAACCACATATTGTATCAGATTGTCTTCAGATTTGGCAAAACATCTTATATTTCTACTAGAAACAACCATGGTGAATATAGGTCAGATCGGTTCAGATTTATATATAGCTCCCATACAAATTTCGCTCCCGCTATGACGTTTCTAGAGCGGAAAATGTCAAATCGGGAGCGACATTTGTATGGGGGCTATATCTAAATCTGAACCGATCTTACCCAATTTTTGCATACGTGTTTCTAGTTTGATTATAAGATGTTCTGCAAAATTTAAAGAAAATCGGGTACAATATGACGTTTCTAGAGCGGAAAATGTCAAATCGGGAGCGACATTTGTATGGGGGCTATATCTAAATCTGAACCGATTTCCTCCAAATTAATACCGATGGTCCTTGGCCAGAAAAAATAAATTCTGCCAAGTTTCATGACAATCATGAATCATGACATCGTTAAATCGACTCAGCTGGTGATTCTAAGCCGATCGGTATACTTAAAGGTGGGTCTAGCTCGATTATTTCTTGGTGTTACAAATATTTGGCGCGAAACTAACTTATAATACCCTAGACCACGAAGTGGTGTAGGGTATAAAAATTGATGGCGTTGACCGCCCTATTCTCGAAACTTATAGAGTCCTTCTTGACTTTTATGACACACTGCTGTAGAGTTGGACTGACTATATATTCTATAAATTTCTCCAATCGATGACTGATTTTCAAAATAAATTTCTATTATTTGGTAGCGTTGTTTACGCATAGTAAATCTATTCATAATGATTTGCCACAGTATACTGATCATAGATCAGTATAAATATTATAATCATCCAAATAAAAAAATTATGAACCATTTAAACCATATAGCTCATTATGCGCCACCCTGTCTACATTGGCGGTCTCCCAGCTACACAAAGCAAATCATGTTTGGACAATATTGAAGAATAACCATTTGTTATGACGATCGCTAAATTAAAATAAAATTATATTTCTTCAACTGATAGTATTTACATAAATATATTCGAAAGGCAGGCGCCTTAATGAAATTTGCGTACAGAAATTATATAAACATAAGAACCATCTGGTTTATAGGCATATTTTGTTCTTACATAATTTGCATAGGAAACATGTTTAATATTTATTTAAATCACAACACATATCAGAGGAAGTTTGGAAAAAGAATTCCCAAACAATGTGGAATCCAAAGTGACACTATAAATAGTTTACCAGGTGAGTGTTTCGATATTAGTTTCTATTCAAGACTCTTTCAAACAACTTCAGCAACATGAAATTCCTGGTAAGTTTAGAAATTAGTGGACTCAACTTGTCAACACGGTGTTAACTAACCGCCTTGTGTATTTCTTATAGATCGCTATCGCTTGTGTTTTGGCTGTGGCCGCTGCCAACCAGGAGGCCAATGTTCTCCGCAACGATGCTGAGGTCAACACAGACAGCTTCAAATATGCCTATGAATTCGACAACTCCATCAAGGCCGAACAACAAGGCAAATTGGCTGGTGAAGAAACCTGGGTCGTCGATGGTAAATACTCTTACACCTCCCCCGAAGGCGAACAAGTCTCCCTGCAATACACCGCCGATGAAAATGGTTACCATGTCGATGCTGCCAACCCCTTGTTGCCCACTCCCCCACCAATCCCAGCTCACATCCTTAAGGCTATCGAATATATCAATACCCACCGCGCCTAATAAGGCAAAGCTTAAATTTCTTAATTGTTGTTTCGTTTTACCGATTAAAATAAAAATGTTATTGAAAATATAAAAAACTCTAGCGACCATTTTCGTTTCTTCTGTTGCTCGTACTTTCAGTGAAGTTAACTAATTCCTATCTATAGAGTTGGGAGAAGTACTTGTTATTCTAGCACGGGTTGGTTCCAATTATTTGGCCCATACTAATGCTGTATTATCCACTGATTATACCAGATCCACCGCAAGAGTTATAAGTGCGTAAACGTACACAAACTCGCTTGTTTATCCGAGGGTAAATATTTGACATCGTTATGGAGGAACTTTTGGACACTTCATTGGATAAGATGACGTACAAACCACGACTATTAACGAAATATGTTGACGGTCTTTTGGTAATCATTATGGTAGATGAAATTCAGACCATGTTACAAACACTTAACTCGTTCAACAAGCAAATACAGTTCACAATGGAAAGGGAAGATAACAACAAACTACCATATCTGGACTGTATTATTCATCGACAAGGTTCTCGGCTTAAACTTGACTGGTATCAAAAACCTACTGCTGCTGGTAGACTTATCAATTTTAATTTAAAACATCCTAGGAGAGTAATAATCAACATAGCGACTAATTTCATCATTAGGCTCTTATCTCTAAGTGACGCAGAATTTCACCAAGACAATATACTAAAAATTAAGGACATACTAAAAAAGAATGACTTTCCCACAAAAACAATAACAGACTTATTAAAAAATATAAATTCGGAAAAAGTGTACACCACAACAGATACCAACGAAAACGACAAAATATTCAAATCTTTGACCTATGTAGCGGGTTTTTCTGAAAGATTTCGCCACTCAAATTTATACGACAAAGAAAACAAGTAAGGAAAGGCTAAAGCCGGGCGGGGCCGACTATATTATACACTCCACTTTGTATCGGAATACAATTCAAGTCAGTAAAAAAGTGAAACGGGAAAATTTTATGTATGTTTCCTAATCATAGGCTAATATGACCTGGTCCAATTTGTCAAATCGAGAATAATATTTGTATCGGCGCTATATCCAAACAAGTGACTAACTTTCACAATAAGTTATTCTAGTTGAAGTATAACGTGTTATGCTCAATTTGAAGAAATTCTCTGAAAATACGCGGTTTCTGGGGGAACGAAATTTGTATGAGAGCTATATGTAAATCTGAACCGATGTGACCCATTTTCACCATAGGTGTTCCTAGTACAAATATAAGATGTTTTGAGAATTTTGAAGAAAATCTGTTAAAATATGTGGATTCTGGAGCGGAAAAATTTAAATTGGGAGCGAGATTTGTATGGGAGCTATATATAAATCTGAACTGATCTAACACTTTTTTACCACAGGTGTTTCTAGTTGAACTATAAAATGTTTTGTCAATTTTGAAGAAAATCGGTTGAAATATGTGGTATCTAGTGTGAAAAGGGTCAAATCGGGAGTGAAATTCGTATGGGGGCTATATCTAAAGCTGAACCGATTTTCTTCAAATTAAATAGCGTTCGTCCTAGTCCCGATAAACTTCGTTGGGTCTATCTCCCTTCCTTTTGGGTGTTACAAACAAATGCACAAAGACATAATACTCTCGTGGAGTGTATAAAAATGAATCTGTGTTTGTTTGTTTGCTCTTTATAGCCGCCTAAACTACTGGACCGATCTTCTTGAAATTTTCGCAGTATATTCATGCTGAACCGATGGTGAAAATAGGCTATATTTTTTTGATATTTTCAGTGGGCGTGGCACCTCCCACACAAATTGGGGATTTATTCGTTTTTTATAAATTAGCATATTCGCAGTACTGTTGCAATTAGAGTCTTGCATTTTGGTGAAAGTTCACTAATTGTTAGTCTGCACAGTTCTGCAAAAAATGGGCGGTATTGGAAAAGTGGGCGTAACACCTCACATACGAAGTTAAAACCAATTATCGAATATATTCAGTTCTATGACAGCTACAATGCTGAAATTTTTGCATAAATGTGCGCAGTTGTGCCAAAAAATGGGCGATATGGGAAACATACGAGATTGAAACCTATTATTGAAAATTGTCAGTTCTATGACACTTAGAGTGCTGCAATTTTGTGTAAGTGCATCTAGCATCAATGTACTTAGTTGTGTCATAAATGGAGGGTATTGGAAAAGTGGGCGTGGCTCCTCCATACGAAGTTAAAACCTATTGTTGAATATATTCAGTTCGATGACAGATACAATACTGAAATTTTGTGTGAGTACATCTAGCATCAATGTGCGTAGTTGTGCTAAAAATGGGCAGTATTGGAAAAGTGGGCGTGGTACCTCACACACGAAGTTAAAACCTATTATCGAATATGGTCAGTTATATAACACCTGCAGTGCTGAAATTTTGAGCGAGTGCATTCAGCATCAATATGCGTAGTTGTGCCAAAAATGGGCGGTAATTGAAAAGTGGGCGTGTCACATCACAAACGAAGTTAAAACCTATTATCGAATATATTCAAAATGGGCGGTAATTGAAAAGTGGGCGTGTCACATCACAAACGAAGTTAAAACCTATTATCGAATATATTCAGTTCTAAGACAGCTACAATACTGAAATTTTGTGTGAGTACAACTAGCATCAATGTGCGCAGTTGTGCCAAAAATGGGCGGTATTGGAAAAGTGGGCGTGGCATCTCCCATACGAAGTTAAAACCTATTATCGAATATTGTCAGTTATATAACACCTGCAGTGCTGAAATTTTGTGTGAGTGCCTTCAGCATCAATATGCGTAGTTGTGAATTTTTGGCACGGCGGTACTGGAAAAGTGGGCGTGGCACCTCCCATACGAAGTTAGAATTTAAGTTTTCGAATAAATTCAGTTCTCCCATACGAAGTTAAAACCTATTATCGAATATATTCAGTTCTATGGCGGCTACAATACTGAATTTTTCTGTGTGTGCATCGGGCATCAATGTGCGTAATTGTGTCAGCAATGGGCGGCATTGGAAAAGTGGGCGTTAAACTTCCCATACGAAGTTAAAACCTATTATCGAATATAGACACCTAGAATGCTGAAATTTTGTGTGAGTAGATCCATATGAAATTAAAACATGTTTTCGAGTATATTCGACACCGAGATGGGCGGAAAGTGGCCGAGACCCTTCCCATACGAAAAGAAAAACAAGTTTTAGAGTATACTCGAGACTCCTAAATTGTTGTGTGAATTAATTTAATTTAGACAATGCAGAAATGGGGGGATTTGAAAGATGTGGAAATTTTGATCTGAATTTTGTAAAACTACGCAGTTTCTTTGGCATTTCTTAGCACAATAGTAAAGAAAGGTTTCAAAAAAAGAAAAAAACCAATATGTAAGCTGATTTTAATTTTACTGTTTGTTTTATTTTTGCCTGGCGAAGCGGGTGGGGGTTCAGCTAGTTCATATATATACCACCATTCCTCAATGGTGGTATATAGGAACATATCTACCGTAAGTGGACCACATCGATCATCATGTTTTGATCTAACTTCGTTCTCTTACCGCTATAAACGCCACATATTTCATATATTCACCAACGGATTTTCGACATTGCCCAACAATCTCTAGCATTGGAAAAAATAAAGTAGATGTAGTTGTGTTCTCGATCGATTGGTTTATATACTCAATACTAGAAGGAGGTTATACCTATGTCCAGGAAATTCCGACAACGCATACTTCTAATATATTCAATTCTAATTTGCCATTAGATATACCTAATGTAGAGTAGACATAAGATTTCTGAATTGGTGGTGTTCCCGCTACACAAAGCATATCATTTTTGGCCAATACAGAAAACTATCATAAAACATAAACAGAACGGCGAACAAATTAAAAAAATATAAATGAAATTATACGTCTCCAAATGATAGTATTTACATAAATACATCCAAACGGCAGGCGCCTTAATAACATTTGCGTATAGAAATTATTGAAACATAAGAACCATCTGGTTTATAGGCATATTTTGTTCTTACATAATTTGCATAGGAAACATGTTTAATATTAATT
The DNA here is from genome assembly GCA_947397865.1 of Polietes domitor. Taxonomy (NCBI): domain Eukaryota; kingdom Metazoa; phylum Arthropoda; class Insecta; order Diptera; family Muscidae; genus Polietes; species Polietes domitor. Next base: position 65,449,647 of record OX377622.1, read on the forward strand.
TAAATAAGAACACATATCAGAGGCGCTTTGCCAAAAGAATTCCCAAAGTGAGACTATAAATAGTTTACCACGTGAGTGTTTCGATATTAGTTTCTATTCAAGACTCTTTCAAATAACTTCAGCAACATGAAATTCCTGGTAAGTTTAGCAATTCGTGGACTCAACTTGTCAACACGGTGTTAAATAACCGCCTTGTGTATTCTTATAGATCGCTATCGCTTGTGTTTTGGCTGTGGCCGCTGCCAACCAGGAGGCCAATGTTCTCCGCAACGATGCTGAGGTCAACCCAGACAGCTTCCAATATGCCTACGAATTCGACAACTCCATCAAGGCCGAACAACAAGGCAAATTGGCTGCTGAAGAAACGTGGGTCGTCAAAGGTCAATACTCGTACACCTCCCCCGAAGGTGAACAAGTCTCCCTGCAATACACCGCCGATGAAAATGGTTACCATGTCGATGCTGCCAACCCCTTGTTGCCCACTCCCCCACCAATCCCAGCACACATCCTTAAGGCTATCGAATACATCAAAGCCCACCCCGCCCAATAAGGCAAAGCTTAAATTTCCTGATTGTTGTTTCATTTTAACGATTAAAATAAAAATGTTATTAAAAATTTAGAAAAAATCTGCATTAGTTTGTAACACTCAAAAGGAAACGATATAGTTCATAAGACTTACTTTCTGAGTCGATAACACCGTGTGTCACGGACACCACTACGTGATCAAAGATTATATAAAAGACCCATGTCTCCCAGTTTTGCCCAAAGTCGTGCACTTTTTATACCCTCCACCTACTGGATGGGGGTATATTCACTGTGTCATTCCGTTTGTAACACCTTGAAATATTCAACGGAGACCCCATAAAGTATATATGTTCTGGGTAGTGGTAAAATTCGAAGACGATCTAGCCATGTCCGTCTGTCTGTCTGTCCGTCTCCTAAATGTGTCTTATGGTTGCAGATCGGTGGGGATTGAAAGTGGGCGAAATCGGCCCAAAGGGAAAATTTTTCCCTCACAAGGACTAAAAATATCCATAATAAACCCTAATATTTTCGAGTATTTAAGCATATTTTTTCAGTATTTAAGCTTGAACTTACATGATATTGGGTATGCGCATTCCCCCTCAAAAACGTGCACCATAAAGTAATTGTTATTCGTAGGGGGTGAAATGGGGCAAAAAGGGATAAAAATTGTACTTATGAACTACGACAGCAGCTAGAAACACGAAATTCGGTGTGTGCATTCCTCTAATTGATTATACACATAATATAAAAGTATTTTTTCCAAATTCGTACTTTTTAAGGGTAAAATGGGAGTAGAGGGATGAAAATGGTAGCAACTAAACGGCTGCACCTAGAATAATGAAATTCTGTGTATACATTCCTCTGATTGCGTAGACACGTAAAATAAACGGATTTTTTTTGGGTTTAAAATGGAAAAGGGGGATAAAAATAGTACCAACCAAATGACCGCTGCTAGAGTCATGAAATTCGGAGTATACATTCCTCTGACTGCGTATACACAAATAATAAATGTTTCTTTCCAAATTCGTACTTTCAAGGGATACAATGAGTACAGAGGAATAAAAATGGTACCAACTAAACGACTGCAGCTAGAATGATGAAATTCGGTGTGTACATCCCTCTAATTGTGTAGACACGTAAAACAAAGAGATTTTAGAAAGTCATACGCTTAAGGGGGTAAACTAGGGAAAAGGGGATACAAATGGTACCAACCATAGACACCCAATTTAAAAAAGATTTTTCTAAATTCTTACTTTTTACTTTTACGGCAAAAATTGGTTGAATCATGAAGTTAGGTTATTTTGCACTATGTTCTATATGTAAATTTATTGGGAGCCTTGCCTTATAATCGTGGTTTAAATAATAAAAATATTATATTTATTTATAAAATTATTTTTTCAATATTTGCATTTGTTTTGGTTTGGCTATTAAAAAAAATATATTTTCCTGTAATATTACTGCACTTCTACGAAAATCGACAGCAATGTAATCCATGGTGGAGGTTATATAAAGTTCGGCCCGGCCGAACTTACCGCCTTTTTTACTTGTTTATTTTACATTTTTGCAAAAAAGTGATCATTTTCTCAGGCTCATATCTTGCAAACCATTTGGAATTTTGATTTACTCTCTAAGGTAAAGTTGTAGCTTTTATCATAAAGGTTCATCTTCAGGGTCAAAATCGCAAAAAATATTTAAAAAACGTTTTTTAACCTTTTTTCCCTGTTCAGGTCCACAGGAAGCAAGCCGTTCAAAATTCAAGTAAACAATCAACTACAAAAATGTACCTAATATTTCAATAAACAACATATGAACTTCCTAGAAATGATTCTTAACAGCGTTTAGGTAGCCGCGAAAGTGAAAAATTTCCCGATTTTTTTAATTTCATTTGTTTTTTCTTTACTTCAACATTGACTCTGCTATCTACTACAAAAATAATAAAAAAGAAAAAGACTCGGTCTTTTTTCGGTCTTTTATCACGTAGTGGTGTCTGTATATGGTTATATTTCCATGACCTAAATAATACACACAGTGTAATATAACTTTGTTTGCATTACGTATACTTAATTGAAATATAATGTAATAATAGTAAGTATACTCTCTCAACCGAATCGCAAAATCTCAATCATATGAAGAAAAATACCAACACACCTATCACAGGGGTACGTAGTATACCTTATTATGACATAATATAATTAATAGTACGTATTTTTGTTATAGTTAACAGAGTATCTCAATGTTGAAGTAAAGAAAAAACAAATGAAATTAAAAAAATTTCGGGAAATTTTTCACTTTTGCGGCTACCTAAGCGCTACCTAAACAGTGTTAAGTATCATTCCTAGAATTATGTTATTTTATGGTTTAAAATAAAACAACTTTATTTAATATTTAAGATTCACAAAAATACGTCTTTATTGATTAACTTCAATTATGATCTGTTTTTTTAATTCATTTTCAACATTCTTTTCTTATGTTCTAAATTAAAGTAACATTAAATCTAATTAAAATAGAGAGAAGTGCAGTATCACTTTTATATGGAGAGAGAATGAGAGAATACATAGTAGTAGTTATAAAAGAGTCAACTAGTAAGATTGATAATATATTACAAGAGACATAAGAAGAAATACATATTTAGAGACTGATTAAGTTAAGCTACATTTGATAATACACATATACATATTAATAGAGGAGATTAGCACTCTTAGGTACATTCTTGTAGTTGATTGTTTCCTTGAACTTTGAACGGTTTGCTACCTATGGACCTGAACAGGGGAAAAAAGGTTAAACATCGATTTTTTAAACTTTTGTAGAAATAGCCGTTTTCTTTAACGCTTTTCAGTCAACTACAGTTGAAAATGTGTGTTATGAGTTTAAAAAAATATCAGAAACTCTTTCACGTTTCCCAATCTGCCTTTATCTCAATTTTGGTATTTTAGCACTTGTGACGTTCTTTCTTAGCACGGCAGTATAGTGATTTTTCAAAATGTGTACTTTTTGGGAAAGAGATTCAAAACGTTATAAAATGGCCGGTTACATCTAGAAACATGAGATCGAGGATATAAAAGTCTATGCTGTTGTATTTTTTTGTTCAAAACTGGGTAGAAAATGATAAAAATTATACATACGAATGGAGTTCAGCTAAAATTGTGCACATCGACAAGGGCTTTCCTTGTCGATGTGTGTATGAGGTTTCCAAATTACTATTTTAGATGTATCTACATTTGGGCATCTCGACATTCGCACCCCTTAAACTACTCCAAAAACAAAAAAGAATCTGAAAAAGTCGATCAGCCTTTTTAGTGTTCTAAAGCGCTTAAAAAGTACTATATTTAAAAAATATATCGTCAGGATTTAGTACAAATTGGTAGAAAATTATAAACAATTTTACGCGGAAACGGACGCGACAAAAAACAGAATACAAATATACAAAGTTCAGCGATTTTTTGAGAACTTTGTTTTTCCATATATACATGTAAATGAAGGTCAGAGGATATATTTTGTTCGTAGATTTATGAAATATGAGAATTATCTCTTATGTTTTTTAATTAGGTACAGCAGAAAAACGGTCGCGACAAAACGGACGCGACTAATATTTCCACTCGTAGTAAAGAAAATTAGCCATTTTCGTTAACACACTTGAACATTTAATAAAACTAAAAGAGAACAAGTAAACTTCAAGTTTCATAATAAAAAAGTTGTCGAAATAAGGAAGAAATAAAGTTAAAAGCTATTAGTGTGGTGTGATTTCATTTTTTTTGGTAGACCTTTTTTTGGAGATGCCCATATATCCACAAAAAGAAAAGTAAAAAAATATTATCCAAAAACAGAGACGGATAAAACTAATAACAAAAAACTGGTTTTTCCCATGCGAAGCAGCGGGTACTGCCAGTATTAGAATAAACAAGTAAAAACGGCGCTAAGTTCGGCCGGGCCGAAATTTATGTACCCTCCACCATGGATTGCATTCCACAGAGGCTGTCGATTTTCGTAGAAGTGCAGTAACATTACAGGAAAATATAAATCATTTTAATATAGCCAAACAAATACAAATATTAAAAAAATAATTTTACAAATAAATAAGTATTTTTAATATTTCAAACCACGTTTTTAAGGCTATGCTACCAATACGTTTACATATCGAAATAATACTTCAAGTCAATTCCAAAAATAAATATTCTTATATTTGTATTTTCAAAAACCTTAAATATAAATAAATATTGGTAGATAGTGGGTGTTTCAGTTGGTTGTATTTCCATTCTATTTAATTCCAAAAGTACAAATTTTGAAAATCTTTCATGACTCTAGCTGCGGTCATTTGGTTGGTACTATTTGTATCCCTTTTTTCATTTTATCCCCAAATAGTACGAATACCGAAAGTCCGTTTATTTTACGTGTCTACGCAATCAGAGGAATATATACACCAAATTTCATTATTCTAGGTGCAGAAGTTTGGTTTGTACCATTTTTATCCCTTTATTCCCATTTATCCCTTAAAAGTACAAATTTGGAAACAATACTTTTATATTATGTATCTACTCAATTAGAGGAAAGTACATACCGAATTTCGTGTTTCTAGCTGTTGTCGTGTAATAGGTACAATTTTTATCCCTTTTTGCTCCATTTAACCCCCTACGAATAAAAATTACTTTATGATGCACGATTTTGTTATAGGGGGAATGCGCATACCCAATATTATGTAAGTACAAGCAGACATATTGAAAAAATATGCTTAAATACTATAAAATATTAGGGGATATAATGGGTATTTTAATTCTTGTGAGGGAAAAATTGTTCCCTTTGGGCCGATTTCGACGTATTTATGGAAAATGTGGACGTCCTAGCTCCTTTCGTTTAGATGATAGCGTGCTTTCAACAGACGGACGGACGGACATGGCTAGATCGTCTTAGAATTTTATGTCGATCAAGAATATATACACTTTATAGAGTCTCAGGTCGATATTTCTAGGTGTTACAAACGGAATGACAAATGAATGCAATTTGTTTTATTAGCGGGCCTCAGTCTTACACTTTATTTATTTTCAAAAAATCGTGGACACGTTTCACAAATGTACCTACTTAACAAGAATCAATAAAAAATGATTTTCGAAAAGTTATCAGTTCAGTTATCAGGGTTGTTTCTGATTTTCCTGAAGTTGTAATTTGACGCATTAATACTTTGGAATAATGCGTTACATTACGACTTATGCCATTAAGACACCTTGTGAATTCTCTAATTGTGATATTTGAGGCTCTATATGTGAAAATGAAAAAATAGATGGGATTTAAAGTCAAATGATTTTTTGCAAGTGTTTTACAGGCCAGTTTAGAAGGAATTGTCCTATCCGCAAGAACGATTAAAAGTATGCACCAATTTTCAAAATCCACACTGGGTTGCAATCTTGTGGAATTAACCTATAATGAAAAATTTGCCACACTTTTATTCGTTGAAAAAAAAGAAAACGGGACAACCGGTTTTTTTAACCCGAAATCCCGACATTGATAATAAACCGGGTTTCTGATCGCTCTACTGGACACCCGAATGTATAATCTATAAGTTTAAGATTTCAAGATTACACTTATATCGGTAAAAAATAACGATAACGGTATTTCGAATTGTAATTGAATACCGCTACCGGCATTGTTGATACGCCACAAATAGTTAAAAGTCAGAAATATGTGTTTTTATAATTTATAAATTTACATTTTTATGTAAATACAATGGTTTTACTGAATGAATTTAGCAGTGGTTTAAATTTGATTTCGTTTGCTCACAAAGCAACGATAGCATCATAATCTGGTTTATTTCCGAATTGTATTCATTATAAATTTTACACCAGCGAGAAGAGCAAGATAACATTCAATTATCTTGCATAGCTTTTACTCAGGTTTAACATTTATTGATGCATCTTCCACTTGTGCAGAATATCGAAATTTTGACAGGCCGCTTTTTTCTTTCTAAATGTATGGAGAATTTAGGAAGTAATTCATTAACATACATTCCATTTGATTTAGATAAAATAAAAGTAAATCCGAAAAATGTGATATTTAGAAAAATTACAACAATATCTTCGATTTTTCTTTTGCACAACGATGTTTTTCGGGATAAGGACGAACGCTATTTAATTTGAAGAAAATCGGTTCAGATTTAGATATAGCCCCCATACGAATTTCACTCCCGATTTAACTCTTTTCACTTTAGATACCACATATTACAACAGATTTTCTTTAAAATTGGCAAAACATCTTATATTTCCACTAGAAACACCCATGGTGAATATCGGTCAGATCGGTTCAGATTTATATATAGCTCCCATACAAATTTCGCTCCCGATTTGACTTTTTCCGCTCTAGAAACCACATATTGTATCACATTGTCTTCAGATTTGGTAAAACATCTTATATTCCCACTAGAAACTCCCATGGTGAATATCGGACAGATCGGTTCAGATTTATATATAGCTCCCGTACAAATTTCGCTCCCGATTTGACTTTTTCCGCTCTAGAAACCACATAATGTATCAGATTGTCTTCAGATTTGGTGAAACATCTATTATTTCCACTAGAAACACCCATGGTGAATATCGGTCAGATCGGTTCAGATTTATATATAGCTCCCATACAAATTTCGCTCCCGATTTGACTTTTTCCGCTCTAGAAACCACATATTGTATCAGATTGTCTTCAGATTTGGCAAAACATCTTATATTTAAACTAAGAACATCTATGGTGAAAATAGTTCAAATCGGTTCAGATTTAGATATAGCCCCCATACAAATGTCGTTCCCGATTTGACATTTTCCTTTGTAGAAACCACATATTGTACTCGATTTTCTTTAAATTTGGCACAACATCTTATAATCTTACTAGAAACACCTATGCAGAAATTGGGTAAGATCGGTTCAGATTTAGATATAGCCCCCATATAAATGTCGCTCCCGATTTGACTTTCTCCGCTTTAAATGCCACATATTCTAATCGATTTTCTTTAAATTTGGCACAACATCTTATAATCTAACTAGAAACACCTGTGGCTAAAGCGGGCTAGATCGGTTCAGATTTAAATATAGGCCCGATACAAATGTCGCTCCCGATTTGAATTTTGCGCTCTAAAAAACATATATTGTACCCGATTTTCTTTAAATTTGGGACAACATCTTATAATCCAACTAGAAACACTATGCAGAAATTGGGTAAGATCGGTTCAGATTTAGATATAGCCCCCATACAAATGTCGCTCCCGATTTGACTTTTGCCGCTTTAAAAGCCACATATTGTGCTCGATTTTCTTTAATTTTCGCACAACGTCTTTTAATCTGACTAAACAAAACTATGGTGAAAGTGGGTAAGATCGGCTCAGATTTAAATATAGCCCAAATTCAAATGTTGCTGCCATAAGTTTAACCGATTTTGGCCAAACTATACATTTTATATTTCACCTATTTCGTTCCAGGTTTCAATATATCCTCATACAAATGTCCTTTCCGATATAAAATTTTTTGTCTAACACATACATTTACAGGATACAAAAAACCTTCCCGTTTTCACTTTTTCACCGAATGGAATTGTATTCGGATTGAAAGTGGAGTGTATCATAGAGTCGGCCCCGCCCGACTTTAGCCTTTCCTTACTGGTTTTAAAGATGTGTGTTCTTTCAATCGTCTGCAAATCCTGAACAACTTAACTGATTTTAATGTACTATATCTTGTTTTGAAGACAGTTTCAATTAATTTTTGATTTTGAAGTGAGTAGTATAGACGTGTTATATTTTTTAAAGCTTTTACAGTTTTATTTCTTTTAATTTGATTTTAGAATTGATTAGAGTGTTCGTAGATGTCTATTTTAGTGACTGTGCGAGTTTCGTGAAATGATAGCTTCTATTTTTTACGAATTTTACTTTTTTTTTTTGCAAATTCAACCAGAATTTGATTGAAAAATCTTCAGAATGATAATTTTTCAGTAGTTTATTAACACAAGGTTTAAAAACAATGAAAAATATAAGAAAAAGTAGGTAATGGAAAAAATATATATTTTATTCATTACCTACTTTAATTTAATCATTTCGAAAATCAAAATAAAAGAAATAAAATTATAAACCTTTTGAAAATATAACGTGGCTGTACCATTCCAATTCAATATTCAAAAAGTAATTGAAATTGCCTTCAAAGCGAGGTATTGTACATCAAATTCGGTTAAGCATTTCAGGAGTTACAGGCGATTGTTATTTGTATTTTTATACCCTCCACCTACATGATGGGGGTATACTAACTTTGTCATTCTGTTTGTAACACCATGAAATATCGACCTGAGACCCTATAAAGTATATATATTCTTGATCGTCATAAAATTCTAAGATGATCTAGCCTGTCCATCTGTCCGTCCGTCCGTCTGTCAGTGCGTCTGTTGAAAGCACGCAGGCATCTAAACGAAAGGAGCTAGTAGGTCCAAATTTTGCATACATACGTGTTATAGTCGTAGGTCGGTTGGGATTGAAACTGGACGAAATCGGCACAAAGGGAAAAATTTTCCCCCCACAAGGACTGAAAAAACCCATAATAACCTAATATTGTCCTTACTTGATATGGGGCAAAAAGGGATAAAAATGGTACATATCTAACGACAACAGCTAGAAACACGAAATTAGGTGTGTACATTCCTCTAATTAAGTAGATACATAATATGAAATTATTTTTTCCAAATTCGTACTTTTAAGGGATAAAATGGGAATGGTGGGATAAAAATGGTACCAAGCAAACGACTGCCCCTAGAATAATGAAATTCGGTGTATACATTCCTCTGATTGCGTAGACACGTAAAATAGAAGGATTTTTCGAAAATTCGTACTTTTTGGGTTGAATTGGAAAAAGGGGATAAAAATAGTACCAACCAAATGACCGCAGCTACAGTCATGTAATTCGGAGTATACATTCCTCTGACTGCGTAGACACGAAACATAAAAGGTTTTTCCAAATTCGTACTTTCAAAGGATACAATGGGTACAGGGGATAAAAATAGTACCAACTAAACGAATGCGGCTAGAATGATGAAATTCGGTGTGTACATCCCTCTAATTGCGTAAACACGTGAAATAAAGAGATTTTAGATAGTCGTACTCGTGAGGGGGTAAAATTGGAGAAAGGGGATAAAAATGGTACCAACCAAATGGCCGCAGCTAGAATCATGGAATTCGGTGTATACATTCCTCTGACTGCATAGACACGCAAAATAAAAACGATTTTTCCAAATTCGTACTTTTTACTTTTACGACAAAAATTGGTTGAATCATGAAGTTAAGTTATTTTGCACTATGTACGTGAGATAATGGATTATCAAAATTTGTGCTTTTGGAATTAAAATAGAATAGAAATACAACCAACTGTATTTCCTACCAATATTTATGGTATAAATTAACGAAACATTAGTTTTGTTCGGTTTTTAAAAAAGACCGTCTTTATTGAGTGGTAAAATACGACTGATTAAAATGATCAAAGATGAAGTAAAATAATCTTAATTCTAATGTTTGACGTATGAGAGCGACACGTATGAGATTGAGCTGCAGGTGTTCATACTGCAGAATCAGCATTTTGGCGTTGATGTGAATTTCCCGTGGGAACGTTTAGTGAACATGTTGTTACAATGTTTTTGTCGTTAACATATATAAGCTTTTTTGAAAATATGAATATAAGAATATTTATTTTTTGAATTGATTTGAAGTATTAATTCGATACAAAAATATAAAAATATATATATATATATATATATATATATATATATCAGCATCTGTAGAATGCAATCCATGGTGGAGGGTATATAAAGATCGGCTTTATATACCCCGTGGAGGGTATATAAAGTTCGACTTAACTCCGTTTTTACTTGTTTCACTTTTAAATGGGTCATAATTCGTGGAAATTTTTTTTCTATTTTTTCCCAAAAGACGTAAACAATATAGTTATGAGAAGAATACATAAACAAACTTTCAAAACAATAGCAGCTATCGAGGCCAAAAACCGTACCGCTTGACATGGAATAACTCATATGTATTTGATTCTACAAAGGCTTTCAAAGGAAAAAAGTTATGTTGGTCCAAAATATTTTTTACTATCCACAATTTCTACTAAAACAAATTCAAGTGCAAAATCTCTTAAATTGTGAGAGCAAACGTTCGACAAAGTCGAAAAAAGAAATCACGTTTCTTCAATTTTCAAAATCTCAAAAAGGTGAAAATCTGGATTTACAGAACTCAAAAATGTTTCCTAGATCAAGTTGAAACTCAATATATAGCCAACAAAATTGTTGGTTACAAAACAGGTATTTATGAGCGCTACAAATGTTCACAATGTCTCTTTCACGTAAAAACAGTGGTTTAGTGGCAGTCGTTAAAATAAATTGAAACAAGTAAAAAGGCGTTAAGTTCGGACGGGCCGAATCTTATATACCCTCCACCACGGAGTGTATTCCACAGTATTATCGGTAGACTAGAGGCTGTCGACATTACATAGAAGTGCACTAAAATATTAGGAAAATTGTGATTCTTCATTATTATAATATTAATAGTCCTCTGCTATATTTAAATATTGATATAATTATTAGTCAGAAATATTCAAAAATGTGCCCGAAATATAGAAACCATTTCCCTCAAGAAGGATTTTCCCCATTTGCATTTTCTTGATTCCATCTACAGCCTAAATGTCTGTAACATTTTGATAGGAACATTTGTAATAGTGAAGATCCAATATGTTTCCGAGCGGAATATATACACCTAGTGTCATGATTTTAGCTACAGCCGTTTGCTTGGTACAAGTTTCACTCATCCATTTTGACTCCATTTTGACTCTAAAAGTACGAATTTAGAAAAATTCGTATCACTTATTACCCGCGTCTACGTAGACAGGCGAGTGCAAATACTAAATATCATGATTCCAGCTACAACCGCTTGATTGTAGCCAAATTTAATTCCATGTAGATCCTGATGCTACGAATATCGGAAGATCTCTGTATTATTCGCGTCACCGCAGTCAGAGAAGTGTAGACACTGAATTTCATTATTATAGCTGCAGCCGTTTGGTTGGTACCATTTTTATCCCCATTTTCCGCCTAAAAGTACAAATTTCGAAAAAAAATCCTTGTTATTTCGCATCTTCACAATCAGATAAATGTACAGACCGAATTTCACGATTTCATCTTCTTTTTCAATTGTATCCCTTAAAAGTACGAATTTTGAAAAATCCCTCTATTTTACGTATCTACGAAACGTCCCTCTAGTACACTCCCGAACATTTATTTACCATTTTTCTCCATTTTTGTCCCATTTCACCCGATAAAAAGTGTATTTATTTTTTGGTGCTTCTACGCTACAAGTGTACGCAAAAAATTTCAAGTGCATATAAAACAAACATTTTACAAAAATTGCTTAAATATTCTAAATATTAGGGAGTACTTTCAGTCCTTATTAGGGAATTTTTTTCACTCTGGACCGATCTCGCCCACTTTCAATCCCAATTGATCTGCAACCATAAGACACATTTAGGGGAAATTTGAACCTCGTAGCTCATTTCGTTCGGCCGCTATCGTTCTTTCAACATACAGACAGACGGACAACCGTCGGACATGGTTAGATCGTGTTTGAATTTTACGACGATCCAGAATATATATACTTTATGGAGTCTCCGATGAATATTTTAAGGTGTTACAAACGGAATGACAAAGTGAATATACACCGATCTTTAGGAGGAGGGTATAAAAAACTTGTTTAAAAAAATAATATTTCTTTTGACAATTTATCGAGCTAAACTAAATTTTATCACAAAAATAAAAATATATCTGATAATGACAAAGCATTCCACCACTTTTTTAACTACACGTTTTGGAAATCAAAAATTGTCTAACACCAACACCCTACTGTTACAGCATTCCACAGAATTTTGTGAGAACTTTGTTCTGGGGTTCATTATATAACCTTCGAGTTTTTGTATCATTTTGACGATAAGTTATCATTGATAAGTGAAATATTTTCAAACAAACAAAAACAATTTCAAACGTTGAAATTCAAAATTGCGTTTTCAAACATGAAACGATAACAACGCCATTTTTTCTTCCAAAATAAAATTTTGAATTTGAAAATTTGAAATTGTTTTTGTTTGTATGGAAATATGACAAAGAAACACTAAAAAACGACACGATAATTGGAAAGTTACATAATTAGCACAAAAACAACAAAAACAATGTCAGTTCCGTCATAAAATAAATGGAAATTTTTAATAATAATGTCTGTGAATGGCTTCACTTTAGAAGCATTGATTGTGAGTTTGATTTCCAAAATCCAAACACGCAACTCTTCCCAAACAAAATCAATCTACGTTTGAAAAACTATTCATAATGATGCCTAAATGATTAATTATTCAAGAATTTGTTAAACAACATGTATGTCTAACACCTACAGTCATTAAAAGATTAACGTCCGAAACCAGTTCTGCCAAAAAGTTCGGTAAAGTAGTGCGGTTTCGAGTTGCCATCGTATAGGGCTTTTATAAATGGTTGGACCCGATCAATGTGGTACATAAGACCATACATAAATATCATAATCTATATGTACAAAGCTTTTGGCTCAAAAATATTGGAATTTTTCAAAAAATGTAATTAGGGCATTCGATGTTTATACCCTACACCACTTAGTAGACTGTGGTATTATAAGTTAGTTTTCCGCCAAATGTTTGTAACACCAAGAAATAATCGAAATAATAATAATAATAGAGTCACCAGCTGAATGGATTTAATGATGTCTGTCTGTCTGTCTGTCCATCCGTCTGCTGTCCATCTAATCTTGTTCGCACTCTACAGGTCGTAATTGTTGTCCGATTGTCATGAAATTTGGAAAAAGTTATTTTTTCGGCCAAGGACCATCGGTTTGAATTTGGAGGAAATCGGTTCAGATTTCATATAACCTCCATACAAATATCCTTATAATTTACACTAATAATGCTCTAGAATACACATTTTACATGGGATCATGCCAACAATTTTAGGATCGTGTTATATTTGAACTAGAAACAGCTCACGGGAAAGTGGGCCACATGGGTCTATGGTTTGATATCAAGTGTACCGTCGATCAAAAATATTCCTGTTCTAAAATGCACATTTTACATTGGATCTTGATCAAATTTCCCACACAATGTTGCATTTAGACTAGAAACACATTTTTTGCAAGCCAGCTATATAGGCCAATGTTTTGGTATAGCCCCTATACAAATGGGCCCAGATTACACTATTATCGCTCCAGAACCTACATCCTACATTGGATCTTCATAAAATTTTGCACATCATGTTATATTTCAATAAATAATACCTACTTTGAAAGTGATCTATGTCGCGCCCTTACAAATGGCCCCAATGCCACCCAAAAGGAATCGAGATAGACCCATTGTTAATAATACCGATCGACTTAGAATCACTTTTTGAATCGATTTAGCAATGTCTGTCTGTCTGTCCAACTATTTTTGTAATCAAGGTACAGGTCGCAATTGTAGCCAGAACCAAATGAAACTTTGCACAACTAAATTTTTCGGGATAAGAACAAACGCTATTTAATTCTAAGAAAATCGGTTCAGATTTAGTTATAGTCCCCATACGAATTTCAAACACGATTTGACTCTTTTCACTCTAGATTACACATATTTTAACAGATTTTCTTCAAAAAAATGGCAAAACATCTTATATTTCAAATAGAACCACCTGTAGTGAAAATGTGTTTGATCGGTTCAAATTTATATATAGCTCCCCTACAAATTTCGCTCCCGATTTGACTTTTTCCGCTCTAGAAAACACATATTGTATCAGATTGTCTTAAAATTTGACAAAACATCATATATTCAAACTAGGAACACCTGTTGTAAAAATAGGTCAGATCGGTTCAGATTTATATATAGCTTCCACACAAATTTCACTCCCGATTTGACTTTTTCCACTCTATAAACCACATATTTTAACAGATCTTCTTCAAATCTTGGGAGATATCTTATATTTCAGCGAGAAACACCCTTGACGATAATGAGTCAGATCGGTTCAGATTTATATATAGCTCCCATATAAATTTCGCGCCCGGCTTGAATTTTTCCGCCCCAGAAACCACGTATTTTCACCGAACTGCTTCAAATTGAGCATAACTTGTTACACTCGAACTGGAAGAACCTATTGTGAAAGTGGGTCTTATTCCATGTTTGGACATAGCCCCGATACAAATATTTTTCGCGATTTGACAAATTGGGTCAGGTCATATTAGCCTATGATTTTTTACCGAATTGAATTGTATTCGGGTAGAAAGTGGAGTGTAGTCGGCCCCGCCCAACTTTAGCCTTTCTTTACTTGTTATTATTATTATCCCTCTAGTACCCACATTTTACATCGGACGTTTATCAAATTTTTCAGATTATATTATATTTCAACTAAGAATACATGTTATGAAAGTCAAATATAAGGACGCATATTTTGGTTTAACCCCCACACAAATTGGGTCCCCATTCTACTCTATTACATCTTGATTGGATCTCGATGCAATTTTGCAGATCATGTTGTATTTAAACTAAGAATACCTACGTTGAAAGTGATCTATATGGACCAACTATTTAATGGACCCATTTTTCTTATTATCCCTCTAGGACCTACATTTTACATCAGAAGTTTTTCAAATTTTGCAAATTACATTATATTTCAACTTAGAATACATACTGTGAAATTACTTAGAATACCTACTGGAGGCCAAATGGGCCCAGTCTACTCTATTATAGCTCTAGAACCTACATCTTACATCGGATCTTGATTAGTTTTTGCAGATCATGATTTATTTCAACTAGGAATACCTACCGTGAATGAGAACTATATAGGCCAATGTTTCGGTAAGGCACCCTTCAAATATCCATCCGATTCATCCTATTACCGCTGCTTTTGTCATTGGATCTTGATTAATTTTTCCAGATCATGTTATATTTACTTTATTCGGAATATCTGCCAGAAAATTTGATTAATTACATTATCATTATATTCGTTAAATTTGACTAAAGATGATTCTGTATAACACCTGAGTTTAGTAATCAAAGCGAGGTATATACGCAGGGAGTGGTGTAGGGTATTATATAGTCGGCTCCGCCCGACTTTAGCCTTTCCTTACTTGTTTTGCATAGCGTAATTGGTGCGCTTGTTAATTGGAAGTGCTTTGAGATTTGTAGCTTTCTCCATATGGCATTATTTTGTTCTTTCGACGCTCTCATGTCTGCAGGTAATACTGTGGAATTTCATCGCTGGTAAAAATATAAATAATTTCTAACTTATACCCCATGGTCCGTCTTCGGATAGTAGTATCGTAAAGTAATGACGAATCATCGTTTCTTTTCTTTTTCGAAGTCAAAAATATTCTCTTTCTTTATATCTCGTGCCCTTTGCAGATATGAATCATATCCAAATATATACGGTAGATATAAAGATAGTGTTTGATATATATAAATATATATAACATTTTTTTATTTTAATCGTTAAGCACAAACAACACTTCAATCAAGCCATCAATCAAGCTTAATAGTTATCCTTGCTGGGGTGAGCTTCGATGTAGGCGATAGCCTTAAGGATGTGCTCTGGGATTGGTGGGGGAGTGGGCAACAAAGGGTTGGCAGCATCGACATGGTAACCATTTTCATCAGCGGTGTATTTCAAGGAAACTTGTTCGCCTTCGGGGGAGGTGTAGGAGTATTCACCGTTGACGATCCATGTGTCTTCACCGGCCAATTTACCCTCTTGTTGGGCCTTGATGGAGTTGTCGAATTCATAGGCGTATTTGAAACTGTCTGGGTTGACCTCAGCATCGTTGCGGAGAACATTGGCATCTTCGTTGGCGGCTACCACAGCCAAAACACAGGCGAGAACAATCTGAGAACAATGAACATTTCTCTAAATTCCAAGTCGGCAGTTTTAGTCGAATATCAAGAGGCTGGAATACTTACGAAGAATTTCATGATTGTTTTGTGGGACGTGTTGTTCGTTAGACTTATCTATTGAAACTGTGACTGTTCCTATTCAATCTTAATGCATTTATAGTAATTTTTGCGATCGTTCGATAAATTCCAGTTGCATTCTATCGCCAATTACGTCAAAACGTGTTCAAACATAAAAATTAAAATGGAAATTTCGGTGTTGTCTTAAAACGACAGATGCAAAAAAATCAGCTTTGGATTAATTTCAAATATATTCATTCATTCATTCGGCCGACTCTCAATGTTTGTGTATTTCAAAAAGTAATATTTGATCAGTTCCTGATGTTTGCTTTCTCCGTAGCATTATATACAATATAATTTTTGTTTAAAAGCTGTTTAAGAAGTGAACAATCTGTTTGTGTCCACATTTTGATATAAACCCCATACCAATGGGCCCCCAGTTTGCACGATTACCGCTGTAGAACCTGCATCTTAAATCGGATTTTGATCAAATTTTGCTGATCATGATATATTTCTACTAGGAATACCTATCGAGAATAAGAACAATCCTCAAGTGTTGCTAGGCCCCCTACAAATGTCCGTCTGATTTATCCTATTACCGCTGTAAAATATGGATTTGCCATTGGTATTGGTCATAATTTCCAGATCATGTTACAACTTCCCTACCAATTTTCATTATTATCTCCTTAAAACATTCATATAACATTGGATCTGGGTATAATTTTCCAGATAACGGATTATTTCATTATTGTTGTTCCCAACACATACTGATAAAGAGGACCATGGGTACCTTTTTTGATAGGCCTCCAATACGATTTTAGACGTTTTTCCTACATTATAAGTGGAACATCACGCATAAGTGGAGCATTACGCTTAGATATTGCCACCGCTTATATATGCACCTTCCGATTTGTTTACATAACACTCAAGGTTAAACTTATGACAGCCAATCTGGATGAAACTAATCGTTATATGTTATTTGCAATGAGGTAGGATCACAACGATTTTTTTTTTTGTGTATTAGCTCATAACATGTAAGAGCAACATAATACAGCAGATTTTCATTGATTTTGCGATATTCGTTAAATTTGACTAAAGATGCATTTATATGATATAAAATCGCCCCCATAAAACACCTGGGTTTAGTAATAAAAACCAGGCATATACTTAGGGAATGGTGTGAGTTATCATATAGTCGGCCCCGTCCGACTTTAGTTTTTTTATGGTCAGTGTACAGTGAGGCATGATTTTTATTGCAAAAGTGACTTTTGTACAAATCAAAACTTTTTCAAATCTCTCTTCGAATGACTTCCAGTTTAATTCTTAAACAAGTAAGGAAAGGCTAAAGTCGGGCGGGGCCGACTATATGATACACTCCACTTTCCAACCGAATGCAGTCCAACTCGGTAAAAAAGTGAAAACGGGAAGAATTTTTGTATGTATCCTAATCATAGGCTAATACGACCTGGTTCGATTTGTCAAATCGATAAGAATATTTGTATCGGGGCTATATCCAAACATGGAAAATGTGACTAACTTTCACAATAAGTTCTTCCAGTTCAAATATAAGGTGTTATGCTCACTTTGAAGAAATTCGGTGAAAATTCGTGGTTTCTGGGGCGGAAAAAGTCAAATCGGGAGCGAAATTTGTATGGGAGCTATATATAAATCTGAACCGATATAACACATTTTTACCACAGGTGTTTCTAGATGAAATATAAGATGTTTTGCCAATTTTGAAGAAAATCTCTTGTAATATATGGTATCTAGAGTGAAAAGATTAAAATCGGCAGTGAAATTCGTATGGGAGCTATATGTGAATCTGAACCGATCTGACCCATTTTCACTATGGGTGTTTCAAGGACAAATATAATGTATTTCGCCTAATTTGAAGAGGATCTGTTAAAATATGTGGTTTCTAGAGCGGAAAAAGTCAAATCGGGAGCGAAATTTGTATGGGAGCCATATATAAATCTGAACCGATCATACCCACTTTCAGCATAGGTGTTTCTAGTTCGACTATAAAATGTTGTGCCAATTTTAAATAAAATCGGGTACAATATGTGGTTTCAAAAGCGGAAAAAGTGAAATCGGGAGCGACATTTTTATGGGGGCTACATCTAAATCTGAACCGATCTGACCTATATTCACCATGGTTGTTCCTAGTTTAAATATAAGATCTTTTGCCAAATCTGAAGACAATCTGAAACAATATGTGGTTTCTAGAGCGGAAAAAGTAAAATCGGGAGCGAAATTTGTATGGGAGCTATATATAAATCTGAACCGATCTAACACATTTTTACCACAGGTGTTTCTAGTTGTAATATAAGATGGTTTGTCAATTTTGAAGAAAATCTGTTACAATATGTGGTATCTAGAGTGAAAAGTGTCAAATCGGGAGTGAAATTCGTATGGGGGCTATATCTAAATCTGAACCGATTTTCTTCAAATTAAATAACGTTTGTTCTTATGCCGAAAAACTTCGTTATGCAAAGTTTCATTTGGTTCTGTCTACAATTGCGACCTGTATCGTGATTACAAGAATAGATGGATGGACGGACAGACATACAGACAGACGGACGGACATTGATAAATCGATTCAAAAAGTGATTCTAAGTCGATCGGTATAATTAACAATGGGTCTATCTCTCTTCCTTTTGGGTGTTACAAACAAATGCACAAAGACATAATACTCTCGTGGAGTGTATAATTAAATATATTTAATATATTTATAATATATTATATTATAATTCTCTAATCAAGCTAACGTTGAAAGGCTAAGAACCATGTCTTTTATTATGATGTATGCATATGCATCGGTTTTTATACACTCCACGAGAGTATTATGTCTTTGTGCATTTGTTTGTAACACCCAAAAGGAAACGAGATAGACCCATTGTTAAGTATACCGATCGACTTAGAATCACTTTCTGAGTCGATTTAGCAATGTCCGTCTGTCTGTCTGTCCGTCTGTCTGTCCATCTATTGTTGTAATCAAATTACAGGTCGCAATTATAGTCTGATCTTAACAAAAATTGGCACAAGTAAGTTTTGTGGATCAAGGACAAATGCTATTAAATTTGAGGCAAATCGGTTCAGATTTAGATATAGCCCCCATACAAATGTCGCTCCCGATTTGACATTTTCCGCTCTAGAAACCACATATTGTACCCAATTTTCTTTAAATTTGGCACAACATATTATAATCCAACTAGAAACACCTATGCAAAAATTGGATGAGATCGGTTCAAATTTAGATATAGCCCCCATACAAATGTCGCTCCCGATTTGGCATTTTCCGCTCTAGAAACGACATATTGTACCCGATTTTCTTTAAATTTGGCACAACATCTTATAATCTAACTAGAAACACCTATGCAGAAAGTGGGTAAGATCGGTTCAGATTTAGATATAACCCCCATACAAATGTCGCTCCCGATTTGACATTTTCCGCTCTAGAAGATGTTGTACCAAATTTTCTTTAAATTTGACACAACATCTTATAATCCAACTAGAAACACCTATGCAAAAATTGGATAAGATCGGTTCAGATTTAGATATAGCCCACATACAAATGTCGCTCCCGATTTGACATTTTCCGTTCTAGAAACGACATATTATACCCGATTATCTTTAAATTTGGCACAACATCTTATAATCCAACTAGAAACACCTATGCAGAAAGTGGGTAAGATCGGTTCAGATTTAGATATAGCCCCCAAACAAATGTGGCTCCCGGTTTGACTTTTGCCGCTTTAGAAACCACATATTGTACTCGATTTTCTTTAAACCTATGGTGAAAGTGGCTAAGATCGGTTCAGATTTAGATATAGCCCACATACAAATGTTGCTCCCAAATGTTTAACCGATTTTGGCCAAACTTTACATTACTATACATTTCACCTATTTCGTTCCAGATAAAGTCCTTTCCGATTTAACATTTTTTGTCAAACACATACATTTACAGAATACAAAAATCCTTCCCGTTTTCACTTTTTCACCGAATTAAATTGTATTCGGATTGAAAGTGGAGTGTATCATATAGTCGGCTCCGCCCGACTTTAGCCTTTCCTTACTTGTTATATCCTACACCATAGGGTATAATGACTAAGTGTATGGTATCATATAGTCGGCCACGCCCGACTTTAACCATCCTTACTTGTTAGTAATAGCGTAGTTTCTACTAGTCAAATGTCAAAGAATAAAAGCTTCAAAATTGACAGCTACCGAAATACCGGGTGGTTCAAAATAACACCTCTTGTTGGAAAACCTTGTATAAAGTTTCTAGACAAACAATCTATAAATATTTATAATTTTTTTTTATTTTTTTTTTTAAATAAAATATTTTTGTTTTCTTTTCTTTTTGGTAAAGAAATATTACTTGTGCGAAAAAAATTAAAAAATTTTTATGTTAAATTTTTTCAATTTTGATAAGAATGAATGTGGTCTAAGTCAGTACATCCTCTGAAAGTAGTGGTTCCATTGGATGTACCAACAATGTCGATTTTTTATAAAAGTTTGATGTAGTTGTAGGATATTCTAAAAAATGTTGTGCTTTGGTGGAAAAATATTTTTCAATTGACTCAAACATAAACCATTACATATCTCAGAACTAGGGTTTGGGGTTTCCCGGACTTTTTCATTTCCCTGGAAAACGGGAATGAAAAGTTTCATTCCCGGGAATTCCCGGGAAAAATAATTTATTTTAGGTATGTCCAATATGATTTAAAATGTAAACATCTAGTATCTGGTGTGCGTTTTTAACCTATTAACCACCATACACGTCGGTGTAGACTATTTTAAGGTTTTCGTACTTTTTTGAAAACTTTTAACATGAATGTAATTCCTGATTATTAAACTATAGGCCTGTTCGATTGGGCTTATTACTTACTCGCTTAACAAGAAAGTAGTTAGTACTCTCATAGTGTTGCTACCAGATATTTCTTGTTGATTCATTTAAGAAAAAGCAATTGATAAAAATGTTGCCAGCTTATCAAGTCTCTTAATGGTAAGTAATCAAGAAGAACAATACAATATAATAATCTAAAAATAAATATTTTTTTTATTGCAGTAATAAATAATAATAATTTAAAATACTGACATATTAGACGAATTTTATTTTTCAAAATATTTTACAGCTTATTTTTCATGTTACAAATATTTTACTCCAGACCAATCGTCAGAATTAAAGGCGTCATAAAATTTGACATTTAAATCGCAGACACAAGTGACTTACACCAACACTAGATTCAAAATTAAAAAATGATTAAGGAAGTAAGGAAGGAAGGTAAAGTCGGGCGTGGCCGATTATATGATTATATGATACCCTTAGTCATTATTGGAGCTATATATAAATGTGAACCGATGAGATCCACTTTCGCAACAGATGTCTTTAGTTAAATTTGAGCTTGTTTGTCAAATTAGAAGAAATTGGAGCTATATATATCTGAACCGATCTGACCCATTTTCACCAGAGCTGTGTCTAGTTGAAATTTAACTTATTTTGCCACATTTGAAGAAAATCTGTTAAAATATGTGGTTTCTAGAGCGGAAAGAGTCAAAGCGGAGGAGACATTTGTATGGGAGCTATATATAAATTTAAACCGATCTGGCCTATTTTTACCAGAGCTGTTTATAGTTCAAATATATTTCATTGTGCCAAATTGGAAGAAAATCTGTTGATATCTGTGGTTACTGAAATATTACAATTTATTTAACAAATATCGTTATCAACAAAAATCATAAAATGATTAAGGAAGGAAGGTAAAGTCGGGCGTGGCCGATTATATGATACCCTACCCTTAGTCATTATTGGAGCTATATATAAATGTGAACCGATGAGATCCACTTTCGCAACAGATGTCTTTAGTTAAATTTGAGCTTGTTTGTCAAATTAGAAGAAATTGGAGCTATATATATCTGAACCGATCTGACCCATTTTCATAAGAGCTGTGTCTAGTTGAAATTTAACTTATTTTGCCACATTTGAAGAAAATCTGTTAAAATATGTGGTTTCTAGAGCGGAAAGAGTCAAAGCGGAGGAGACATTTGTATGGGAGCTATATATAAATTTAAACCGATCTGGCCTATTTTTACCAGAGCTGTTTATAGTTCAAATATATTTCATTGTGCCAAATTGGAAGAAAATCTGTTGATATCTGTGGTTACTGAAATATTAAAATTTATTTAACAAATATCGTTATCAACAAAAATCATAAAATGATTAAGGAAGTAAGGAAGGAAGGTAAAGTCGGGCGTGGCCGATTATATGATACCCTACCCTTAGTCATTATTGGAGCTATATATAAATCTGAACCGATGAGATCCACTTTCGCAACAGATGTCTTTAGTTAAATTTGAGCTTGTTTGTCAAATTAGAAGAAATTGGAGCTATATATATCTGAACCGATCTGACCCATTTTCACCAGAGCTGTGTCTAGTTGAAATTTAACTTATTTTGCCACATTTGAAGAAAATCTGTTAAAATAGGTGGTTTCTAGAGCGGAAAGAGTCAAAGCGGAGGAGACATTTGTGTGGGAGCTATATATAAATTTAAACCGATCTGGCCTATTTTTACCAGAGCTGTTTATAGTTCAAATATATTTCATTGTGCCAAATTGGAAGAAAATCTGTTGATATCTGTGGTTACTGAAATATTAAAATTTATTTAACAAATATCGTTATCAACAAAAATCATAAAATGATTAAGGAAGTAAGGAAGGAAGGTAAAGTCGGGCGTGGCCGATTATATGATACCCTACCCTTAGTCATTATTGGAGCTATATATAAATCTGAACCGATGAGATCCACTTTCGCAACAGATGTCTTTAGTTAAATTTGAGCTTGTTTGTCAAATTAGAAGAAATTGGAGCTATATATATCTGAACCGATCTGACCCATTTTCACCAGAGCTGTGTCTAGTTGAAATTTAACTTATTTTGCCACATTTGAAGAAAATCTGTTAAAATAGGTGGTTTCTAGAGCGGAAAGAGTCAAAGCGGAGGAGACATTTGTGTGGGAGCTATATATAAATTTAAACCGATCTGGCCTATTTTTACCAGAGCTGTTTATAGTTCAAATATATTTCATTGTGCCAAATTGGAAGAAAATCTGTTGATATCTGTGGTTACTGAAATATTACAATTTATTTAACAAATATCGTTATCAACAAAAATCATAATTTTCATAATATTTTATTGCACTTATACGTGAAGTCGACAGCCTGCAATACAGAGGAATGCAATCCATATAAGATTCGGTCCGTCTGAATATAAAACATTTTTACATGTTTCTTTTGTCTTTCTGTTAAGGTGATTTTCGCTGTAGCAAATATGACGCACTATCTTAAGTTCTGTTAACATTTTTTGGGCAAAACTTCAAAGCCGCACAACAACAGAATATAATATCTAAACCACGTACGTTGACGATTTTATCACATTGTTCATCGAACAGACAAAAGTAATAAACCGCTTTAGTTTAATTTTCTGTGTCAACTATAGTTGAATACAATAGAAACTTCATTCAACAGGGCATTTTGCTGAAATTGGCAGATTATTAAAAATATTATTTTTATTTTATTTGTCATAGTTGAATGCGGCATCTTTTCTTCTCAATTGTGAAGAAGAATATAAAAAATAGTTTTTAATTTATATGAAATCGTTGCAGTAACTCATTAAGTTTTGCGCGACGTTTCATCAAGATTTTTATTTCTTCGACATACATAAATGTTGGAAAACTATTCATTAACCGCCAGAACGGCTGAACCATTTTTATTGAAATTTGCGCATATGAGCAGTTATGAAAAACGGTATATTGCTTTAAACTTATTTCGAATAATTAAGTAATTCTCATTGTAGCTGATGAGATTAATGTATAAGTATTTTGATTTAGGTTGGAGTAATCTTTACAAAACCATTGACACTAATCTTAGATTCGAAACGGACGTCTGGCCCGCAAGAAAACTTCTTCCCGTTTTCACTTTTTTACCGAATTGAATTGTATTCGGATAGAAAGTGGAGTGTATCATATAGTCGACACCGCCCGACTTTAGCCTTTCCTTACTTGTTTTGTTTGATGTTCGTGAATTTTATTATTTTAAAGTATTGCAATTAAGTTACTTCGAAAGCATTTGTTACTTATTTTATTTTTCTGAGGTGTAATAATTTAGTTTTTTTGCAAAAAAATCTTCTATTCTATATTGGTACCACGAAAGCTTAACTAAAACTTTTACAGAAAAATATTTACCGAAAACATGAAAAGTACATATATATTAATCAGTAATATCATCAAAGAAAAATATTAAGTGAGATGATTCTCGTAATATTTTTCTGCATGCATTCCTATGTTGATAATTACTTTAACTATAAACAAATCCCAGATACAATTCTACGAATACTTTTATTGAAACTGAGCAAAACGAAAAAAAAATCATTTAAAAAGTAAATCCTATTATTTGTTGAATAAATGCTACTAAATAACTATTTGTATATTAATTATTATACCCTACACCACTTCGTGGGCTAGGGTATTATAAGTTAGTTTCGCGCCAAATGTTTGTAACACCAAGAAATAATCGAGCTTAGAATCATCAGCTGAGTTGATTTAACGATATCTGTCTGTCCGTCCGTCTGCTGACCATCTAAGCTTGTTCGCACTCTACAGGTCGCAATTATTATCCGATTGTCAGGAAACTTGGCAGAAGTTATTTTTTCTGGCCAAGGACCATCGGTATTGAATTTGGAGGAAATCGGTTCAGATTTAGATATAGCCCCCATACAAATGTCGCTCCCGATTTGACTTTTTCCGCCCTATAAAGCACATATAGTACCCGATTTTCTTCAAATTTGGCTTAACATCTTATAATCAAACTAGAAATACCTGTGGCGAAAGCGGGTTAAATCGGTTCAGATTTAGATATAGCCCCCATACAAATGTTGCTCCCGATTTGACTTTTTCCGCTCTAGAAACCACATATTGTACCCGATTTTCTTTAAAATTGGCACAACAGTTTATAATTGAACTAGAAACACCTATGCTGAAAGTGGGTAAGATCGGTTCAGATTTAGATATAGCCCCCATACAAATATCGCTCCCGATTTCACTTTTTCCGCTTTAGAAACCACATGTTGTACCCGATTTTCTTTAAAATTGGCACAACATTTTATAATTGAACTAGAAACACCTATGCTGAAAGTGGGTAAGATCGGTTCAGATTTAGATATAGCTCCCATACAAATGTCGCTCCCGATTTGACTTTTTCCGCTCTAGAAACCACATATTGCACCCGATTTTCTTTAAATTTGGTACAACATCTTATAATCCAACTGAAAACACCTATGGTAAAAGTGGGTAAGATCGGTTCAGATTTAGATATAGCCCTCATACAAATGTTGCTCCCGAATGTTTAACCGATTTTGGCCAAATTTACATATTATATTTCACAAATAAACATACATGGTGAAAGCGGGTCACATCGTTCCAGGTTCCAATATACCCCAAACAAATGTCATTTCCGATATAACATTTTTTGTCAAACATATACATTTACAGGATTCAAAAATCCTTCCCGATTTCACTTTTTTACCAAATTGAATTGTAATGGGATAGAAAGTGGAGGGTATTATATAGTCGACTCCGTTCGACTTTAACCTTTCCTTACTTGTTTCATATGGTATTTTTTTAGGTATTTTTGTTGGAACTCATTTTCGTAAAATTTTGAGAGAATTGAACTGGAATGACAACAAATGTTCTTGCTTCCCTTATTCTACTTCAATGTTGGACTAATTCTAAATATCCTTGTAATCGACTCTCAGGTTTTCTGACATAATTTATTATGTTTCCAAATACAAATACGGAAAAGAAACAGTTGGTGATAGAGAGACAAATACAGAGTGAGCCATTTACAATTTTAAATTTGAACTACCGTTTACATTGACTTTGAAAGATAGAATAGCATTAATTTTTATTATTATTTTCAAGTTTATGTTTAAAAATTTGTAAATTGGGACGCGTCCGACGCGTGTTCGCATCGCCCAATGGGGCCAATATTGTTCGGCAGAAGATGCAGAATTTTACCGAAAAATCGGGTTTTAACAGGACCACAAGTCACACAGCTAACGCAACATATTACGCACTGTTTTTGAAAATCGAATAATCAGCCGAAATTGTGATGTCAATTGGCCTCGGAGCAGTGATTTGAGCCCTTTGGATTATTTTCTCTGTTGAGCCATTAAGTATTAGTGTTACGCAAACCATCCAGAGGCAATTGAAGCGAAACATGAAATCGAAGTTGCCATTGAAGAGATTCGAGCCGGAACAATCGCAAATGTACTGAAAAATTGGGTTGATCGAATGAGGTACTGTCGAGCTAGTCGTGGTAGTCATACTAATGATATTGTGTTCCATTATTAAATGACAAAGTTTAACCTTTCCAATAAAACCAGAAATTTGCAAAAGTAATAAGTACTTGTTGGTTTTATAGCCGATTCTAATTTAAAAAGTTACACGACCCACCCTATATTTTGCGATCACACATCAAATCGGTTCTGATCTAACTTATCCTAGCAGAATCGACTATATGAGTACACCTTGACCAGGTATTGGATAACGCAAACACTTCTTCAATCTTTGTAGATATAAATTATGCATTTTTTAATCCACATTAGTGTACTCGTTCGAAGTAATCAGAAACAACGCAGGAATTGCTTATATTTTCTATAACATTTTTATTTTAATTGTTAAAAACAAACAACACTTCGATCAAGTCATTCACGCTTAATAGTTATCCTTGCTGGGGTGAGCTTCGATGTAGGCAATAGCCTTAAGGATGTGTTCTGGGATTGGTGGGGGAGTGGGCAACAAGGGGTTGGCAGCATCGACATGGTAACCATTTTCATCAGCGGTGTATTTCAAGGAAACTTGTTCGCCTTCGGGGGAGGTGTAGGAGTATTCACCGTTGACGATCCATTCTTCACCGGCCAATTTACCCTCTTGTTGGGCCTTGATGGAGTTGTCGAATTCATAGGCGTATTTGAAGCTGTCTGGGTTGACCTCAGCATCGTTGCGGAGAACATTGGCATCTTCGTTGGCGGCTACAACAGCCAAAACACAGGCGAGGACAATCTGCAAAACAATGAACATAGTAATAATAATAAATTCCAATTCGGTTGTTGTTTCTAGTGCAACATGCAGCCAGCTGGGGTGGGATACTTACGAAGAATTTCATGATTGTTTTGTGGGACGTGTTGTTCGTTAGACTAATCTATTGAAACTGTGACTATTGCTAACGAATCTTTTCGAATTTATAGTACTTTTCACTACTTTTCGATCTTTGACAAGTTCCAGTCGATTGTGCTATCAACTCGTTTTAATAACCGATTGTTCTTCTTCTGCATCGCAGTTGCCTAAAATTAAGACAAAAACTACTAAAAAGAAAAAAATCAAAAATCAAACAGCGAAAAAAGTCAGAAATCAAATCTAGTTTTCTGCGAACAAAACAAAACAAATCAAACGCAAAACATGTTATATGCCGAGGAGCTCATTCATTATTTATGTAAATTTGTTTAAATAATTAGCATAGCTGCCAAAATAATAATGCACACAGTGATTACTGTTGTTGTCGTTTTGTTTTGTTTTTTTTTTTTTGTATCTTCGCTGATTTTTTCTTTATATATTTATTTTCGATGATATGCCGTTTTGTTATTATTTTCGGGAACCTTAGATTGGCTAGTTCTCTGACAAAGGCAGACATCTGTGG
Source organism: Polietes domitor (assembly GCA_947397865.1). NCBI lineage: Eukaryota > Metazoa > Arthropoda > Insecta > Diptera > Muscidae > Polietes > Polietes domitor. The sequence goes on from OX377622.1 coordinate 65,477,898, forward strand.
TGAGCCGCATTCGGGCTGAGCTTGTGCGTGCGTTCGAGCTGAAGTTCCGCTGCCCGCGTTGATGGCGATGACATCGCAGGGGGTATCTTTGGTGTCATCAGTAGCTTTATGATATTTTAATTCGCTCTTAAACATTTTAATGAAGACCGGAATCGCACTATTGTCACCAGACTGCAAAACATCGCATAATAATCAATTAACACATCGTTTAGAACATGTTGTATGCGCCGGGCCGATCGCAAATTAAATCACTCTGGTTAAGAGGTTTGTTGCTTAAGTCTTTTGTTTCCTCATCTTCGTTGAGCGGCACAAACATATTTTCACTTCTACTACCAGCATTTCGAATTGTGTGTTTTAATTTAGAAAAGAGAACACAAATTGCTTTTCAGATTTAAGGAAAAGTGCACTTTTAGACGTCGCGAGTTAGAAAGTCACAGCGTTGATCACACTATCTTTGAAACCACTTTCATTTAAAGGTTGAATTAATTAACATTCATATACATATTTTAAAGTGAATCAATGACCCATAAAATAAATAAAATTTTGTCATTTATTAAAATCTGTCTGTATGTCTGTATGTTCCGAAAACTACTACATACATATTAAATAGTCCGAATTTTAATTGGAATGTTCTCAAGATTAGAATCAAACATCATTTGAATTTTTCTTTGCTATTCGTTGCAGTCAGTGTGGATTAAAGTTATCAGTAAGGTCTTAATGCATGTTCCTAGCTGCAATGTTCGTTCTACTCATTTCTTAATGTTAACGTTGTCGGCGCACAATGGGTGGAAAGGAAAATCGTTTTTTAATAACACTGCCACAAATTAAAACTTTTTGATTGGAACAGAATAGCGACCCCATAATTCTTAATGTCCAGCTGGTCTGAGTTTCTTTTCACAGTGGCTCAAAGTTTTCATTTTTTGGTCGAAAGGAGCAGTGAGATAAGTTTTGTAAGTTAATGTCTGAGAGAATTATTATCGCCAGAACTATATTGTGGAATTTTATGAGGATTATTTTTGTGGCAGGTTTTAACCCGCCAGCTCTTCTCTTTATGGGTCAACTGGACCCTTTTAATGAGAAAAACAAAAAAGTCATTTCTAAAAGGGCATTTAAGGATTTAAATTTTCTACGACAAAGTTCTATATAACAAAAAATAATTTCCAAAATTTAAAAGGCTTTTGGAAAAGGCAATTTTACTGATAAGCTATGAATAGCACCTTATTAACACATCTATATTAGCAATTCTGTTACAAATTAGTAAAACAATTTCACCTCCGATGACTACTACAACAACAAAATAATTTTTCTTCTATTTTGAAATGTCTGCTGTCAAATTCTAATAAAAAAAACATAATTAAAGAATTATAATAAAATTTACTTTTGGCCGAAGAATGTCATATTGGGCACTCGATAACTAATGGAGTTATCGAAAACATGTAGATCAATAATTTTCATATTTTAATATTCAGATCTTGCGGCCTCGGATATCATACTCTTGAAATATTTTTGATAAAAAATTTCGGTAGTGTTTTTTTAACAACTAATTAATTATTTTTTCGCTAGAAGTAGTCCAATGTGTTTACTTCCAACTGCAAAAAACAAAATCATGGTATCCCAAAGGAATCGAAGTGACCGCAAGACTGTATTTTCGAAATATATATAAACTTTTTCACATGACAATTTAACAAAGCTTGAAGGAATTTTGCTTCACTTAAAAAAAAAATATTATTATTATTTTTAATTGCCTTATAACAAAACAAGTAAGGAAAGGCTAAAGTCGGGCGGGGCCGACTATATAATACCCTACACCACTCTCTGCGTATGTACCTCGCTATGATTACTAAACCCAGGTATTTCATGGGAGCAATTTTATGTAGTTCATATAAATTATAAAGTTACTATAAATTCATCTTTAGTCAAATTTAACGAATATGGTAAATAATATGGTAATTGATCCAATTATCCGACAGACAAATACAAATTATACAGTAGTAATAGGACCGACATTTCAAAAAGGAGCCTATAACAACATTCTGGGCCTGTTCTAAAACATGGGCCTATATATTTCTCATTCATGGTAGGTATTCCTAGTTGAAAAATACCATGATCTGCCAAATTTGATTAAGATTCGATGTAAGATGTAGTTTCTAGAGCTGTTATAGATCAGAAAGGATCCCATTTGGGTTATACCAAATGAGCATATGGGCATCACCCAAACAATTCTCATTGCAATTCAATTCGGTAAAAAAGTGAAATCGGGAAGGATTTTTGCATCCTGTAAATGTATGTGTTTGACAAAAAATGTTAAATCGGAAAGGATGAAACCTGGAACGATGTGACCCGCTTTCACCATGTATGTTTATTGGTGAAATATAATACGTAAAGTTTGGCCAAAATCGGTTAAACATTCGGGAGCAACATTTGTATGAGGGCTATATCTAAATCTGAACCGATCTTACCCACTTTCACCATAGGTTTTTTAGTTGGATTATAAGATGTTGTACCAATTTTAAAGAAAAACGGGTACAAGATGTGGTTTCTAGAGCGGAAAATGTCAAACGGGAGCAACATTTGTATGAGGGCTATATCTAAATCTGAACCGATCTTACCCAATTTCTGCATAGGTTGGATTATAAGATGTTGTGCCAAATTTAAAGAAAATCGGGTGCAGGATGTGGTTTCTAGAGCGGAAAAAGTCTAATCGGGAGCGACATTTGTATGGGGCCTATATCTAAATCTGAACCGATCTTACCCAATTTCTGCATATGTGTTTCTAGTTGGATTATAAGATGTTGTGCCAACTTTAAAGAAAATCGGGTACAAGATGTGGTTTCTAGAGCGGAAAATGTCAAATCGGGAGCGACATTTGTATTGGGGCTATATCTAAATCTGAACCGATCTTACCCACTTTCACTATAGGTGTTTTAACTTAGATTATAAGATGTTGTGCCAATTTTAAAGAAAAACGGGTACAATATGTGGATTTTAGAGAGGAAAAAGTCAAATCGGGAGTGGTATTTGTATGGGGACTATAGCTAAATCTGAACCGATCTTACCCAATTTTTGCATAGGTGTTTCTAGTAGGATTATAAGATGTTGTACCAAATTTAAAGAAAATCGGGTACAATATGTGGTTTCTGAAGCGGAAAATGTCAAATCGGGAGCGACATTTGTATGGGGGCTATATCTAAATCTGAACCGATCTTACCCAATTTTTGCATACGTGTTTCTAGTTCGATTATAAGATGTTCTGCAAAATTTAAAGAAAATCGGGTATAATATGTCGTTTCTAGAGCGGAAAATGTCAAATCGGGAGCGACATTTGTATGGGGGCTATATATAAATCTGAACCGATCTTACCCATTTTTTGCATACGTGTTTCTAGTTGGAGTATAAGATGTTCTGCCAAATTTAAAGAAAATCGGGTACAATATGTCGTTTCTAGAGCAGAAAATATCAAATCGGGACCGACATTTGTATGGGGGCTATATCTAAATCTGAACCGATTTCCTCCAAATTCAATACCGATGGTCCTTGGCCAGAAAAAATAACTTCTGTAAAGTTTCATGACAATCGGACAACAATTGCGACCTGTAGAGTGCGAACAAGCTTAGATGGACAGCAGACGGACGGACGGACGGACGGACGGACAGACAGACATCGTTAAATCGACTCAGCTGGTGATTCTAAGCCGATCGGTATACTTAAAGGTGGGTCTAGCTCGATTATTTCTTGGTGTTACAAACATTTGGCGCGAAACTAACTTATAATACCCTAGACCACGAAGTGGTGTAGGGTATAATAACCTAGTCCACGAAGTGGTGTAGGGTATAAATACTATATTTTCGGTGTAACCTAGTGTCTACAATTTTTAATTTTTTCATAGAATAATATGATCTGACCCAATTTGTCAAATCGAGAAGAATATTTGTATCGGGGCTATATCCAAACATGGAATGAAGTGACCCACTTATACAATAGGTTCTTCCAGATGAAGTATAACCGGTTATGTTCAATTTTAAGAAATTCGGTGAAAATACGTGGTTTCTAGGCGGAAAAAGTCAAGCCGGGAGCGAAATTTGTATGGAAGCTATATAAATCTGAACTGATCAGACCCATTTTTACAATAGGTGTTCCTAGTTTAAATACGATGTTTTGCCATTTTTCAAGAAAATCTGTTGTAATATGTGGTACCTAGAGTGAAAAGAGTCAAATCGGGAGTATGGGGCTATATCTAAATCTGAACCGATTTTCTTCAAATTAAATAGCGTTCGTCCTTATCTCGAAAAACTTCGTTGTGCAAAGTTTCATTTGGTTCTGGCTGTATCGTGATTACAACAATAGATGGATCGACTCGGAAAGTGATTCTAAGCTTTCGGTATAATTAACAATGGGTCTATCTCCCTTCCTTTGGGTGTTACAAATAAATGCACAAGACATAATACTCTCGTGGAGTGTATAAAAATGTTTTCACTTGTGCCAAATCAATTTGTATGTAAGTTAGCACATTTGTTACGGCAATAAGTTCGGCCGGGTCAAACTATATATACCCTCCACCATGTATTGTATTCCACAGAATCGATTTTCGTATAAGTTCAGTAACATTACAGGAAAATGTAAATTTTTTTAATATTGCCAAACAAAAACTATTAAGAAAAGGTTAAAGTCGGGCGGGCCGACTATATGATACACTTTCTATCCGAATACAATTAAATTCGATAGATAATTGAAAACGGGAAGAATTTTTTTGCATTTCCTAATCATAGGCTGATATGACCTGACCCAATATTTGTATCGGGGCTATATCCAAGCATGGAATGTGACCCACTTACACAATATGTTCTTGTAGTTCAAGTATAACGTGTAATGCTCAATTTGAAGAAATTCTCTGAAAATAAGTGGTTTCTGGGGCGGAAAAAGTCAATCCGGGAGCGAAGTTTGAATGGGAGCTATTATAAATCTGAACCGATCTGACCTATTTTCACCACAGGAGTTCTCAGTTTTAATAAGATGTTTCGCCAAATCTGAAGACAATCTGAAACAATATGTGGTTTCTAGAGCGGAAAAAGTTAAATCGGGATCGAAATTTGTATGGGAGCTATATATAAATCCGAACCGATCTAACACATTTTTACCACAGATGTTTTTAGTTATAATATATATTATATAAGATGTGTTGCCAATTTTGAAGAAAATCTGTTGTAATATGTGGTATCTAGAGTGAAAAGTGTCAAATCGGGAGTTAAATTCGTATGGGGGCTATGTCTAAATATGAACCGATTTCCGATTTCAAATTAAATAGCGTTCGTCCTTATCCCGAAAAACTTCGTTGCGACCTGTATCGTGATTACAAGAATAGATGTACGGACGGACAGACAGACAGACGGACATTGCTAAATTAACAATGGGTCTATCTCCCTTCCTTTTATTTAGGTGTTACAAACAAATGAACAAAGACATAATACTCTCGCCATTTTCTTCAAATTTGGCATAACACCTTATAATCTAACTAGTAAGTGAGTAATGTCGGTTCAGATTTAGATATAGCCCCAATACAAATGTTGCTCCCAAATGTTTAACCGATTTTGCACAAACTATCCCTATCCCTATTATCGCTATCCCTATTATCCCTATTAATATTATAAAACCTTAGTGTAAGTCTGTCTGTCTGTTTGTTTGTTCCGCAATCACGTGTAAACGGCTGAACCGATGTTGTTGAAATTTTCAGTACAGATAGATGTAGGTCTGGAAGGAACTATAGACTATAGAATTTTTAAAAATTTGCTCTGTGGGCGGAGGGGCGTGGCAATAGTGTTTTTGAGAGCTAGAAGGCTGAAAATTGGTACATATATATTACTGAGCACGAGAATGATAAATATGATGCCGAAATTTGGATTTTCATTTTGTGGGCGGAGTGGGCGTGGCAATAGTGTTTTTTGAGCTAGAAGGCTGAAAATTGGAACGAATATATTACTGACCACGAGAATGATAAATATGATGCCGAAATTTGGATTTTCATTTTGTGGGCGGAGTGGGCGTGGCAAAAGTGTTTTTGAGAGCTAGATGGCTGAAAATTGGTACATATATAAAGGGTGATTTTTTAAGAGCTTGATAACTTTTTAAAAAAAAAAATGCATAAAATTTGCAAAATCTCATCGGTTCTTTATTTGAAACGTTAGATTGGTCCATGACATTTACTTTTTGAAGATAATTTCATTTAAATGTTGACCGCGGCTGCGTCTTAGGTGGTCCATCCGCTTAGTCCAATTTTGGCATTTCCACGTTTTTGAGTAACAGAGACCCAATTGGTGCGAACGGCGACGAATCGAAAATTGGTGGTCATCATTAACACTGGCCGATACAGCTGCGATATTTTCTTCAGTTCGCACTCTACGTAAGCGTGTTGGTGGTTTAATGTCCAACAATGTAAATTTGGTGCGAAATTTAGTCACAATAGCCCGAATAGCCGCTTCAGTGGGTCGATTAAACTGACCATAAAATGGAAGCGCGCAATGAACTTTCTTAACAGAGCACGCATTTTGATAATAAAATTCAATAATTTGCAAGCGTTGTTCGTTTGTAAGACGATTCATGATGAAATGTCAAAGCATACTGAGCATCTTTCTCTTTGACACCATGTCCGAAATCCCACGTGATCTGTCAAATACTAATGCATGAAAATCCTAACCTCAAAAAAATCACTCTTTATTACTGACCAGGAGAAAGATCAAATTGATGCGGAAATTTGGATTTTCGTTTTGTGAGCGGAGTGGGCGTGGCAAAAGTGTTTTTGAGAGGTAGTAGGCGGAAAATTGGTACATATGTATTACTGACCACTTGAAAGATCAATTTGATGCCGAAATTTGGATTTTCGTTTAGTGGGCGTGGCTATAGTGTTTTTAAGCTAGAATGCTGAAAATTGGAACGTATATATTACTGACCACGGGAAAAAAGTGTTTTTTAGCTAGAAGGCTGAAAATTGGAACGTATATATTACAAACCACGATAATATCAATATGATAAGATCAATATGAAACCTGATTTTAATATTACAATTTGTTTTTTTTTGCCTGGCGAAGCGGGCGGGGTTCAGCTAGTTAATATTATAAAACCTTAGTGTGAGTCTGTCTGTCTGTCAGGCTGTCTGTTTGTTTGTTCCGCAATCACGTGTAAACGGCTGAACCGATGTTGTTGAAATTTTCAGTACAGTTAGATGCAGGACTGGAAGGAACTATAGGCTATAGAATTTTTAAAAATTAGCTCTGTGGGCGTAGGGGGCGTGGCAAAAGTGTTTTTGAGAGCTAGAAGGCTGAAAATTGGTACATATATATTACTGACAACTAGAAAGATCAAATGGAGGCCGAAATTTGGATTTTCGTTTTGTGGGCGGAGTGGGCGTGGCAATAGTGTTTTTTTGTGCTAGAAGGCTGAAAATTGGAACGTATATATTACTGACCACGAGAATGATAAATATGATGCCGAAATTTGGATTTACGTTTTGTGGGCGGAGAGGGCGTGGCAATAGTGTTCTTTGAGCTAGAATGCTGAAAAATGGAATGTATATATTATTGACCACGAGAAAGATCAATTTGATGCCGAAATTTGGATTTTCGTTTTGTGGTCGGAGTGGGCGCAGTGGGCGTGGCAAAAGCGTTTTTGAGAGCTAGAAGGCTGAAAATTGGTACATATATATTACTGACAACTAGAAAGATCAATTGGAGGCCGAAATTTGGATTTTCCATCCGCTTAGTCCAATTTTGGCATTTCCACGTTTTTGAGTAACAGAGACCCAATTGGTGCGAACGGCGACGAATCGAAAATTGGTGGTCATCATTAACACTGGCCGATACAGCTGCGATATTTTCTTCAGTTCGCACTCTACGTAAGCGTGTTGGTGGTTTAATGTCCAACAATGTAAATTTGGTGCGAAATTTAGTCACAATAGCCCGAATAGCCGCTTCAGTGGGTCGATTAAACTGACCATAAAATGGAAGCGCGCAATGAACTTTCTTAACAGAGCACGCATTTTGATAATAAAATTCAATAATTTGCAAGCGTTGTTCGTTTGTAAGACGATTCATGATGAAATGTCATCTTTCGCTTCGACACCATGTCTGAAATCCCACGTGATCTGTCAAATACTAATGCATGAAAATCCTAACCTCAAAAAAATCACTCTTTATTACTGACCACGATAATATCAATATGAGACCTGATTTTAATTTTACCATTTGTTTTTTTTTTGCCTGGCGAAGCGGGCGGGGTTCAGCTAGTACATATTATATTTCACCTATTTCGTTCCATGTTTCAATGTAACCCCATACAAATGTCCTTTCCGATTTAACATTTTTTGTCAAACACATACATTTACAGGATACAAAAATCCTTCCCGTTTTCACTTTATTACCGAATTGAATAGTATTCGCCTGACTTTAGCCTTTCCTTACTTGTTGTATCCTGTAAATGTATGTATGTGTTTGACAAAAAAAATAATCGGAAAGGACATCTGTATGGGGATATATTGAAACACGGTGTGACCCGCATTCACCATGTATGTTTATAGGCGAAATATAATATGTAGAGTTTGGCCAAAATCGGCTAAACATTTTGGAGCAACATTTCTATATATATATATATATATATATATATATATATATATATATATATATATATATATATATATATACATATATATATATATTGCCACATCATCTTATAATGCAACTAGAAACACCTATTGTGAAAGATCGGTTCTGATTAGATATATATATATATATATATATACTGCGTCAAATTTGAAGCAAATCGAGTGAAATATGTGATTTCTAGAAAAAGTCAAATCGGGAGCAACATTTGTATGGGGGCTATATCTAAATCTGAACCGATTTGCTTCAAATTATATAGCGTTCGTCTTTGGTCCACAAGACTTACTTGTGTCAATTTTTGTAAGGTTCGGACTATAATTGCGACCAGTAATTTGATTACAACAATAGATGGACAGACGAACATTGCTAAATCGACTCAGAAACAGAGATACAAGCCGACCGATTTTAAGCCGACAAGCCGCCGCCGCATGTTTCTGCACGAGCCGCGCCGCCGCCGATTTCATCGGCTCAAATCGACTCAACCACGCCGCCGATTTCATCGACTCATATCGACTTCAACCACGCCGCCGTGATTTGACGGAGTTTTAACTCAGTCAAATCTTACTATCAAAATAGACAACCCACTTAAAATTACAAAAGAAAATATAAATGTCAACTTAGACAACCTACTGCTGTGCGAGAACGTCTGGTCAAATATGCCTCACATGAAAAGCTGTAATTGCAAAAATATTTATATATTTATCCATATTATACATTTTGGGAATGAATTCCTTCTCCCTATTAAATTTTATTCGATTAATCGAATAATTTTTGTCAAATATTTGTTCGAATAATAAAAAATCATGATTTTCGAATAACGAAAAATTCGAATAAATTGTCCCAAATAATCCCAAATAAGTTTTGCCCTAAAAAACTAATGAAATCGTCGTATGCTTTGTATGATAAATTGATTTTGAATAGCCAGTTTGCTCTATTTGGGTACACCAAATATAAAACCACAATTTTTTTCGATTTTGATTTGTATGCTCCACAGATATGAAAATAACGATTTATCCGACTTCATTTATAGTAAGAAGAATAGTAATTTCATAGAATAGTAAATTCATAGAAAAATTGAGGTTAACACCGTGATAATAAAATCAGGTCTGTTATAAATCATATGATCCATATTCGAAAAAAGTCAATGGATAACTTCTGATATTATGCTCATTTAAGGGAAGGTTCTTTATTTTGATAAGATATGAAGATTTTTGTCAACTTCTAATGAATTTCGAATTTGATGTTACAATTTTTAAATAAAATCAGATACATAATAAACGTTCAATATATAGTTGAACTACCCGTAAACTGCCGTGTCTTGTCTATATAACTCTAATTAATTATATTTTATTTAAGTGGACAATTGTTCGATTAATCGGTTAATAGAATAAGTCTCGACTTTATTATTCGATTAAATGGAATTTTTTTGTTTTCAAATAAACGAAAAATCGAATAACATAAAAGTCAGAATAATTGGATAATAATAACAATATTAAATTATTGGAACATTCGCTAATATTAACGAATATTGAACTACTTGCCAAAAAATAAAAGAAAATTGTTCCTTCCAAATAGGGGCATTCGAATGACAGAACGAGCCGGCAAATCAGCCGCCGCCGCCGACCCATTTTGAACAGCGCCGCCGCCGCCGTTAATTATGGTTCGGCTTGTAACTCTGCTCAGAAAGTGATTCTAAGCCGATCTGTATAATAAACGATGGGTCTAACTCGTTTCCTTTTGGGTGTTACAAACAAATGCACAAAAACATAATACTCTCGCGGAGTGTATAAATATTAAAAAAAAAAATAATTTTATAATTAAATATACAATTTCAAACCACGCTTATAAGGCAAGGCTATCAATACGTTTATCTATATATAAGAGTTGCGTTACTGACAGACTGACTGACTTATCAGGGTCATAAAATTTTCATTTCTCTGACAACGTAGACTTGCAACATAAATGGATTTTTGGAAATTTGTACTTATAAGGGGTGAGCGGGACAAAAAGGGATAAAAATTGTACCAACTAAAGTATTACAGCTAGAATCGTGAAATTTGGTATGTAAATTCCTCTGACCATGTATAAGCGCATTAAAATCGCTTCTAAGGGTTGCAAGGGACAAAATCGGATAAAATGGTATTAATTTAAGTAAAAATGGTACTAATTTAGCCGCGAAATTTGGTGTGTAAATTCCTTTAACAACGTCGAAGTGCAATCTAAATGGATTTTTTCGAAATTTGAACTTATAAAGGGTGAGCGGGACCAAACCGTATAACAATGGTACCAACTAAAGTATTGCGGCTATAGTCATAGAATTTGGTGTGTAAATTCCTCTGACAACGTAAAACTTGATTTTTCGAAATTTGAACTTGTAAGGGGTAAGTGGATAAATTTTTATATATTTTTTATATAAATAAATATAAATTTATATTCATGAGATTTGGTGTGTAAATTCCTCTGACAACGTAGTCAAATTGGATTTGTCGAAATATGTACCTTTAAAGTGCGTACGGGAGAAAAAAGGGATAAAAATGGTGTACAATAGGGCGTACCTCAAAAAAAAAGTTCGCCGTACACCTTCGAATATGAAGTATTATTGAAAGGTAGTTTCAAAAAAAAAATTTATTTTTTTATACCGAACGTAGGGGTCGCGCTTTAACATTTTTCTATATAACTTCTGCATTTATAAACGGATTTTAAAGTGTTATACATCGATGTTTTTGTCTCGACGAGGCCGATTTTTTTGTCTTTGAAGTCATTGAGCTCAAGCACCCCCTTCTGGTACTTACCCATCATATCTCAGTTGCTACTACCCTAATGTACCACTCTAATATCAGAAAATTAAAGCTCGCATAAAATCATGAATCATGCTTGAGCTCAATGACTTCAAAGACAAAAAAATCGGCCACATCGAGACAAAAACATCGATGTATCACACTTTAAAATCCGTTTATAAATGCAGAAGTTATATAGAAAAATGTAAAAGCGCGACCCCTACGTTCGGCATAAAAAAATAAAAAAAAAATTTTTGAAACTACCTTTCAATAATACTTCATATTCGAAGGTGTACGGCGAACTTTTTTTTTTACTTGTAACCTGGTACGCTCTAATGTACACGCCGAATTTCATCATTCAAACTGTAGCCGTTTAGTTGGTACCATTTTGATCCCTCTGTTCCCATTCTATCCCTTGAAAGTATGAATTTTTCGGGTCTACGCAGTCAGATGAATGTATACATCGAGTTTTATGAGTCTAGCTGCTGTCAATTTGTATCCCCTTTTAAAACCCCCAAAAATACGAATTTCGAAAAATCCTTTTATTTTACCTGTCTACGCAATCATCTTGATTGATGAGGCCCATTCCCACTTCGGTGGCTACGTCAACAAGCAAAATTGTCGCATCTGGGGCTCAGAAAACCCAAGAGTGATTGTTGAGAAGCCTTTCCACCCTCATCGTGTGACTGTTTTGTGCGGTTTATGGTCCGACGAGGTCATTGGACCTTACTTTGTCGAAAATGAACAGTTACGGTGAATGGATTGCGCTATCCAGAGATGATTAATGATTTTTTATGGTCGGAGTTGGATGGTATTGATCTGGACAACGTTTGCTTTCAACAAGACGGCGCTACATGCCACACATGCAACGAAACCATTGCTCTTTTACAGGAAATGTTTCCGGACCGTGTTATCTCTCGAAGATCACAATTAGCCACCGAGATCTTGTGATTTAACACCTTGCGACTTCTTTCTTTGGGGCCACGTGAAAGATAAGGTCTACGCCAACAGCCCAGCGTCGATTGAAGACCTCAAAGATAGAATTTGTGAGGCTATCGTGGACATAGGGCAGCCACTTTGCGATTTGGTTATGGAAAATTTCATAAAAAGGATATGGTCCTGTAAGCGTTGTAGTGGTGGCCATTTGGCTGATGTTGTTTTTCATTGCTAACGGCATACCTTTCTCTTTATTGTGAAATAAACATCCGATCATTTATCTCAAAAAATTTGAATACCAAAATAACACCTCTTGTTGGAAACCCCGTACAAGCAAAATGTACATAAATAGACATAATACCCTGATTGAGGCTATAATTGGGCAATAAATTGGGTGATTTCGTATCTAAAGGTTTCAGAACCACAATGAAAGTAGACCATGAATCATCCGGCCGTTTTCAATAATTTCTTTTCGATCGCAGCTCAAAGAAAAAAATATTATTATCAGTTATGTCCGTGGATATAATTCATTATTTACTTTTGTAATCGTGGAGGATATCCTATACGCTGTCCTGGTCGAACTTAGCCTTTCCTTACTTGCTTTTTGTACATACACATTTTACCAATCTGCAGCTTAATTGGAATCTATCGAGAAATTACCGGAAAGACGACAAAATGTCTATCGTTTAACAAAAATCACATGGACACTGATCACAACCGGTGCTAGGGCTTATCGGCGATTTAAGCTCTCTACGAATGCCGGCTCTTAATTGACGCTATTGAAAATCAATTTTTATAGCATCTTAGTGAAGATTTAGATAGATCCCATATGCAATATTGCCCAAATAGAGCGACTTTTTCAAGTCATCAGCCATCGCAGGTGGTTTTGATATGCAGAGCAGTTTATATTATTGAATTCTCCGTTAGACATTTGATTATCTGAGATTGAATCAAATGATCCGATAACAAGAAATAATATGTCTTTATAATAAAATGTTTATTTATGGCATGTTTTTGCCATAAAAAAATGCAAAATTGCGTTCTTTTAAATGAGGTGGATCTCCAGGTTTTCGTCTTGTCATCACATAAAATATAAATAATTTGTGTAGTCCCCCACTTTTCGATATATAGTTTGATACACGTAAAGTTTGTGTATATTCTCGGGCGTCTGCCTGCAGTTTGAAATCACGATAGAGTCCAAGTGGGACGATTTCCAGATGAATATTAATAGCGGCTTTTGTTGGTCAAGTTTCGAAAAAAAGATCTTTGAAAAATAATTTTTATTTTTTCTTAGTCTTGCCAAAATTACTTCAAAATTAATTGGCTTCAAATAAGTTATAAGTGTTTTAGTTTTCAATTCAAATTTAACCGCAACCATTAAAAAATTCGGACTTAATGGGTTAAACAAGTAAGGAAAGACTAAAGTCGGGCAAGGCCGACTATATAATACCCTACACCACTCCAATCTTTAGTCATATTTAACAAATATGGTAAATAATTGACCAAAATTTCCGGCAGACAAATGCAGATTATACAGTAGTAATAGGATGAATCAGGCCGACATTTGAAAGGAGACCTATAACAACACATGGGCCTATATATTTCACGGTGGGTATTCATAGTTGAAATATATCATGAACCGATGTAAGACGTGGTTTCTAGAGCTGTATTAGAGTAGAATGGGGGCCCCGTTTGGGTTATTCCAAAGTGTGGACACATATATTTGACTTTGTATTCTTAGTTGAAATATAATATAATCTGCAAAATTTAAAAAAAAAATCCGATGTAAAATGTGGGTCCTAGAGATGTAATAATTGTAAGGGCGCTACATTAAAAAGTGGGCCTTTATAGATCGCTTTCAAAGTAGGCATTCTTAATTGAAATATAACATGATCTGCAAAATTTTATCAAGATCCAATGTAAGATGTGGGTTCTAGAGCGATAATAATGTGAACTGGGGGCCATTTGTATGGGAGCTATAGCAAAACATTGACCTATATAGCTGTCTTTAAAAATACGTGTTTCTAGTGTAAATGTAACATTGTGTGGAAAATTTGATCAAGATCCGATGTAAAATGTGCATTTTAGAGCAGTAATATTGTAAATCGGATGTACATTTGCATGGGGGCTATATCAAAACATAGACCCATGTGGTCCACTTTCCCGTGAGTCGTTTCAAGTTCAAATATAAGACGATCCTGAAAAATTGGTCATGATCCCATGTAAAATGTGTATTCTAGAGCAGTAATAGTTTAAATTATAGGGATATTTGTATGGAGGCTATATCTAAATCTGAACCGATCTAACCCGCTTTCGCCACAGGTGTATTTTGTTGGACTATAAGATGTTCTGCCCAATTAAAAGAAAATCGGGTACAATATGTGGTTTCTAGAGCGGAAAAAGTCAAATCGGGAACGACATTTGTATGAGGGCTATACAAATGTCGTCGCATACAAATGGGAATAGAGGGACAAAAATGGTACCAAACAAACGGCTGCACCTAGAATAATGAATAATGAAATTCGAAATATACATTCTACTGACTGCGTAGACACGTAAAATAAACTGATTTTTCGAAATTCGTACCTTTTGGGGTTGAAATGGAAAAGGGGGATACAGATATATACAAACTAAATGACCGCAGCTAGAGTCATGAAATTTGGAATATACATTCCTCAGACTGGTACTCTTTATTGCTTTATAAGCGTCGTTTGAAATAATACAAATATTGTATTTATTTATTTTTTTCAAAATTTAATTATTTAGTTTGGTTTGGCTATATTAAACCAGTAAGGAAAGGCTAAAGTCGGGCGGGGCCGACTATATGATACACTCCACTTTCTATCAGAATACAATTCAATTCGGAAAAAAGTGAAAACGGGAAGAATTTTTGTATGTTTCCTAATCATATGCTAATATATCCTCGTTCAATTTGTCAAATCGAAAAGAATATTTGTATCTCGGCTATATCCAAACATGGAATGAAGTGACCCATTTCGCAATAGGTTCTTCCAGTTCTCAATTTTAAGTAATTCGATGAAAATACATAGTCGGGAGCGAAATTTGTATAGGAGCTATATATAAATCTGAACCGATCTGACTCATTTTCATCCTGGGTGTTTCTCATGCAAATATAAGATATTTTGCCAAATTTGAAGAAAATGTGTGGTTTCTGGAGCGGAAAAAAATCGGGAGTGAAATTCGTATGTGAGCTATATCTAAATCTGAACCGATCTGGTTCATTTGGTCTGTTTCATGGGTGTTTCTAGTTTAAATACAAGAAGTTTTGCCAATTTTGAAGAAGATCTGTTAAAATATGTGGTTTCTACAGCAGAAAAAGTCAAATCGGGAGTGAAATTCGTATGGGGGCTATATCTAAATCTGAACCGATCTGGCTAATTTTCACCGTGGGTATTTCTAGTTGAAATATAAGATGTTTTGCCAATTTTGAAGAACATCTGTTAAAACATGTGGTTTCTATAGCAGAAAAAGTCAAATCGGGAGTGAAATTCGTATGGGGGCTATATCTAAATCTGAACCGATCTGAGCAATTTTCACCATAGGTGTTTCTAGTTGAAATGAAAGATGTTTTGCCAAGTTTGAGGAAAATCTGTTTTAATATGTGGTATGTAGCGGGAAAAGAGTCAAATCGGGAGTAAAATTCGTATGGGGGCTATATCTAAATCTGAACCGATCTGGCTAATTTTCACCGTGGGTGTTTCTAGTTGAAATAGAAGATGTTTTGCCAATTTTGAAGAACATCTGTTAAAACATGTGGTTTCTACAGCAGAAAAAGTCAAATCGGGTGTGAAATTCGTATGGGGGCTATATCTAAATCTGAACCGATCTGACCAATTTTCACTGTGGGTGTTTCTAGTTGAAATGTTAGATGTTTTCCCAAGTTTGAGGAAAATCTGTTTTAATATGTGGTATGTAGCGTGAAAAGAGTCAAATCGGGAGTGAAATTCGTATGGGGGCTATATCCAAATCTGAACCGATTTTCTTCAAATTAAATAGCGTTCGTCCTTATCCCGAAAAACTTTGTTGTGCAAAGTTTCATTTGGTTCTGGCTACAATTGCGACCTGTACTTTGATTACAAGAATAGATGGACAGACGGACGGACGGACGGACGGACGGACGGACGGACATCGTTAAATCGATTCAAAAAGTGATTCTAAGTCGATCGGTATAATTACACTACTCAACAAAATGAAAAAAATTTCATGTACTCCGGATGCGATAATTTTTTCTGTGTAGATAACCTTGACATGAGCTCGAAAAACGCAATAAAATTTTTTTTTTTCGTTTGGTTTTTTTTTATTATTTTTTTTTTTTAATTTTAAAAATTTTTTTTTGGTTAATTTGTTTCGTCCGGCATAACTCGGGAACCACTAGCCCGATTTAATTGAATTAAATTTTAAAAAATTTAAAATTACAATTCCCTTAATCTGTTCATATATTGTTTTTCTATACAAGCAACAGTTTCCAAGTTAAAAATGAATATATAAAGGAAAAAACTTATTTTTTGCCTAAAGATTTAAATTTTTTTTTTTAAAAAATCCATAAAAAATCCAAAATGAAAAACAATGTCAAATCTTATTACTTTTACGTAAAGTCACATAACCTATGAGCAAAATGAGACAAAGATCATGAAAATCGATGCACGCGTTTCGCTTTTATTCGCAATTGAGTAAAGGTATGAATTTCAAAAATTTAAAAAATTTTTTTTTGGTTAATTTGTTTCGTCCGGCATAACTCGGGAACCACTAGCCCGATTTAATTGAATTAAATTTTAAAAAATTTAAAATTGCAATTCCCTTAATCTGTTCATATATTGTTTTCCTATACAAGCAACAGTTTCCAAGTTAAAAATGAATATATAAAGGAAAAAACTTATTTTTTGCCTAAAGATTTAAATTTTTTTTTTTAAATCCATAAAAAATCCAAAATGAAAAAAAATGTCAAATCTTATTACTTTTACGTAAAGTCACATAACCTATGAGCAAAATGAGACAAAGATCATGAAAATCGATGCACGCGTTTCGCTTTTATTCGCAATTGAGTAAAGGTATGAATTTCAAAAATTTGCTCGACATATGCACAACTTTGTCTATGGTAAGGTTTTTTCTTTTTTTTGATTCTCAGAATTAACAAAACGGAATAAACAAAGGGTTATTTAATTTTTATGATTGCGTAAGCAAAGTAATAAACGCTAATAAATGTGCGTGAACAATTAAAAGGAAAAAAGGAAAGGGGACTTTTTTAATTATTTGGGTTTTCCGTTGGCAACCTGTATGATTTTTTTACAGAATTGCAACCCACATTTAAGGGTGGTCATTATTCGAAAAATTTAAGACTCACACATGGTGAAACAGGTATGTAGCCACCGAAAAAAAATATACACCCATTTATAAGTACCTGTCAGTAAAATACTAAACAATACACAGTATAAATAGGTCTTCATTGATCGATTTTACTCATTCAACAAGTGTCGACGAACGCGATAGTTAAAATGAGCAAACGTTCGCGAGGATTTGAATGCAATACCAATCCAAGTAATTTTTGTTACATGTGCGGAGAATACGTTTCTGAAAAAACAAGCGTTGTTTTTCACCTAAATTGAGAGATTCATTTGAAGAGAGCTTCAATTTAAATGTCTCAAACATAGATGAGCGGTGGACACCAAGTGCTCTATGTCCAAGGTGCTACGTACAGCTAGCTGACTCAAGGTAAGTGTAGATTACGAAATTCAAGAACATATATAACTTATTATTGAAATTCTTTCAGACGACAGCCGAGAATCATCATGCCAATGCTTTGGAGAGCTCCGCTTTGCCATGTAACAGATTGCTACTTCTGTCTTAGCAAAAAAACAGGCGTGGGAAAAAATATACGATGGACTTACGCTGCTGTTTCAACAGTGAATTTTCCAGTGCCATTTTCCGAAGAACCAGTGGACCCGCAACCGTCCGTTTCAAGATGGGCATCTAATAATGAGGCGATACATCCAACATCAGATCCGGAGACAGTAGAAACCACATCAGAATGCGAGTCAACATATACATTGCATGGAGGTCAACGCTTATGTTCCCAAGCAGAACTGAACGATTGGGTTAGAGAATTGAAACTCTCCAAGGAAGATGCAGAGTTGCATGCATCGCGCATGCAACAGTTCGGTTTCTTGGCTCCTGGTGTGGTGACAACAATCTACAGGAAGCGTCATGAACCATACGCAAGGTACTACACAAAAAAAGACAACATCTGTTTTTGTAAGGACATTCCCGGATTATTTGGTGAACTCGGGTACTCTTACGATCCAGGAGAGTGGCGTCTTTTCATCGACAGCAACAAGCAGAGCCTTAAAGCAATTTTACTGCACAACGGCAACGAGAAACCTTCGATTCCAATAGCTCATGCCGTTGACACCAAGGAAACATACGAAGTCATGGACAATCTACTAAAGTGCACGAGAAGTGTATGAGAGGCACGATTGGAAAGTTTGTGCCGACCTTAAGGTTATCGGTATCCTTTGTGGATTACAAGGTGGATTCACAAAGTACTGTTGTTTTCTCTGCCTTTGGGACAGCCGCGATCGTCAACATCATTACACCAGGAGGAGTTGGACAGAAAGAGTTAACTTCATCCCTGGCACCGACAACGTGAAATATACACCACTCATAAAAAAGGAAAATGTTTTTCTCCCACCTCTTCACATAAAGCTCGGACTCATAAAAAACTTCGTGAAAGCTATCAACAAAGATGGCGAAGCGTTCGCCTATTTAAAAACCATTTTTCCTCACCTTTCATCGCCAAAGATTAAGGAAGGCGTTTTCGACGGTCCGCAAATTAAAAAGTTGTTGCAAGACCAACAGTTTGAGCACATTTTATCACCAAATGAAGCTGCAGCTTGGAACTCATTTCGGCAAATTGTTTCCGGATTTCTTGGAAACAACAAAAGCTCAAATTACAGAGAGATCGTCGAACAACTACTCCAAAATTATAAAAAAATTAGAGCAAATATGTCGCTTAAGATACATTTTCTACACTCGCACTTGGACTTCTTTCCGGACAACCTGGGCGATGTGAGTGACGAGCATGGCGCACATGTAACAAAAATTACTTGGATTGGTATTGCATTCAAATCCTCGCGAACGTTTGCTCATTTTAACTATCGCGTTCGTCGACACTTGTTGAATGAGTAAAATCGATCAATGAAGACCTATTTATACTGTGTATTGTTTAGTATTTTACTGACAGGTACTTATAAATGGGTGTATATTTTTTTACGGTGGCTACATACCTGTTTCACCATGTGTGAGTCTTAAATTTTCCGAATAATGACCACCCTTAAATGTGGGTTGCATTTCTGTAAAAAAATCATACAGGTAGCCAACGGAAAACCCAAATAATTAAAAAAGTCCCCTTTCCTTTTTTCCTTTTAATTGTTCACGCACATTTATTAGCGTTTATTACTTTGCTTACGCAATCATAAAAATTAAATAACCCTTTGTTTATTCCGTTTTGTTAATTCTGAGAATCAAAAAAAAGAAAAAACCTTACCATAGACAAAGTTGTGCATATGTCGAGCAAATTTTTGAAATTCATACCTTTACTCAATTGCGAATAAAAGCGAAACGCGTGCATCGATTTTCATGATCTTTGTCTCATTTTGCTCATAGGTTATGTGACTTTACGTAAAAGTAATAAGATTTGACATTTTTTTTCATTTTGGATTTTTTATGGATTTAAAAAAAAAAAAAATAAATCTTTAGGCAAAAAATAAGTTTTTTCCTTTATATATTCATTTTTAACTTGGAAACTGTTGCTTGTATAGGAAAACAATATATGAACAGATTAAGGGAATTGTAATTTTAAATTTTTTAAAATTTAATTCAATTAAATCGGGCTAGTGGTTCCCGAGTTATGCCGGACGAAACAAATTAACCAAAAAAAATTTTTAAAATTTAAAAAAAAAATAATAAAAAAAAAAACCAAACGAAAAAAAATTTTTTTATTGCGTTTTTCGAGCTCATGTCAAGGTTATCTACACAGAAAAAATTATCGCATCCCGAGTACATTTTGACTGTTGACTAGTGTTAACAATGGGTCTATCTCGCTTCCTTTTGGGTGTTACAAACAAATGCACAAAGACATAATACTCTCGTGGAGTGTATAAAAATATATATTCCTGTAATATTACTGCACTTCTACGAATGCAATTCATGGTGGAGGGTATATAAAGTACGGCCCGGCAGAAATTAACGTCATTTTTACTTTTTTCTCTGTTAAAGTGGACATAACTCGTGAAAAGAGTTCTCTTTTTCAAAAATACGTATTCAATATTTTTAAGAGAAAAATGCATACAGAAACTTTCAAAACAATCGTAGCTATCGAAGTCAAAAATCGTACCGGGTGACATGGAATCCCTTATATATTATTATAATTTTATTTTGTAATACATACTTTAAAATAACAGAATTTTTTATTTTTCAGTTTATTTACACAATCCCGCTTTTTGACCAAATTGAGGTGGTCACGTTAGGTATTGTGCCACATTTGAGCAAAATCGATTAATTTATGTAGTTGTTAGAGTAGAAAAAGTCAAATGGGAGTAATATTTGTATGGGAGCTATATATAAATCTGAACCGATTTGACTCATATTCACTAGAGATGTTTCTACTTGAAATATAAGATCTTGTGCTAAGAAAATCGGTGAAAATATATGGTTTCTAGAACGTAAAAATCGACACCGAAATTTGTATGGTGGTTGTATCTATGTAAATCTGGACCGATCTGGCACGTTTTCACCATAGATGTTTTTAGTTGAAATATAAGTCGCTTTACCAAATTATAGCAAATCGGGTAGAATATACGGTTTCTAGAGCGGAAAAAGTCAAATCGGGAGCAACATTTGTGTGGGGGCTATATCTAAATCTGAACCGATTTGCGCCAAAATAAGTAGCATCCGTCCTTGATACACAAAACTTTCTTGAACGATGGGTCTATCTCGTAACCTTTTGCGTGTTACAAACTAAACATAATACCCTAGTGAAGGGTATAATTAATGATATTATACAGATGTTCGGAATACTGTGAAATTTGATATTTGGCATTTATATAGGTTACATGGGCGATATTACCGTACCCCTTCTGGTACCTTCTACACAGAGTGACATAAACTTCGGTTACAATAAAACCGACATAACATCCATAGGGGCAGTCAAAAGCATTTGCAATTTGATATTTGAAAATGTTTCTGTAATCACTTAAACCTAAAAATATTTACGCTTTAACCATGCCCCTTTTTGTACCTCCCACACAATTGTCTCTATCCTAGGTAATATTAAATCCTTCATAACATATATACTGGTGCATGGAATCGACTATGACTTGATATTTTATCATGTTTTAACAATTGTTTTATAAATATGGAATATATAAATTATCCTGCCTTAAGGTAAACTTAATTGCTTATAACTTCCGTATGTATGTTCTCTGAGAGTGATGGTATATATAAGTCGGTTTAGCCAACTGAAGCTTACTTACTTGTTCTAAATTACAATTTCATATTTATTGGAATTTTTAGATGGTACAAATCGCAGTGTCAAAGCTAATAGAAATGGTACAAACCAAATTGTTGCAGCTTATATCGATGTACTCGAACGAACCGGTTAAAAGACTTAAATCAAATTGCATCGCGGTGGTTATAATGCATTTACGGTGGCATTCTAAGAAATTTCAAAAGCTGACATTAAATGTGCAATTACTGGCCAAGCTAAGATAATTTATCTTCTTTCATTACCTTTAAAAAGAAAGCAAGTCTAACTAACGCTACGAAGAAGTAACCTTCATACTATGTTGCTATGAAATGTTTCACCTCAAATGCAGTTTGTTACGTTACCATCACTTGTAGGAGTTCACAATTAAAATTCTTCCCAGTTCGTGAATGCTTGGATATCAGCGGGGGGTTCCTCTTGACCAATTTGGCTATTCATAATTAAATATGAACACTACACACACACTCATGCATACATAAGTATTCATGCAGTAAAATATGAAATAAATGATAGTTGCGAAGAATTTTATTCGCAAAATGCAAAAGTTCACTTGTTTCACTTCGCAGAGTTTGAGAACACAATCTTGTCTGTCTGCGGGCAAACCAGTCTTAGCGGCCAAATGCAAAAAGGCACGATTAAGATGATTGTCAGACAACTATTAAATGTCTGACAAATTGATGTTCGATATTGAACACGCCACCACGTTCGTGCGATGACGAAAATGTGGTGAAACCACCGAAAATTGTTACCAGACACACAGACAGACAAACAGTCAGATCACAAGTGATAGCTCCTCTTCCTTTCCATGTAAAGATGATTTTTGTCGCAAACATCCAACATGCATTCATTCATTCAGACATATGTATGAATATGCATTCAGTTTCGTATCGTCTTACCTGCAACCTTGTCGAACGTCTTTTTTCGTTGCATATTCATCCAAGAAGCAATTTATGTTTTACAAATTACAATTCTTTGCAAATCCACTGTATTTATACGCCTTTTTCAAATAGGCAATTGTTATCGTTGCACTGGACATTAGCTCAGAACAAAGCAGTGGTGCACAATCGAAATCCTCTAAATTTCATTCGTCGGCAATTCCGACAACAAAAAGACACAAATACTATAGTTTTGAACATTCATCCCTCCGAGATGAAATTTGGTAGATACATTTTACAGTGGTCCAAATTCTATGGTATAACTTTCTTCAATTAAAACAATTATAATATCGTCTGAAAGATTTCCATCCCGTCTTTACGAATGAGACCAAAATATAAATATTTGGCCATAATTTAAATATTATTACAAAAGTAATATTAAACAAACCATTCCACATTACTTAGAAGTACATGAAGTATATTCCACCTAATACGATAGGTTGTACCAAAACCTAACATTATAACCGTCTGATTAGAGGCTGGGTGGAATTGCAGTAACATATTAGGGTAATAATAATATTTTGTATGAAAATTCCGATATTTGTATAATATTTCAGACTACCACGATCCTAAAAGTACGAATTTTGAAAAATAATTTTTTTGTGACTCTACGTAGTCAGAGGAATGATAAATTGAATTTCATGACACAGGCGGTACCAATTTTATCCCTTCTCCCATCTTCGTCTAAAACTACAAATATTGAAAGTTCTCATATTTTTGCGTCTACTCAACCAATTTCATTTTGCTAGCTGAATTCGTTTGATTTTTACTGTTTTTATCCCCAACGCGGTCAGAGGAGTTCAGGAGAGAGTTCAGTTAGATATAGCCCCCATACAAATGTCGCTCCCGATTTGACTTTTTCCGCTCTAGAAACTGCGTAATGTTCCCTATTTTCTTTAAAATTGGCACAACATCTTATAATCCAACTAAAAACACCTATGGTGAAAGTGGATAAGATTGGTTCAGATTTAGATATAGCCCCCATACAAATGTCGCTCCCGATTTGACTTTTTCCGCTCTAGAACCCGCGTAATTTTCCCTATTGTCTTTAAAATAGGCACAACGTCTTATAATCCAACTAAAAACACCTAATGTGAAAGTGGGTAAGATCGGTTCAGTTTTAGATATAGTCCTCATACAAATGACGCTCCCGATTTCACTTTTTCCGCTATAGAAACCGCATATTGTTCCCGATTTTTTTTTTAAATTGGCACAACATCTTATAATCCAACTAAAAACACCTATGGTGAAAGTGGATAAGAGCGGTTCAGATTTATATATATCCCCCATACAAATGTCGCTCCCGATTTGACTTATTCCGCTCTAGAAACCACATATTGATCCCGATTTTCTTTAAAATTGACACAACATCTTATAATCCAACTAAAAACACCTATGGTGAAAGTGGGTAAGATCGGTTCAGATTTAGATATTGCCCCCATACAAATGTCGCTCCCGATTTGACTTTTTCCACTCTAGAAACCACATATTGTTCCCGATTTTCTTTAAAATTGGCACAACATGATATAATCCAACAAAACACACCTATGGTGAAAGTGGATAAGATCGGTTCAGATTTATATATATCCCCCATACAAATGTCGCTCCCGATTTGACTTATTCTGCTCTAGAAACCACATATTGATCCCGATTTTCTTTAAAATTGGCACAACATCTTATAATCCAACTAGAAACACCTATACTAAAAGTGGGTAAGATCGGCTCAGATTTAGATATAGCCCCCATACAAATGTCGCTCCCTATTTGACTTTTACCGGTCTAGAAACCATATATTGATCCCGATTTTCTTTAAAATTGGCACAACATCTTATAATCCAACTAAAAACACCTATGTGAAAGTAGCCCCAATAAAAATGTTGCTCCAGAATCTTTAACCAATTTTGGCTAAACTTTACATATTATATTCCACCAATAAACATACATGGTGAAAGCGGGTCACATCGTTACAGATTTCAATATACCCCCATACGAATGTCATTTCCGATTTAACATTTTTTGTCAAACACATACATTTACAGGATTCAAAAATCCTTCCCGATTTCACTTTTTTACCGAATTGAATTGCAGTGAGTTAGAAAGTGAGGTGTATCATATAGTCGGTTCCGTCCGCCCTTAGCCTTTCCACACTTGTTGGGGAGATGCCCATATGACCATACTTTGGTATAACCCAAATGGGGCCCCATTCTGCTCTATTACAGCTCTAGAAACTACATCTTACATCGGATCTTTATCAAATTTTGCAGATCATTATATGTTTCAACTAGGAATACCTACCGTGAATGAGAAATATATAGGCGCATGTTTTGACACAGGCCTCAAGTGTTGTTATAGGCCCCCTTCAAATGTCCGTCCGATTAATCCTATTACCGCTGTATAATGTGTATTTATCATTGGATCGTGATCATTATACCCTACACCACTTCGTGGTCTAGGGTATTATAAGTTAGATTCGCGCCAAATGTTTGTAACACCAAGAAATAATCGAGCTTTAAGTATACCGATCGGCTTAGAATCACCAGCTGAGTCGATTTAACAATGTCTGTCTGTCCGTCTGTCCGTCCGTCCGTCTGCTGTCCATCTAAGCTTGTTCGCACTCTACAGGTCGCAATTGTTGTCCGATTGTCATGAAACTTGACAGAAGTTATTTTTTCTGGCCAAGGACCATCGGTATTGAATTTGGAGGAAATCGGTTCAGATTTAGATATAGCCCCCATACAAATGTCGGTCCCGATTTGACATTTTCCGCTCTAGAAACCACATATTGTACCCGATTTTCTTTAAATTTGGTACAACATCTTATAATCTAACTAGAAACACATATGCCGAAATTGGGTA
Source organism: Polietes domitor (assembly GCA_947397865.1). Classification (NCBI taxonomy): domain Eukaryota; kingdom Metazoa; phylum Arthropoda; class Insecta; order Diptera; family Muscidae; genus Polietes; species Polietes domitor. The sequence continues at coordinate 65,503,606 of OX377622.1, forward strand.
AGATCGGTTCAGATTTAGATATAGCCCCCATACAAATGTCGCTCCCTATTCCACTTTTTCCGCTTTAGAAACCACATATTGTACCCGATTTTCTTTAAAATTGGCACAACATCTTATAATCCAACTAGAAACATCTATGCAAAAATTGGGTAAGATCGGTTCAGATTTAGATATAGCCCCCATACAAATGTCGCTGACGATTTGACATTTTCTGCTCTAGAAACGACATATTGTACCCGATTTTCTTTGGCAGAACATCTTATAATCCAACTAGAAACACGTATGCAAAAATTGGGTAAGATCGGTTCAGATTTAGATATAGCCTCCATACAAATGTCGCTACCGATTTGACATTTTCCGTTCTAGAAACGACATATTGTACCCGGTTTTCTTTAAATTTTGCAGAACATCTGATAATCCAACTAGAAACACCTATGCAAAAATTGGGTAAGGTCGGTTCAGATTTAGATATAGCCCCCATACAAATGTCGCTCCCTATTTGACATTTTCCGCTCTAGAAACGACATATTGTACTCGGTTTTCTTTAAATTTTGCAGAACATCTTATAATCGAACTAGAAACACGTATGCAAAAATTGGGTAAGATCGGTTCAGATTTAGCTATAGCCCCCATACAAATGTCGCTCCCTATTTGACATTTTCCGCTCTAGAAACGACATATTGTACTCGGTTTTCTTTAAATTTTGCAGAACATCTTATAATCCAACTAGAAACACGTATGCAAAAATTGGGTAAGATCGGTTCAGATTTAGATATAGCCCCCATACAAATGTCGCTCCCTATTTGACATATTCCGCTCTAGAAACGACATATTGTACTCGGTTTTCTTTAAAATTGGCACAACATTTTATAATCGAACTAGAAACACCTATGCTGAAAGTGGGTATGATCGGTTCAGATTTAGATATAGCCCCCATACAAATGTCGCTCCCGATTTGACTTTTTCGCTCTAAAATCCACATATTGTACCCGTTTTTCTTTAAAATTGACACAACATCTTATAATCCAACTAAAAAACCGATGGTGAAAGTGGGTAAGATCGGTTCAGATTTAGATATAGCCCTCATACAAATGTTGCTGCCGAATGATTAACCGATTTTGGCCAAATTGTACATATTATATTTCACCAATAAACAGACATGGTGAAAGCGCGTCACATCGTTCCTGGTTTCAATATACCCCCATACAAATGTCCTTTCCGATTTAACATTTTTTGTCAAACACATACATTCACAGGATGCAAAAATCCTTCCCGATTTCAATTTTTTACCGAATTGAATTGCAATGAGAATTGTTTGGGTGATGCCCATACTTTGGTATAACTTTGGTATACTACTGTATAATTTGTATTTGTCTGTCGGACAATTGGATCAATTACCATATTATTTACCATATTCGTTAAATTTGACTAAAGATGAATTTATAGCATATAATTTATATAATTGGTATGAACTACATAAAATTGCTCCCATGAAATACCTGGGTTTAGTAATCAAAGCGAGGTACATACGCAGGGAGTGGTGTAGGGTATTATATAGTCGGCCCGCCCGACTTTAGCCTTTCCTTACTTGTTTTTTCCATATCATGTTATATTTACTTTATTCGGAATATCTGCTGGAAAATTGGATCAATTACTTTATTATTTACCACACTCATTCAATTTGACTAAAGATGAATTTATTGTAGCTGTATAATTTATATGAAGTACATAAAATTGCTCCCATGAAATTCCTGGGTTTAGTAATCAAAGCGAGGCATATACGCAGGGAGTGGTGTAGGGTATTATATAGTCGGCCCGACGTTAGCCTTTCCTTACTTGTTAAAAATGTTTTTATTGTGTGCGTCCACAGTCAGAGTAAGATATACACCAAAATGCATTACTTATCATCATACAATTAACTCATCACTTGATACCACTTTTTACGAATTTCGAGAATTGCCTTTAGTTTATATATCTACGCAACTAGGGAGATGTACACGAAATTTTATGTTTCTAGCCGATTGATTGGTATCATTAGGGCTGTTTTGCTTTAAGCGGGGATAACAAACTGCATCAACAAAAACTTTAATAACAATTTATTTTTTTGCTCAAAATAAAAAAATAATTTTTTCACATTGTCTCCAACTCCAATATAAATATTTGTATCAAAACAAATTTTCAAAAAAAAAATTATATTGTGTTGACTTTTTTGACTCGATAACCATAAATTTGACTTAGACCAGATAATTTAGGCTACGTCGAAAATTGTTAACATAAAATTATTTTTTCAAAATTTGTTTTCATTCACACATTGATATTGCTGTTGGCAGAAATTTTAAAAATATTATTTAGAGAGGTTTCGAACATATACTTTTTTAAAACCTTCTAGACTTTCTGAAGCACTAAAATATAGAATTTTTAAGTTCTTTTTAAAATAACTCGTTTGAAATGGTAATTTTGCAGCAAAAACACGAAAACTACATAAAAAATCGTGGGCACGTTCTTGAATTTCGGACAAAGGTTATGAAAAATACAAACAATGTACACAGCGAATTTAAAGATTCCAGCTTCACCCGTCAGATTGGTACCATTTTTATCCCTTTTTCCAAATTTTTTACAAAAAGTAGATATTGCGGTAGGACATGGTAAACCAATAAAACGAATTGGGTATTTTTGGAAAATTTTAATTTTCGCAGAAAATATGGCTAAAATAATTTTCATACATGACATTTTTGATTTATGATTTTCTCGCGATCTAGCCTACGGACCCGACTGAATTTTTGTTTGTGTATTAAGAACAAATGTCACTTGTAACATTTATGAAGTCAGTTGCAATTGTTGAAGAATCCAAAATTCGCGGAATGAAGTCAGCAATCATATGCCTTAAAAATATTTTGGTATTCTCAATATGATAAAAAGTTACGCGGGTTTTTCTAAAGATACTTTACACAATTTTTACTTTACAGCCACTATTAATCCTATTTTAGCCTGATAACTTGTTATTAACCGCTTAATGATGGAATTTGATGCGATATGCCATAAATCTAGAAAAATGCTTTAAACAAAATCGGTTATATGCTGATCTATTTATACCCTACACCACTTCGTGGTCTAGGGTATTATAAGTTAGTTTCGCGCCAAATGTTTGTAACACCAAGAAATAATCGAGCTAGACCCACCTTTAAGTATACCGATCGGCTTAGAATCACCAGCTGAGTCGATTCAACGATGTCTGTCTGTCCGTCTGCTGGCCATCTAAGCTTGTTCGCACTCTACAGGTCGCAATTGTTGTCCGATTGTCATGAAACTTGGCAGAAGTTATTTTTTCTGGCCAAGGACAATCGGTATTGAATTTGGAGGAAATCAGGTTCAGATTTAGATATAGCCCCCATACAAATGTCGCACCCGATTTGACATTTTCCACTTTAAAAACCACATATTGGACCCGATTTTCTTTAAAATTGGCACAACATTTTATAATCCAACTAGAAACACGTATGTAAAAATTGGGTAAGATCGGTTCAGATTTAGATATAGCCCCCATACAAATGTCGCTCCCGATTTGACTTTATAATCCAACTAGAAACACGTATGCAAAAATTGGGTAAGATCGGTTCAGATTTAGATATAGCCCCCCTACAAATGTCGCTCCCGATTTGACTTTTTATACCCTCCACCTCCAGGATGGGGGTATACTAACTTTGTTATTCCGTTTGTAACACCTTGAAATATCGACCTGAGACCCTATAAAGTATATATATTCTTGATCGTCATAAAATTCTAAGACGATCTAGCCATGTCCGTCCGTCCGTCCGTCCGTCCGTCCGTCCGTCCGTCCGTCCGTCCGTCCGTCTGTTGAAAGCACGCTAGCATCTAAACGAAAGGAGCTAGAACGTTCAAATTTTCCATAAATGCGTCTTATAGTCGTAGATCGGTTGGGATTGAAATGGGGCGAAATCGGCCCAAAGGGAAAAATTTTTCCCTCACAAGCACTAAAAATACCCATAATAATCCCTAATATTTGAGCGTATTTAAGCATGTTTTTTGAATGTTTATGTTTATATTTGCTTGATATTTGGTATACGCATTCCCCTTATAGCAAAAACGTACACCATAAAGTGATTCTTATTTGTAGGGGGTGAAATGGGGCAAAAAAGGGATAAAAATGGTACATTTTAAACGACAACAGCTAGAAACACGAAATTCGGTGTGTACATTCCTCTAATTGAGTATATACATAAAATAAAAGATTTTTTCCAAATTCGTACTTTTAAGGGATAAAATGAGAATAGAGGGATAAAAATGGTACCAATCAAATGACCGTAGCTAGAGTCATGAAATTCGGAGTATACATTCCTCTGACTGTGTTTACACGGAAAATTAACTGATTTTTCGAAATTCGTACTTTTTGGGGTCAAAATAGAAAAAGGGGATAAAAATAGTACCAACCAAATGACCGCAGCTAGAGTCATGAAATTCGGAGTATACATTCCTTTGACTACGTAGACATGAAAAATTAAAGGGTTTTTTCCAAATTCTTACTTTCAAGGGATACAATGGGTACGGAGGGATAAAAATGGTACCAAGCAAACGGCTACACCTGGAATAATGAAATTCGGTGTATACATTCCTCTGATTGCGTAGACACTTAATATAAACAGATTTTTCGAAATTCGTACTTTTTGGGGTTAAAAAGAAAAATGGGGATACGAATAGTACCAATCAAATGACCGCAGCTAGAGTCATGAAATTCGGAGTATACATTCCTTTGACTACGTAGACATGAAAAATAAAAGGTTTTTTTTTCCAAATTCTTACTTTCAAGGGATACAATGTGTACGGAGGGATAAAAATGGTACCAAGCAAACGGCTACACCTGGAATAATGAAATTCGGAGTATACATTCCTCTGACTGCGTAGACACATGTACGTCTGATAATGGATTTTCAAAATTTATACTTTTGGAATTAAAATAGAATGGAAGTACAACAAACTGTAGCACCCACTATCTTCCAATAATTATGGTATTTAAGCTTTTTGAAAATATAAATATAAGAATATTTATTTTTTGATTTGAAATAGATAATGGTTTGAAATAATTAAAATATTATATTTATTTATATAATTATTTTTTCAATATTTGTATTTGTTTTGGTTTGGCAATATTACAAAATTTATATTTTCCTGTAATATTACTGCACTTCTACGAAAACCGAGAACCTCTGTGGAATGCAATCCATGGTGGAGGGTATATAAAGTTCGGCCCGGCCGAACTTAACGCCGTTTTTACTTGTTCCCCTCTAAAATCCACATATTGTACCCGTTTTTCTTTAAAATTGGCACAACATCTTATAATCCAACTAAAAAACCTATGGTGAAAGTGGGTAAGATCTGTTCAGATTTAGATATAGCCGTCATACAAATGTCCTTTCCGATTTATCATTTTTTGTCAAACACATACATTTACAGGATGCAAAAATCCTTCCCGATTTCACTTTTTTACCGAATTGAATTGCAATGAGAATTGTTTGGGTTATGCCCATATGTCCATACTTTGGTATGACTTTGATCAATTACCATATTATTTACCATATTCGTTAAATTTGACTAATGATGAATTTATAGCATATAAATTATAAGAATATAATTTGTATGAACTACATAAAATTGCTCCCATGAAATACCTGGGTTTAGTAATCAAAGCGAGGTACATACGCAGGGAATGGTGTAGGGTATTACATAGTCGGCCCCGCCCGACTTTAGCCTTTCCTTACTTGTTTTGAACTATATTATTTATATTATTTTTATGTTCATAGCCACTTTTGCAGTCACAAATTAACGTGTGAGTAGATAGCCAAATCAGAAAAATTTGAAAAAAAAATAGCTTTAGAACAAAATTTCTTCTCCAAATTTATATGACAGATGACAAGTCTATGAATAGTTTGGCATCAAAATTCGAGAAAATGGTTCATATGCCCTCGATATTTAAACATATTTCTTTTTGTTCAGTTACAACAACTGATGACATGTTTACCGCAAACAAACTATTTTTTCCCACAAAAAAAACTAAAAAACGATGTTCAAGTGTCTAAAATCTCATTTCCACGTAATGCATTTTTTCTCTGCGTGTAGGTCTCTATTTTAAAATCTACTTTAACGTTGCGAAACAATAAGAAATGAGTTTTAACTTACTGCATTTTTTGTCATGTTTTTCGTCTTGCATTTTATAGAGTACAAAAAAGCTGTATTTGTATATTATAAAAATGAAGAAATATCTCCAAATATTTTTATTTAATCGAAATATGCATATAAAGATTTTGAGTAAACATCCTGTTACTCATGTCGTGTATAAATTAAAAACCCCAAAACTCATTAGACATCATATTGAGGCTCATACTTTGTCAACAAGCATATCCAATTTTCTGCAATTATCATAGAAAAATGCGGGGCCTGAAGAGGGGTAAAGCGCCGAGGAATTCGATCGTTTTTTGTGTAATATTTCTTCAAAATATATATGTATGTATGTAATTTAAAGCAACTATTAAAAAAACTTCTACACTTAGAGAACAAGTCGGTTAATAAAAAAGCAGCGATTGTCTGCTGCCTATCAGCAGCTGCTATTGCAGCAGTTTTTTAGCATAACAGCATTATTCTGCAATCTTACATCACCATTCACACTGCTAAAGAGTTTGCAGTCTGCAAAAATTGACTGCTGGTAATTAAAATATAAAAATATATAAGCGTTCCTTTTATATTAGCTTGGGACAATATGCGTATCATTAAAAAGACAATCGCAATATCTTTCCGTGTTAATAAATTGATTTTTAATAACTTCTATTCAAAAAAGTTTTGTTAATATGTATATTTAAGTGGTCATACTGTTCTGTACATATGCTTAAAGTTTTTTCTAATAGCTGTGTACCATCTCAATCGTTTTTTGTGTAATATTTCTTCAAAATATATATGTATGTATGTAATTTCAAGCAACTATTTAAAAAAAGAACTTCTACACTTAGAGAACAAGTCGGTTGAATAGTTGCCAAACGCTCACGTAATCAAATTAACATCATTTATCATTGCGATATAGACTGACTTTATTTTTTTCTTAAAACTAGATGAAAACCCCCCCAGGGGAAAATCCTGCGCACGGCCCTGACGTCTGCTGTTCGTCTAAAGCTTGTTCGCACTCTATAAGTCGAAAATATATCTTATATCAGTGGCTTGGTGCTAGAAATGGATGAAATAGATGTAAGCCATCATCATGGTTTTGGTTTACCTTCTTATTACTCTCGAATAGTAGTACAAGTTCGAACATTTTAATAAAGCATTTTATGAACAACATAAAAATAAAATAGGGTGCATGATATTTCATATAACAATACAAATTTCCAATATGGCCTGCTTTTCGAAACTAAAATAATAAATACGATCTTATTCAAAATTACCAGATGACAATATATTCTACCTACAGTGAAAGTGGAGCACATATATCCATGTTTTTGAAAAGCCCTCACTAAAATGTCCCTTTGATTTTCCTTTTACGGCTCTAGAACCCACATATTACATGAGATCACAATACATTTCATTTCAGGGACACCTACAGTAAAAATGGTACAGACCAGCGAATGTTTTGTGTAGTCCCCAAACAAATTTGCCATATTACAGTAAATTCGATTAAGGGTCCATTCATACTGTACTGCACAAAAAAGGTCCAAGCTCTGACTACATAAAATCGTTCCGCCGATATTTAGTAGTCATTAATAAAATGAAAATAAATATAATCTGTTGTTTCAAAATTTAATTTTAATTTGTGTCGTTAGCGTGCGTGATCGTGGTTTAAAACTCACTCACGCGCACATCTCTAGTGCCCATATCCCATATTGAGATAGTGTGCGACATTATTTGGTGTTGTCATCTATGCAGACTTCCTGCACACTAAAGTTCAGTTGGTATAGGTTAAACAAATATTTGGAAATGTTTGCACTCCACTGCAATAATTTATTAACTTTATCGTGCTCTTTGTGGCCACCCAAATGAATATCTCTGAGAATTTTCGAATTTATCAAAATGCAGTTGCTGTATGCAATCAAGCAACACCTTCAATACATCTGTTTATTTGCGTACGTTCTTCGCCACAGACCTGAAAGAATCCGGTTTTTGTCAAATGCTAAAACGGATGAGTCAACTAAGAGGCTATTGATGCTGTAAGTGTTCAAATCAGTTCCGGACTGCAAAGGGGTGTTGGATCACATATAATGATGGATGTCATAGAGTAGCCCGCCAATGACTTTAGCGCTAATTTTGTTGTGTTAACGACTAAATATGAAAAGGTTGGTCACAACGGATTTGTAAAAAACAAGTTCCGATCTATGCAAAACAAGACTCTCTTTTAAAATGACACAATACTCGTACAGCTGATAATTTTCGGTATGTTTAATTGCAAATATATTGTGTTCGTACTGCATACGGGTGATTCCATAAATGAACGAATGAGGAAATCTGAAACCAACAATCTGTCAAAGCAGGTAAGTGTGCTGGAAGAAAGGCTTACCTCACAAAACGTATACAGGAGACGAGAAAACCTTTAGAAAATAAGGAAAATCTTGTAAGAAACTGCCTTCCATATTTTGCTAGAGTGTGGAGTTTTTCTACAAGTTTTATTTTAATCCTTTAAAATCGAAATACGATATGGATATGTTATCAGTAAATTCCATCCACATTGAGAAAATGATTTTATATATCGTCACCTCAATTATAAATGGTTGTAATTTTTTCGAAATCGCATTATGTACATATTCCGATAGAATATGCTGGAACACATGGGAATATGTGTGAATATGATTCGTGGGTGCAAACTGAAATTCAATTTCAATTAAAAAACAAGTAAGGAAAGTCTAAAGTCGGACGGAGCAGACTATATGGTACACTCCACTTCTACCCGAATACAACTCAATTCAGTAAATCATAGACTGATGCGACCTGGCCCACTTTGTCAAATCGAGAAGAATACTTGTATCGGGACTATATCCAAATGTGGAACTAAGTGACCCACTTTTACCATAGGTGTATAACATGCTATAAAAAGTTTGAAAAAAATACTTGGTAGACGGAAAAAAATCAAGCCGGGAGCGAAATTTGTATGGGAGTTATATATAAATCTGAACCGATTTGACCCATTTTCACCATAGGTCTTTCTAGCTTAAATGTAAGATATTTTGCCAAATTTGAAGAAGATCTGTTAAAATATGTGATTTCCTGAGCGGAAAGAGTCAATTCGGGAGCCAAATTTGTATGCGAGCTATATATAAATCTGAACCGATCTGACCCACTTTATCCACAGATGTCACTAGTTCAAATATAAGGCGTTGTGCCAAATTTGGAGAAGGTCGGTGAAAATACGTGGTTTCTAGGGCGAAAAAAGTCTAGCCGGGATCGAAATTTGTATGGGAGCTATATATAAATCTGAACCGATCTGCACCATTCTCACCATGGCTTTTTCCAGTTGAAATATAAGGTTTTTTGCAAGATTTGAAGAAAATCTGTTAAAATATGTGGTTTCTGGAGCAGAAAAAGTCAAATTGGGAGCGAAATTTTAAATGGTAGCTATATATAAATCTGAACCGATCTGCACCATTCTCACCATGGCTTTTCCAGTTGAAATATAATGTTTTTTGCAAGATTTGAAGAAAATCTGTTAAAATATGTGGTTTATAGAGAGGAAAAAGTCAAACCGGGAGTGAAATTTGTGTGGGAGCTATATATAAATCTGAACCGATCTGCACCATTCTCACCATGGTTTAGCAAAATTTGAAGAATCTGATCCGATCTTATCCATTTTCACCATTTGGTTGGTTTAGCAAAATTTGAAGAAGATCTGGTAAAATGTGTGATTTCTAGAGCAGAAAAAGTCAAATTGGGAGCGAAATTTTAAATGGGAGCTATATATAAATCCGGGAGCTATATATGAACCGATATGACCTATATTTACCATAGGTGTTCCTAGTTGAACTATAAGATGTTTTGCCAAATCTGAAGACAATCTGATAAAATATGTGGTTTCTAGAGCGGAAAAAGTCAAATCGGGAGCGACATTTGTATGGGGGCTATATCTAAATCTGAACCGATCTCACCGATTTTCCTCATAGCTGTTTCTACTTAAATTATAGGATACTGTGCCAAATTTGAAGCAAATCGAGTTTAATATGTAGTTTCTAGAGCGGGCTATGTGGGCTAGATCTAAATCTGAACCGATTTGCTTCAAATTAAATAGCGTTCGTCCTTGATCCACAAATCTTACTTGTGCCAATTTTTGTTAAGATCGGGCTGTAATTGCGACCTGTAATTTGACACAGAAAGTGATTCTAAGCCGATCTGTATAATAAACGATGGGTCTAACTCGTTTCCTTTTGGGTGTTACAAACAAATGCACAAAGACATAATGCTCTCGTGGAGTGTATAATCAACATATTTGATAATTTTTTTCAGTTTTGGTGCTATGACGAAAATTGTAAATTAAATTAAATAATTTGATTCTACGATTTTGGCGATTTTTGGTAATTGAATTTGCTGAGTCGATTTAACATTTTCTGCCTGTCCACCCGACCGCTGGCCAACTATAGCTTGTTGTCCGATTGCCATGAAATTTGACAGACGTAAGTTTTCAGGCCCAAGGACGCTGTTGAATTTTGTAGAAATAGCTTCAGATTTAGATAAAGCCTCCATACGAACATCACTCTAATTTAAGCTATTACTGCTGTCGAATACACTTTTTATATTGGATCTTGACAAAATTTTCAGGATCATGTTATATTTGAGATAGAAGCAGCTAACGTGAAAGTGAACTACATGGGTCCTTGTTTTCATATAGGCCCCATATATATGTAACTTCAATTTACACTATTACTACTCTAAAATGCACATTTGCATCAGATCTGGATCAAATTTCCCACTCCATGTTACATTTAGACTAGAAACACCAACAAAGCCAGAAATATAGTTCCATGTTTTGGTATTGTCCCCATACAAATGGACCACCAGTTTACACTATTATCGCTCTAGAACCCATACCTTACATTGGCTCTTGATAAAATTTTGCAGATAATTTTATACTTCATCTAAGAATAGCTACTACGATAGTCAAGTATATGGGTCCACATTTTGGTATAACCCCCATAGGGACCCCCAGTTTGCATTATTACCATTGTAAAGTGTGATTTTTTAGCTATTATCTTTTTGGCAACACTGGTTTAAACAGCTGACGCACGTTTCGTGTTTTGTTTCACTGTCAAACATCTTCAGTTTGGTCTATAATTTAAGCACAAATCGTCTTACAAACGAACAACGCTTGCAAATTATTGAATTTTATTATCAAAATGCGTGCTCTGTTAAGAAAGTTCATCGCGCGTTCGCAGCAATTGGGCCTCTGTTACTCAAAATGCCAAAATTGGACTAAGCGGATGAACCATTTGAGGCGCAGTCAAGGTCAACATTTGCATGAAATAATCTTCAAACATTAAATTATATGGACCGTACTATCGATTCAAATAAAGATTTCATGCATTTTTCTGAATTTTATGTGTATAATAAATGATGAGTCTATCTCGTTTCCTTATGGATGTTATAAATAAATTCAAAAATACATTATATCCTAGTGGAGGGTATAAGAAGTAAATAGGCTTTAGAAGGGGTGTATCAATATCGTCCATATTCCATGTGAATGTAACTTCTACAAAAGCATTGCCAAAAATCAAATTTCACAGTATTCTGATCAGCCGTACAGAAGCTTTAATTTTATGTAGTTTAGGTTTAGGCCATATTTAGTACACTTAAAGTGATTATAAAACAAGTAAGGAAAGGCTAAAGTCGGGCGGGACCGACCATATGATATACTCCACTTTCTATCCGAATACAATTTAATTCGGTAAAAAAGTGAAAACGGGAAGAATTTTTGTATGTTTCCTAATCATAGGCTAATATTACCTGGTCCAATTTGTCAAATCGAGTAGAATATTTGTATCGGGGCTATATCCAAACATGGAATGAAGTTACTAACTTTCACAATCAATTTGAAGAAATTCTGAGAAAATATGTGGTTTCTGGGGCTGAAAAAGTCAATACGGGAGCGACATTTGTATGGGAGCTATATATAAATCTGAACCGATCTGACCCATTTTCACCATGGATGTTTCTAGTTGCAATATAAGATATTTTGCAAGATTTGAAGAAGATCTGTTAAAATATGTGTTTTCTGCAGCAGAAAAAGTCAAATCGGGAGCGAAATTTGAATAGGGGCTATATAAATCTGAACCGATCTGACCTATTTTCACCACAGGTATTTCTAGTTTAAATATAAGATGTTTTGCAAGATTTGAAGAAGATCTGTTAAAATGTGTGGTTTCTGGAGCGGAAAAAGTCAAATCGGGAGCGAAATTTGTATGGGAGCTATATAAAAATCTGAACCGATCTGACCTATTTTCACCACAGGTGTTCCTAATTTAAATATAAGATGTTTTGCAAGATTTGAAGAAGATCTGTTAAAAGATGTGGTTTCTAGAGCAGAAAAAGTCAAATCGGGATCGAAATTTGAATGGGGGCTATATAAATCTGAACCGATCCGACCTATTTTCACCACAGGTGTTCCTAGATTAGATATAAGATGTTTTGCCAAATCTGAATACAATCTGATGTAATATGTGGTTTCTGGAGCGGAAAATGTCAAATCGGGAGCGAAATTAGTAAGGGAGCTATATAAAAATCTGAACCGATCTGACCTATTTTCATCACAGGTGTTCCTAGTTTAAATATAAGAATTTTTGCCACTTTTGAAAAAAATCTTTTGTAATATGTTGTATCTAGAGTGAAAAGAGTCAAATCGAGAGTGAAATTCGTATTGGGGCTATATCGAAATCTGAACCGATTTTCTTCAAATTAAATAGTATTCGTCGTTGTCCCGAAAAACTTCGCTGTGCAAAGTTTCGTTTGGATCTGACTACAATTGTATCGTCATTACAAGAATAGATGGACAGACAGACGGACGGACGGACATTGCTAAATCGACTCAAAAAGTGATTCTAAGTCGATGATTATAATTAACAATGGTTCTATCTCCCTCCTTTTGGATGTTACAAGCAAATTCACAAAGACATAATACTTTCGTGGAGTGTATCAACATTATCAAATACCAAAATAGAGCTGATTCCGAATATTCGTGTGGAATTTACATTGGTTTTAGTTTAACAGAGAAATATGGGTCATTTGTGTGAGAGTACCAGAAGGGCCGTGGCAAATTCGCCTGTCTTCGAACTTAAACTAAGTTTGAGAAAAATATTACCATGTGTAAAGTTTGAAATGATTCCTTAACTCCTTTTGAGAGTTAGCGTGTACACCAGCCAGCCAGACAGACTGACGGACGGACATGGCTCAAACATCTTAAAAAGTCGTGGATCGGATTTGGTACAAACATACTTAAGGTCTTAAGTTGGTTCTTCAATGCGTTACACTACTCTGTAAAGTGAGGGTATAAAAATAGACAAATGTATGGGGCCACCTTTATATAGAGACTGCAAATAAAATCATGATATTGGAGTATTTTTAATAGATATTTTCCTTTTTAATTTAACACTAGTATCGTTATCATAGGGTACGAACAAGTATATAAAATAATTTTTGGAAAAATGCTATTCTTTGGAACTTTGTAGTCCTGTGAAGGGGCCACACGAAACTAAAAACGCCAAGTAACTCCATTTTCCCTGTAGTTTCAAACGCATATCCGCATATTCAAGTGTAACGATTTTTTTAAAAAATGTCGTTCAGTGTTATCGAACCTCTCGGACTTTAACCTTTCCGTGTGTGTGTGCTCTGGTTTTGAAGATGTTAGCTCAAATATCCTTAAACGAACTTCTCAAATCATGTAAAGTACCATATCTCAATAATAAAGGGTGATTTTTTAAGAGCTTGATAACTTTTTTTTTAAAAAAAACGCATAAAATTTGCAAAATCTCATCGGTTCTTTATTTGAAACGTTAGATTGGTCCATGACATTTACTTTTTGAAGATAATTTCATTTAAATGTTGACCGCGGCTGCGTCTTAGGTGGTCCATTCGGAAAGTCCAATTTTGGGCAACTTTTTCGAGCATTTCGGCCGGAATAGCCCGAATTTCTTCCGAAATGTTGTCTTCCAAAGCTGGAATAGTTGCTGGCTTATTTCTGTAGACTTTAGACTTGACGTAGCCCCACAAAAAATAGTCTAAAGGCGTCAAATCGCATGATCTTGGTGGCCAACTTACCGGTCCATTTCTTGTGATGAATTGTTCTCCGAAGTTTTCCCTCAAAATGGCCATAGAATCGCGAGCTGTGTGGCATGTAGCGCCATCTTGTTGAAACCACATGTCAACCAAGTTCAGTTCTTCCATTTTTGGCAACAAAAAGTTTGTTAGCATCGAACGATAGCGATCGCCATTCACCGTAACGTTGCGTCCAACAGCATCTTTGAAAAAATACGGTCCAATGATTCCACCAGCGTACAAACCACACCAAACAGTGCATTTTTCGGGATGCATGGGCAGTTCTTGAACGGCTTCTGGTTGCTCTTCACTCCAAATGCGGCAATTTTGTTTATTTACGTAGCCATTCAACCAGAAATGAGCCTCATCGCTGAACAAAATTTGTCGATAAAAAATTTCGAACCGAACACTGATTTTGGTAATAAAATTCAATGATTTGCAAGCGTTGCTCGTTAGTAAGTCTATTCGTGATGAAATGTCAAAGCATACTGAGCATCTTTCTCTTTGACACCATGTCTGAAATCCCACGTGATCTGTCAAATACTAATGCATGAAAATCCTAACCTCAAAAAAATCACTCTTTAGTTTAGTTCACTTTTCTACCGAAAATATGAGACCCATAAACTATGCAGTCATTTGCCATCAATGATTTACTACACCCTCTTCTTCGCTAGGCAGACAGACAGACCGACGGACCGATCGACAGACAGACCGACACATTCAGTGAAAAGAACGAATAACTTGCATTGTCTGGGTGTTTTTGTTGTTGTTGTCCAAATGTAAAGTTCAAGTGAATCCGAGCTGCATTACGGGTGCTGAGCAGCATATTTATGTGGCAGCTTTTATGTGCAACCATTCCAATGTTTACGTTTGTCGGTTTGTAGGTGGGCATGTGCCAATGATGCCGATGCTGATGCTCAAACTTCATTTCACATCTTCGTCATTTCAAATGTTCATCGGGTATAAATATTCCGGCCATTTGGGCACAACCGCATAGTCTTACAAGAACAGTTTACCACTCCACGGTGCATTCGTCATACGAGTTAGTTGTCGTCGTCTGTGTGTGATTTTCGATTTTCATTGCAAGAATTAAGGATTACATCTCAATTAAACCAAAATGAAAAATTTAGTAAGTGTTTGAAAAGGATCTGAATTATTAATATTGTGACTGTGTGAATGATTGAGTGATTGAGCGGCTGCAAAGAATACACAATTGAAGCAGGAGCTTTAACGCCTCCACAGCTCAGAATTCGAAATAAGCTACTGCGCTTACTGTAAATTGTTTTTGAAATCCAAATTATAATGTTAATATGAATTTAATGTACTGTAATAACGTTGTAATATATAATGTAAGGATTGTTAAACACTCAGAAAAAAAAAACGAAAAATCGTTTGAGTTAAAACATATTGGGAAAGTTAACGTAAACGACTCCTCATAAGCCAACGTTGCTCATATCATTAATTTTATTATAAAACCAGTAAGGAAAGGCTAAAGTCGGGCGGAGCCGACTATATGATACACTCCACTTTCTATCAGAATACAATTAAATTTGTAAAAAAAGTGAAAACGGGAAGAATTTTTGTATGTTTCCTAATCATAGGATAATATGTCCTGGTTCAATTTGTCAAATCGAGAAGAAATTTGTATCATGGCTATATCCAAAGATGGAATGAAGTGACCCATTTCACAATAGGTTATTTCAGTTCTCAATTTGTAGTAATTCGATGAAAATACGTGGTTTCTGGGGCGGAAAAATCAAGCCGGGAGCGAAATTTGTATAGGAGCTATATATAAATCTGAACCGATCTGACTCATTTTCATCCTGGGTGTTTCTCATGCAAATATAAGATGTTTTGCCAATTTTGAAGCACATCTGTTAAAATATGTGGTTTCTACAGCAGAAAAAGTCAAATCGGGAGTGAAATTCGTATGGGGGCTATATCTAAATCTGAACCGATTTTCTTCAAATTAAATAGCGTTCGTCCTTATCCCGAAAAACTTTGTTGTGCAAAGTTTCATTAGGTTCTGGCTACAATTGCGACCTGTACTTTGACTACAAGAATAGATGGACAGACGGACGGACGGACGGACATTGTTAAATCGATTCAAAAAGTGATTCTAAGTCGATCGGTATATTTAACAACGGGTCTATCTCGGTTCCTTTTGGGTGTTACGAAATGCACAAAGACATAATACTCTCGTGGAGTGTATAAAAAGTAACTGACAATTTTTCCCAAATCGTGTTTTTTACATATTTTGACAGAAAAAAAAACGCTGGAATATAAGCGCGATCTCGAAAAATTGTTAGTTACGCCCTTTAGGAATAAAAGTAACTATATTTACCCTGTCGAGACATAAGTCACAAATTCCCATAAACCATATAACAACGATGGTTTATGGATATTCGTTTACGTGGTCGTTCTCACGGGAGCGTCAAGTAACACCTTAAGTCTCCGTTTGGAAAAAAATCAAACTATTTTTAATACACGTGGCGAAATAAACTCTCAACAAATAAGCTCACTTAACTAAATAATCGCAATATCAATTGGGAATTCTATTTTAAAACATTATCAATTCAATTGAAATTTTCTCAACACGAAATGGTCATTCTCAATTTAATTTGGAATATCTCAACAAGTTCTCAAGGATGTTCTAAATTACGACTAGAGCTTTATCAACATCAAATGGAAATTCTCAATTTCAATTGAAATTTCCTTACATAGGAAGTTCACAATTCAAATCGATTTTTCTCAAGTTCAAATGGAAAATTTCTATACAAATTCGAATTTGAAATTGGTAATCTATTGGAATGTTTTTAAACATGAAATGGTATTTCTCAAATTCTTTTGGAATTTTCTGAACTTCAAACATCAAATCATAATAATAATGGAAATACTCAGTTTCATTTAGAATTTTCTCAACTTAAAGGGAAAACTCTCAATTTCAATTGGAACTTTTCTAAAAATGAAATCGAAATTTTCAATTTTAATTACATTTTCTCAACACGAGAAGGAAGTTCTTAATTACCATTGAAATTGAAAAAAAAATTCAATATTAAATGTAAATTCTCCAATTCAAAAGGTAAACATCAATTGGAATTATCGAAAATTCTTATAGAAATTTTTAATTTAATTTATATTTTTACAAGTGCAAATGGAAAAATCTCAATATCGATAGGTATTTTCTCAATTTTATTAATTAGTGATGCAAATACACAATCCGATGAAAGAACTGCCTTACTGGAGCAAAACACTAGCATAATATTTAACCATGTATAAAAAAAATTCCATTTGAAATTAGGATTTTCCAATTGAAATAAGAATATTCTCAATTTCAAATGAAAATTTCACAATTTCAATTGAAATGAAAATTTTTAATTTCAATTGGAATTTTCTCAATTTCAATTGGAATTTTCGCAAATTGAAATGGAAAATCTCAATTTCAATTGGAATTTTCTCAATTATAAATGGAAATTCTCAATTTCAATTATAATTTTCTCATTATGAAATGGAAAATCTCAATTTCAATTGGAATTTTCTCAAATTCAAATGGAAAATCTCAATTTCAATTGGAAATTTCTCGAATTGAAATGGAAAATCTCAATTTCAAATGGAATTTCTCAATTTCAATTGGAATTTTCCCAATTTCAATTGGAATTTTCCTAATTTCAATTGGAAATGGTGTACTGTTTAGTCAGGACTAGGGTTTGGGAATTCCCCATTTTTCGCGAATTTCCGAAAAAAAAATAAATTTCCCGGTAATACGGGAAATATTAAGAAATGATTTATTGATTATTTTGAGCACTATACAAATGGGATATAGTAGATATATTTTAGATTCATATATTTACATTACTGACAATAATAATGATAATTTGTTTATATTATATTACTACAAACAATATTGTCATTTTTTGTGTTATGTATATGATAGGGGAATAAACACTTTGTGTAAGGATATTTGCAGAATCTTTATAGTTTCTTTAAATTTTCTTGTTTTCCCAGAATAATCCAAGAAATAAAAAGTGAAAATCCTCTCAAAGAATAGTAGATATATTTAGATATAATGATCATTTGTTTATATTATATTACTACAAACAATATTGTCATTTTTTGTGTTATGTATATGATGTATGTATATGATTTTTATTTTGAGAGATAAAAAGTCATATTACTACTTATACTTATACAAGTCGTTATTACTAAGTATTTATTTATTAGTTGGAAGTAATCGTGAGGGTAATGAGCTGTCATTACCTGGTAATGCAAATGGTAATGACATGTGCTAACCAAATTTTTGCTGGAGTATATATATACATCGGTTTAACTGATTGAAACTTACTTCCCTGTTTCTATGTACATCAGAAGAAGAGAGATGGTGATGATAGGTGACAGTACGAACTCTAACGCTGTTTTCTATCTTGAACAACTTCGTTATGTAGGTTGTGTTTCTTCAAATACCCTTTCCAACAATTGAAGATAATGTCATCCGCGAACCCAATGTACTGCATTTATAATGGATAAAAAAGAATGTCATTTCGAATGTAACATCTTGAAACAAGGATCTGAGTTAAAATAAAGTATGTCGTCACCTGAAATCCAAAACAACATATCCCACATTTTCTGAGGTTTCAGGAGGAGTAACAAAGGTTCAAATAGGAATGTTATTATATATCATATGTCAATTAAAAAATATATAAAAATGTAAATGTATTTATAGGAGTAAAAAATTGATATTTCCGAAAGAAAATGTGGCGTTTTACTCCTCACTAACTGACTTTTTTAAATAAATTCAAAATCAAAAGTGGAAAAAATTAAAAAAAAGCAAAAACATCCATATTCTTCAAATTTTAAATAACCTACGTGTATATCATTCTTTATAAATCTGATGAGAATCTGAAATTCGTTTGATAACACCTTGAGACAATTGTGCGCACGAAACGAGAAATCGTTGGTAGAAAAACTATGTACTCAGTTTTCGAGTTGGCAAACTATTTTCCATTTTGCAGGACTTCAAAAGATTTACAATACAAATTAAAAAATTATATTTAAATATTTCTACCTATCAGTTTATGCCAAGTTTATGTATTAAGTGAAGAGAGAAGTAGATAAAAAATAGATTTAATTTTTCAGGACGAAAAATTGTAAATATTTTATGTTTTCATATCCTTGAAATTGTTTCTCAAAAAATATATATGTTGAAGTCTGAACCTTCTACAATATCGATTAATCAAAAAATATACGTAAACACAGTAAAATAATATTTATCAATATAAGCAAATGAATTGTAACTCTTTTCTACAATATTTCTAACCTCTTTCAGATATGCTTATCATTGGCTTTGTGCTTGGCAATGGCAGCAGCTCGTCCCCAGGAAATACCGATCATAAGGCAGGAACAAGATGTTAATTTCGATGGCTCCTACAAGTACTCCTACGAAACCGGCAATGGCATAGTCGCCGAAGAACAAGGTTATCTTAAGAATCCAGGAAGCAATGCAGAAGCGCAGGTAATTCTTATCTCAATCGATCAACGAACAAACTAAATAATTCAAAATAAGTCAACTGAAGCCATCTTACATGAAACAAGTTACCAAAACCCAAAGAAAAACTGAAACACAAGTAACACCCACTTTTGGCAAGCAATTTGGCCAACAATCTCATGAATGAGGAACAAATAAACAGCAACTTGATCATCGCCATCATCATCAATGCAAAATGCCGCACGTTTTTCGATGACATTTAAAGTGAACAGCCCCACGCTCTTGTAAATTTGCCCAGCAAGCATTTCATGCCAAGATGTATTACATTTTAATATTGGCATGTTTAAGATGCATTGCTTGGCAAACAACACCAATAATACCTCTTAGCGGCTTAACGTGGCTTAGGCAATTTGTTAAAGCTCTTAGTTGCCAACCGCCAGTTTAGTTTACTTCGACATTTACACAAAATGCTCGCTCCGCTTGCATTTGTATCTCTAGGCGACAATCGCAAATTAATGAATCATCGCCTGTGCGCTGCTATATTTGCCTCCCTGTAAATGATTTGTGTGCTTCTCTTTTAGGTGGCCGAAGGTTTCTTCTCCTACACATCGCCCGAAGGTATACCCATCCGTATTACTTATGCCGCCGATGAGAATGGTTTTGTGCCACAGGGTGATCATTTGCCCACTCCCCCACCAATACCGGAAGCCATCCAGAAGGCTTTGGCCTATCTGGCCACCGCTCCACCACCACCTCAGGAACCATCCGGTGGACGCAACACGTTCGGCCGAGGTTAAGTGCTATTCATCGTCCGACACCAGGTTCTGTAAATATTCCCCCCAAATGTTCCCACATAAACATAAATATGTCACTGCTGTCCGTCGTATGCTGTCATAATATCGTGTATAGGATATATAGAAATTACAATATTAAGTCGTACTAAACAATTGTGTAAGTGTTTGATATAAATTAGCCATGTTATCAATTTAAATGCTATATATGCATGTATATGCAATCATGAATAAAGTCAAAAAGAACTTTTAGTCACGGCGTTTTCTTCCTTGGAGGTGTAGTCTCTTTTCTGATCTGCATTCAACTTCTGATAGATGATCATACCATCACATGAGGATGGGTTTGTCGGTACATATGTAACAACTTGAAATACTAATCTGAGATCCTAGAAAGTATTCCGGATCGTCATAAAATCCAAAGACCATTAAGCTATATCCATTTGCCCTTCAAGAATGGAAAAACAAAAGCAGGAAAGGGCTCCGCTCTCTAACTCCATACAAAGTTTCATTTCGTCATTCCCTTCGCATGACCTTCATATATTTATCGGAGACTCCGTAAAGTATGCATATTCTGGGTCGTGGTGATATTCGATGGCGATCTAGTTGGAAACAAAGTAGTTTCCAAACGAAATGAGCTGGGGGCTTTAAATTTTCCATACATGTATGCTTCTAATTGTTGGGATTTAAAATGAGCGAAATCGGTCAAGAAATTCTCGCTAATACCACTGTCCAACAGCATTTTTGGAACAGAAACGACCCTATAATTCTGAAAGGGCATGTTGTGTAGACCATTTATGCAGAATAAATGTATAGTCCAGTTGTTCTAAGTTTATTTTTTACAGTGGCTCAAAGTTTTCATTTTTTGGTCGAAGGGAGCATTATACTAAGTGCGAAAAGTGTTGTAAGTTAATGTCTGAGAGAATCCCTATTGTCAGAACTTTATTGTAGAATTTTATGAGAATTATTTTTGTGGAAAATGTAAACCCTCTAGCTCTTCTCTTTATGGGTTAATTTGACCTTTTTCGAGAAAATCAAAAATAGTCCATTCAAATAGGACATTTAAGGATTAAAATGTTCTACGAAAAAAAGCCCAGAAAATTTCAGTGGGAGTCACCAAAGACACCAAAGTTGTAAATAGAGCTCTTCACGCTTAAATAGCAAAATTACACGCGAACTTATACAACAAAATTAAATGGATTAAAATTCGTCCATTCGTTCCACGCAAAACAAGAAATACTAAATGGATAATTTTTCTCGTGATCTATCCAACAAATCCAGCGGAAATTTTGCATGTTTATTAACATCTAATGTCGCTTGCAACATATATGTATGTATATGTAGTCACACTCAAATCAAAATAATACAAATATTTAAAAATACGTTTACATATCAAAATAACACTTCAAGTCAATTCAAAAAATAAATGTTCTTATATATATTTTCAACAAGTCAGGAAAGGGTAAAGTCGGGCGTGGCCGACTCTATGATACACTCCACTTTCTATCCGTATACAATTTAATTCGGTGAAAAAGCGAAAACGAAAACTAAATCTGAACCGATCTTACCCAATTTCAGCAAAGGTGATTTTAGTTCGATTATAAGATTTTGTGCCACATCTTATAATCGAAAAAGTCAAATCGGGAGCGACATTTGTATGGGGGCTATATCTAAATCTAAACCGATCTTACCTAATTTCTGTATATGTGTTTCTAGTTGGATTATAAGATGTTGTGCCAAATTTAAAGAAAATCGAGTACAATATGGGGTTTCTCGAGCGGAAAATGTCAAATCGGGAGCGAGATTTGTATGGGGGCTATATCTAAATCTGAACCGATCTTACCCAATCTTTGCATAGGTGTTTCTAAGATGTTGTGTTTATAAGATGTTGTGCCTAATATAAAGAAAATCGGGTACAATATGTCGTTTCTAGAGCGGAAAATGTCAAATCGGGAACGACATTTGTATGGGGGCTATATCTAAATCTGAACCGATCTTACCGAATTTCCGCATAGGCGTTTCTAGTTGGATTATAAGATGTTGTGCCTAATATAAAGAAAATCGGGTACAATATGTCGTTTCTAGAGCGGAAAATGTCAAATCGGGAACGACATTTGTATGGGGGCTATATCTAAATCTGAACCGATCTTACCGAATTTCCGCATAGGCGTTTCTAGTTGGATTATAAGATGTTGTGCCTAATATAAAGAAAATCGGGTACAATATGTCGTTTCTAGAGCGGAAAATGTCAAATCGGGAGCGACATTTGTATGGGGGCTATATCTAAATCTGAACCGATCTTACCGAATTTCCGCATAGGCGTTTCTAGTTGGTTTATAAGATGTTGTGCCTAATATAAAGAAAATCGGGTACAATATGTCGATTCTAGAGCGGAAAATGTCAAATCGGGAACGACATTTGTATGGGGGCTATATCTAAATCTGAACCGATTTACCTCAAATTAAATAGCGTTCGTCCTTGATCCACAAAACTTATTTGTGCAAATTTTTGTTAAGATCGGACTATAATTGCGACCTGTAATTTGATTACAACAATAGATGGACAGACGGACATTGCTAAATCGACTCAGAAAGTGATTCTAAGTCGATCAGTATACTTAACAATGGGTCTATCTCGCTTCCTTTTGGGCGTTACAAACAAATGCACAAAGACATAATACTCTCGTGGAGTGTATAAAAAGCTTAAATACAATATATATTGTAGAGGGTGCTAATGTTGGTTGTATTTCCATTCTATTTCAATGTCAAAAGTACAAAACAAATACGTACATAGTGCAAGATAACCTAAATTCATGATTCAACCAATTTTTGCATTTTTATTTTGCATGTCTATGCAGTCAGAGGAATGTATACACCGAATTCCATGATTCTAGCTGCGGTCATTTGGTTGTTACCATTTTTATCCCCTTTGTCCTATTTTACTCCCTTAAGAGTACGACTTTCTAAAATCTCTTTATTTTAAGTGTCTACCCAATTAGAGAGATGTACACACCGATTTTCATCATTCTAGCTGTAGTCGTTTAGTCGGTACTATTTTTATCCCTCTGTACCCATTGTATTCCTTGAAAGTATAAATTTTGGAAAAAAAAAATATTTTTCGTTTCTACGCAGTCAGAGGAATGTATACTCCGAATTTCATTGCTATAACTGCGGTCATTTGGTTGGTACTAATTTTATCCCCTTGTTCCATTTTAACCCCAAAAAGTACGAATTTCGAAAAAATCCGTTTATTTTACGTGTCTTGTTACCATATTTATCCCTCTATTCCCTTTTTACCCCTTAAATCTTCGAATTCGGAAAAAATACTTTTATAAAGGGTGATTTTTTAAGACTTGATAACTTTAAAAAAAAAAAACGCATAAAATTTGCAATATCTCATCGGTTCTTTATTTGAAACGTTAGATTGGTCCATGACATTTACTTTTTGAAGATAATTTCATTTAAATGTTGACCGCGGCTGCGCCTCAAGTGGTCCATCCGCTTAGTCCAATTTTGGCATTTCCACGTTTTTGAGTAACAGAGGCCCAATTGCTGCGAACGGCGACGAATCGATAATTGATGGTCATCATTAACATTGGCCGATACAGCTGCGATATTTTCTTCAGTTCGCACTCTACGTAAGCGTGTTGGTGGTTTAATGTCCAACAATGTAAATTTGGTGCGAAATTTAGTCACAATAGCCCGAATAGCCGCTTCAGTGGGTCGATTAAACTGACCATAAAATGGAAGCGTGCGATGAACTTTCTTAACAGAGCACGCATTTTGATAATAAAATTCAATGATTTGCAAGCGTTGCTCGTTAGTAAGTCTATTCATGATGAAATGTCAAAGCATACTGAGCATCTTTCTCTTTGACACCATGTCTGAAATCCCACGTGATCTGTCAAATACTAATGCATGAAAATCCTAACCTCAAAAAAATCACTCTTTATTATGTATCAACTCAATTAGAGGAATGTACTCACCGTATTTCGTGTTTCTTAGCTGTTGTCGTTTAATATGTACCAGTTTTATCCCTTTTTGCCCCTACGCATAAAAATCACTTTATGGTGCACGTTTTTGTTATGGGTAATAATAAGTAAGTACACGCAGACATATTGAAAAAATTTGCTTAAATATAGGGGTTTTTGTGGGTATTTTTAGTCCTTGTGTGGGAAAAATTTAAGTAATATTAAGTAATATAATTTAAGTAAAATTTAGTAATGTGTTTTTATACACTCCACCTCCAGGTATGCTAACTTTTTCATTCCGTTTGTAACACCTCGAAATATTGACCTGAGACCCTATAAAGTATATATATTATTGATCGTCATAAAATTCTAAGACGATCTAGTCACGTCCGTCTGTTGAAAGCACGCTAGCATCTAAACGAAAGGAGCTAGGACGTCGAAATTTTCCATAAATGAGTCTTATAGTCGTAGATCGGTTGGGATTGAAACTGGGCGAAACCGGCCTAAAGGGAAAATTTGTTCCCTCACAAAAATAGTACCAACCAAATGACCGCAGCTAGAGCCATGAAATTCGGAGTATACATTCCTCTGACCTCGTACACACGAAAAATAAAAGTTTTTTTTTTCAAATTCGTACTTTCAACTGATAGAATGGGTACAGAGGTATAAAAATAGTACCAACTAAACGACTAAAGCTAGAATGAGGAAATTCGGCGTCTACATCCTTCTAATTGCGTACACATGTAAAATAAAGATATTTTAGAAAGTCGAAAGGGGGTAATGTAGGAAAAAAGGGATACAAATGGTACCAACCAAATGGCCGCAGCTAGAATAATGGAATTCGGTGTATACATTCCTCTGGCTGCATAGACACGCAAAATAAAACGATTTTTTCAAATTCGTACTTTTTACTTTTACGGCAAAAATTGAATTGAATCATGAACTTAAGTTATTTTGCACTATGTATGTGAGGTAATGGGGTTTCAAAATTTGTACTTTTGGAATTAAAATAGAATGGAAATACAACCATCTACCCACTATCTACCAATAAGAATATTTATTTTCTGAATTGACTTGAAGTATTATTTGTAATAATAAAAATATTATATTTATTTATAAAATTATTTTTTTCAATATTTGTATTTGTTTTGGTTTGGCTATATATTAAAAAATTATATTTTCCCGTAATATTATTGCACTTCTACGAAAAGCTTCTGTTGCATGCAGTCCATGGTGGAGGGTACATAAAAAGGAGAAAACATTTTAAATGGTTGTTAATACTAATCTAATACAGATAGAATCATCATATTTGAAGTGTTTTAATGGAAGTTCTCCTCTTTAATTTGACACATAAAATAATTGTTTGAAAAATTTTATCCTTTGGAACTTTGTAGTTCGTTCAAGGTATGAAAAAATGTAAAACTAAAAACGCCAATTAACTCTATTTCACCAATAGTTTGAGATATATATCATCTAGTTTGTGTGTAATATTGACTGTCGGGCAGTATTATATTCATTTTCCGGTGAAACTTTTTTCTTCAAATAAAGCTCATATATTTTTTATGAAAGTTATCAAGGTCACTAAAATGCTGTCCTTTGCCCTCCAGTTTGAATTTTACATTACATTGAATTACAGTTGAATTTTTACATTATTTAAAAAAAAATGGTGCCATGTGGTCCTGGCGTTTTTCGCTTTCACTTGCATTCAATAAATATGCGACATTATCAAAATATTGTGTTATGGCTAGGCTGCATTTTTACAGAAAAGAAAGCGCCATTGGTATTAAATTTTCACCCAGCGGCCCATCTGGTAGATCATAGAAATGTAAATCAATAATAAAATATTCTTTTTACGAGAGTAACAAGTTGACATATTTCACCCATTAACCCCCCAACCGATGCAAAGCGTGATTGATATGAACAATCTTTATTGTCTGATTATGCAAACGCCATTAAATCAAGTAATTAGCAATCGATTTTATTAACTAACCCTCAGCATACAGATCTTTCTGTTCAATATCCCATTCCAAATAACAAATAAATAACAATTAGTTAAAAGTGCACGAGAAGCCACCATTCAACCGGTTTTAATTGATCGGAACAGCACTAAATGCAAGCCACACTCACATAAATTGTAGCCCATTTCTATTAAAAACGCTTCTGAGAAAATTGCACATAACGCAGCATGAGATGGGGAACCAAAGTAAAAGATGGCGTAGCCAAATAAATGCAGCCAACATAGTTTCGAAAGTCGTGTGATATAATCCTACGAGGGGTAATATTTTAAAGAATAAGTGGGTTTCTCCGTGCATTCCCATTGTTAATAGATAACATTATTCTGGACGGTGCCAAAACATAAATATATTTCGAATGTATAATCTATTGATTTGGCATTAGAATTCGAGAGAAAGTATTTTATGGAGCCAAAGACGAACTTCGGCAAAACAAAGCAATTGAGGCATGAGCATTTCCTCAATTGCTTTGTTTTGAGAGACGACTATATAATAATTTCTACCACATTATCAGGTTTCGAATGACTAACATCCTGGGCTATGAGGGGACTATATCAGAGCGTGGACCGACCTGTTCCAATTCCATAAAAAATTCGAATGGCTTCTAGTGTGGAAAAATTCAGACTTTATCAGAACATGTACCGATGTGGTCCACTTGCTCTACAGACTGTAGAGGGTCAGTCTTACATGTCTTCCCTCTAGGGGTGACTAGGGGGCAGTTTCGAGCCTTTCCTTCATTAAAAAAATTATAAAAAATAAAAAACAAGTAAGGAAGGCTAAAGTCGGGCGGGGCCGACTATATGATACACTCCACTTTCTATCCGAATACAATTCAATTCGGTAATAAAGTGAAAACGGGAAGGATTTTTGTATCTTGTAAATGTATGTGTTTGACAAAAAATGTTAAATCCGAAACGACATTTGTATAGGGGAATATTGAAACCTGGATCGAAATAGGTGAAATATAATATACCAAAATCGGTTAAACATTTGTATTGGGGCTATATCTAAATCTGAACCGATCTTACCCACTTTCGCCATAGAAGTTGTTAGTTGGATTATAAAATGTTGTGCCTAATTTAAAAAAATCGGGTACAATATGTGGTTACTAGAGCGGCAAAAGTCAAATCGAGAGCGGCTATATCTGAATATGAACTGATCTAACCCATTTTCAGCATATGTGTTTCAAAGAAAATCGGGAACATATGTGGTTTCTAAAGTCGAAAAGGTCAAATCGGGAGCAATATTTGTATGGGGGCTAAATCTGAACCGATCTTTCCCACTTTCACCATAGATGTTTCTAATTGGATTATAAGATGTTGTGCCAATTCAAAGAAAATCGGGTACAATATGTGGTTTCTAAAGTGGAAAAAGTCAAATCGGGAGCGACATTTGTATGGGGGCTATAAATAAATCTGAACCGATCTAGCCCACTTTAGCCACATGTGTTTCTAGTTAGATTATAAGATGTTGTTGTTAAAGTCGGGTACAATATGTATTTTGTAGAGCCGCGAAAGTCAAATCTTGACCGACATTTGTATGGGGGCTATATCTAAATCTGAACCGATCTTACCCACTTTCTGCATAGGTGTTTATAGTTGGATTACAAGATGTTTTGCAAAATTTAAAGAATATCGGATTCAATATGTGGTTTCTAGAGCGGAAAATGTCAAATCGGGAGCGACTTTTGTATGGGGGTTATATCTAAATCTGAACCGATCTTACCCACTTTCTGCATAGTTGTTTCTAGCTGGATTATAAGATGTTTTGCCAAATTTAAAGAATATCAGATTCAATATGTGGTTTCTAGAGCGGAAAATGTCAAATAGGGAGCGACTTTTGTATGGGGGCTATATCTAAATCTGAACCGATATGCTTCAAATTAAATAGCGTTCGTCCCTGATCCACAAAACTTACTTGTGCCAATTTTTGTTAAGTTCGGGCTATAATTTCGGCCTGTAATTTGATTACAACAATATATGGTCAGACGGACAGACGAACATTGCTAAATCGAATCAAAAAGTGATTCTAAGTCGATCGGTATAATTAACAATGGGTCTATCTCGCTTCCTTTTGGGTGTTACAAACAAATACACAAAGACATAATACTCTCGTGGTGATTTATACACTCCACGTTGTGACGTTCTTCGAAAATATTGGGGTTGGTCATACATTTGACTCCACTAGGGCCTCCTTGGGGCAGTTAGAGTGGTGGGAGCAAATTTTATAAAAAATAGTTTTTGTATGGGAGTCCCATTAAGGAGTGGGGACAGGTGGTAAGTTTGTTCAGAAGCAATTTTGGGGAGGGAAAATTAGTGAAGGTCGGTCTTACATTTAAAACAGCAAGGGGCGACCCCGGGACAGTTGTGGGCCTTAATGTCATAACGAAAATTATAAAAAATAAAAAAATCGTGTGGGGACCACATTAAGGGTTGAAGAAGGATGTAAGTATGTTCGGTGAAAATGCGGGGGTTGAAAAAAATTGAGGGTCGGTCATACATTTAACTCCACTAGCATTCTTCTTGGTGTTCCCACCGCTCTTACTGGCCCTATCACCACTCCCTAACGAGTGTATGGGTGTATGCGCTTTTGAAAAAAGATGTTGGGGAGGGAACATTAATGGCGGTCGGTCTTACATTTAACTCCTCTGGGGTGACACCGATGCAGTTTTGGAGCTTTTTCTCTATATTTATCTTTTTGAAGCCTTCTACTAGGCTTACTTTTTTAAGGTCTTCTAGAAAACCTTCGTAGGGAAGACCTTTCTCGTCAATGATACCATGTGTTAAAAAGACAGGAGTATTTAATGGGATTGGCAGGCCTCTTGTTTCCAAAAGAAGGCCTTCTCACTCCTTTTTTCCACCGCTTGGACCATGGTGGGACTGTAGTTGGTACAAAAAGTCGATTAATGCATAAAAATGAAAAGTGGATTTTTTGATTATCTCTATTTATCGACATTTTTCAATTATCTGAGATGTCGAATTATCTCAATTTGAATGTGAAATTTTTCTTATACCATTTTAATATTGAAAATATAACTTGTTTTTACAGATTAGTTATTTTGTGATTTTATTTAAAATTTTAAAAACATGAAAAAGTCGAAATCAATGCGGTATTTTAGATTTTTATACAAACAGAACGTCAATTTTGAATTTCGGTTACAAAATGTAAATTAATTGATTAGTCGAAAGTCGATTTATAGACGCCTTTGTGATTTCTGTTTAGTAATTTTGAGATTTTTTGCGATTTGCGGGAAATTCAGACAAAACCTGGCAACACTTATTATCATTATCCCCAATATCATGCTACATTATTGAACTAAAAAACTTAAACCCAAAACTACACATGAAATTTGGAATGTACATTAGGGCGTACCTCAAAAAAAAGTTCGCCGTACACCTTCGAATATGAAGTATTATTGAAAGGTAGTTTCAAAAAAAAAAATTTTATTTTTTTATGCCGAACGTAGGGGTCGCGCTTTTACATTTTTCTATATAACTTGTATTTATAAACGGATTTTAAAGTGTGATACATCGATGTTTTTGTCTCGACGAGGCCGATTTTTTTGTCTTTGAAGTCATTGAGCTCAAGCACCCCCTTCTGGTACTTACCCATCATTTCTCAGTTGCTACTACCCTAATGTACCACTCTAATAATCGAAAATTAAAGCTCGCATAAAATCATGAATCATGTTTGAGCTCAATGACTTCAAAGACAAAAAAATCGGACAAAAACATCGATGTATCACACTTTAAAATCCGTTTATAAATGCAGAAGTTATATAGAAAAATGTAAAAGCGCGACCCCTACGTTCGGCATAAAAAAATAAAAAAAAATTTTTTGAAACTACCTTTCAATAATACTTCATATTCGAAGGTGTACGGCGAACTTTTTTTTTTTTACTTGTAACCTGGTACGCTCTAATGTACATCCCTCTAATTGCGTAGGTTAGGTTAGGTTGAAAAAAGAAGTCGCTCTAAACCATGTTGATTGAGGGTGACTCATACCTAAGGGTATACACCTACACCAGAAAGTCGGCCTGTAGTGCGCTCTCAAAATGAAACCGACGGGGGAAGTTTGGAGATAGGTCAATCATTATCCCTATTTCAGGAATTCCGTGTCGATCATGATATTAGTTTCGACCACCTTGTGCCCCTGAGGTACTCCAGGTTAGGTAATATCAACTCTGAGATGTGATGGGCTCTCAGCCTGGAGAAAGCAGGACAGTGACAAAGAAAGTGTTCCACCGTTTCAGTGTCCTCCCCGCATGCCCGGCATTCGAGTCCGACCGCCCAATGTGGCGTAGATGCGATCTCAGGAGTAAGTGACCAGTGAGGCTTCTCACTGGTCGTGCTGCTGAGTTCGATTTTGCTCAGCCTCATCAGTCGTCTGGTTTCGCTCTCATTGGGACCACCCCATAAGACTTTAGTCGTACCGCCTACCGTTGAAGAGTCCCAGATTAATCTATGGGCCGCGGTTGCCCACTTTCCTAGCTAAATTTTTGTTGCCTGGAAAGGCTTGGCGTCAAGTTGACAGATTCGAGGCTAGATCCTTCTCTAGCCAGTTCGTCGGCCTTTTCATTACCTTCGATCACACAGTGTCCTGGCACCCATATGATTTCTAGTTGCCCTTTGGTGGACAATTTATCTATCTCCTCCTTATATTCCAATATTGTTTGCGATTTCACCATGGGTTTTATATTCCCATCTCTGCCCTGTTCATTTAACCATTTTACACACTGCGTTATCGCCCTAACTTCTGCTTGAAATACCGTGTTATGGTCTGGAAGGCGGCATGATTTTTCGAAGGATAAGTATTCAATGTAGATCCCTAATCCTGTGTGTCCGTCCGTCTTAGAGCCGTCTGTGTAGTGGTGTTTCCACACGTCATCTTTCCCTAGGGAACCATTAGCCCAGGAATCTCTGGACGGAATTATTGTGTTACAGTTCGTGATGACTGTTCTCTCTCTCTAGTCTGCCCAGTATCTTTTGATGATTTGAAATGGAATCCGATTGGATCCATTCACCTACCGCCTGCAAGCGTTTGGTCGAGACAGCCGCCTCATACATACCCTGCATCTCTATTGGGCGCAGTGACAATATAGTCTCCATTGCCCTCGTGGATGTTGTTCTAATGGCTCCGCTGATACCGAGGCAGCACATTCGTTGAACTTTCTGTATTTTTATGTTTATGTTTTTATGTTGCACTTAGTTTCCATCGATGTCCACCAGACTACAGAGGCATAAGTCATGATAGGTCTCATTACGCATGTGTAGAGCCAGTGTGTCATTTTGGGGCTAAATCCCCATTTTGAGCCTATGGTCCTTCTGCATAAGGCCCAACATCTATGGGCTTTCTTTGCCCTGCTGTTGATGTGGCTCTTAGTTTAGTTTTCGATCCAGGATCACACCTAGATATTTAACTTCCTCTGTAATTTTAATCGTTTTCCCCAGGAAAGTAGGATCGTTGTAGGGACTTATCTTTCTTTTCCTAGTAAATAGACAGATTTCCCTTTTTTCTGGGTTGCCGTTGAGACCCCTTGGTCGTGTCCAGATATAGGATATGTTAAGTGCTTCACTGGCCCTTCTGCATAAGTTGTTAGGATTCGTTCCCCTCAGGAGTATCGCAACGTCGTCTGTGAAACAGATTGGTTTGAATCCTTCTAATTGCGTAGATAAGTAAAATATAGCAATTTTTTATAATTCATACTTTTAAGGGATACAATTGGAAAAGAGTGATAAAAACAACACCAAAAAAAAACACTGAAGTTGGTGTCATGAAATTCGGTGTGTACATTCATCTGACTGTGAAGATGTGCAGTAAAATGATTTTGTTTTTCGAAATTTGTACTTTTAGGCGGAAATTCGGGCGAATGGGGATAAAAATGCTAGCAACTAAAATGGTCTCAGCTATAATAATAAAATTCATTGTGTACACTTTTCGGACTGCGTAGACACGAAAAATAAAGAGATCTTTCGATATTCGTACCATCAGGATCCAGATTAAAATGGACAGCAATAAAACTAAACTGTAGCTAGAATCATGGCATTCGGTATTTGCACTCGTCTGTCTACGTAACGCGAAAATAAGAGGTACGATTTTTTCCTAATTCATACTTTTAGGGTCAAAATGGAAAAAGGAGTGAAATTGGTACCAAGCAAACGGCTGTAGCTAAAATCATGAAAAAATTTGTGTATATTCCGCTCTGAAACATATTGGATCTTCAATATTAGAACTTTTTCTATCAAAATGGTACAATGTCTGTACCAGGCTATAGCTAAAATCAAGAAATTGTGAAAATCAGGCTTGAGGGAAATTGTTTCTACCTAATAATATTTACGGTGCATTTTTGAAAATTTCTACCTAATATTTATACACTCCACGAGAGTATTATATCTTTGTGCATTTGTTTGTAACACCCAAAAGGAAACGAGATAGACCCATTGTTAATTATACCGATCGTCTTAGAATCACTTTCTGAGTCGATTTAGCAATGTCCGTCTGTCTGTCTGTCCGTCCGTCCGTCCGTCCATCTATTCTTGTAATCACGATACAGGTCGCAATTGTAGACAGAACCAAATGAAACTTTGATCAACGATGTTTTTCGGAATAAGGACGAACGCTATTTAATTTGAAGAAAATCGGTTCAGATTTAGATATAGCCCCCATACGAATTTCACTCCCGATTTGACTCTTTTCACTCTAGATACCACATATTTTAACAGATTTTCTTCAAAACTGGCAAAACATCTTATAGTTCGACTAGAAACATCTGTGGTAAAAATGGGTCAGATCGGTTCAGATTTATATTTAGCTCCCATAAAAATTTCGCTCCCAATTTGACTTTTTCCGCTCTAGAAACCACATAATGTATCAGATTGTCTTCAGATTTGGTAAAACATCTTATATTTCCACTAGAAACACCCATGGTGAATATCGCTCAGATCGGTTCAGATTTATATATAGCTCCCATACAAATTTCGCTCCCGATTTGACTTTTTCCGCTCTAGAAACCACATATTGTATCAGATTGTCTTCAGATTTGGCAAAACATCTTATATTTCCACTAGAAACACCCATGGTGAATATCGCTCAGATCGGTTCAGATTTATATATAGCTCCCATACAAATTTCGCTCCCGATTTGACTTTTTCCGCTCTAGAAACCACATATTGTATCAGATTGTCTTCAGATTTGGCAAAACATCTTATATTTAAACTAAGAACATCTATGGTGAAAATGGGTCAAATCGGTTCAGATTTAGATATAGGCCCCATACAAATGTCGCTCCCGATTTGAATTTTGCGCTCTAAAAACCATATATTGTACCCGATTTTCTTTAAATTTGGGACAACGTCTTATAATCCAACTAGAAACACTATGCAGAAATTGGGTAAGATCGGTTCAGATTTAGATATAGCCCCCATACAAATTTCGCTCCCGATTTGACTTTTGCCGCTTTAAAAGCCACATATTGTGCTCGATTTTCTTTAAATTTCGCACAACATCTTATAATCTGACTAAACAAAACTATGGTGAAAGTAAATATAGCCCAAATTCAAATATTGCTCCCATAAGTTTAACCGATTTTGGCCAAACTATACATTTTATATTTGACCTATTTCGTTCCAGGTTTCAATATCTCCTCATACAAATGTCCTTTCCGATATAAAATTTTTTGTCAAACACATACATTTACAGGATACAAAAAACCTTCCCGTTTTCACTTTTTCACCGAATTGAATTGTATTCGGATTGAAAGTGGAGTGTATCATAGAGTCGGCCCCGCCCGACTTTAGCCTTTCCTTACTGGTTTTAATTTATAAATATGGCCAAAGTGATTTTGAGGTTTGGCAAAAAATTAAATTTTTGGTTTGTGAGTTTCTCGAGAACTATCCAACGGATCCGGCCGATTTTTTGCATGTGTATTAAGCACTAATGCCACTTGTAATATATATATATATATGCCAGTAATACAGTATAATTATAAATATTAGGCAGAAAATCGCTGCATTTCTGTAAAAAATCTAAAATTCGCGGATAAAATTTCATATATTTTTACTTTTTCTATATGGGCTTTTAAATATGTTATGCCACAAATATTCCCCATTAAATCAGCAATCAAATGGTTTTTCTAGTGGCACTTTTCACATTTTTTTATTTTATATCCTAGTACACATCTAGTTTGCCTTGAAAACTTGAGATACAAAGAATCAATGAACGACGTAATGATGAAATTTGATATATTGTAAATCAAGAAAAAAAGTTACACAAAATCGTCTATTGATTTTTACCCATTGGACCAAAATATTTATCACGTCAAGTTAACCTGATGTAGTTATTATGGTAATCTGCATCTGGCTTCAGAATTGTCCTATCAATTCGCGTTCCTGAGATATGACTGCTAATATTGGAAAATCTTGATTTTTGGATGTAACTTTGGGGTTGCATTTCGTGACTTATAAAGATTGTTTTACAAAATAAAATAAAAACACGTTGCAGTCCTGAGATATCACTATTTTAAAAAGTGGCTTATGTAATTACTAACAGTACCTGCTGCTTCGCACGCGCAAAAGTCAGTTATTTGTTATTAGTTTTATCCGCCTCTGTTTATGGATAGTAATTTGAAAACCTCCTATTAGATAACACTCATATATATATAGTCAAAGGAATGTGCTTGTCCATTTGTAGAAATTGCTCCAACCGAAACTAAGTAATGGCTCAGTTAGGAATGTGATGGAAATATTCTAATGCGCGAGATTGGTAAAACTGTGTGAGCGTGTGCGTGCGGAAAATGTTACATTTCTCTTTAAGCGCAGCAATTTCAGCTGAACTCCCTACGTATGTATAATTTTTTATCATTTTCTACCCAGTTTTGAACGAAAAATTACTACCGCAGAGCTTTTTATATCCTCAACCACATATTTCTAGATGCAGCCGACCACTTTATAACTTTTTGCACCTCATTTTGAAAAATCACTATAGGTAACATGTGTTTTTGCTTCCCCTAAAAACGTGTACTTCATGTGGTACCATGTTTATCCCTTGTCGTCCTTCAAATTACAAATTTCGACAAATCCAATTTAACTGCGCTTCGACATGGTCAGCGGAATTTACATATCAAATTTCACGATTCTAGTTGCAATACTTTAGTTGGCACCATTTTTATCCCTATTTGTGTCGTTCAGACCTTCAAAGTACAAAAATGCATTTTTATTGTGGTGGGAGGAATTTACATACCAAATTTCTAGCTGCAATACTTAAGTTGGTACAATTTTGTATCCCGCTCATCCCTTAAAAGTACAAAAATGCATTTATATTGCGCTTCTATATGATGAGGGGAATTTACATACCAAATTTCACGACTATAGCTATAATAATTTACAATTTTTGTCGCTTTTTATCCCGCTCGCCCCTAAAAGTACAAATTTCGAAAAATCCATTTACGTTGAAAGTAGGGTTTGCATTTTCCCGTACTTTTTATTTTCCGGGAAACGGGAATTATTTTTTCAATTTCCCGGGACAACACGGGAAATCGTCAACATACTATTTACCATGAGTTAAGCCTTTTTTTTTTCCAGTGAAACATTCAAATTTTATTAAAGTAAAATAAATACATATTTCACAATGAACCTGTTACAGAATTCATATAATAAAATGTGGAACCAACTCAAACATCTTTCCAAGTTTCAAAATTAATTTAAGATCAGCTATTTCTCATTTTATTGGAAAAAGTGCACGCAACCGAGAACGATCGTCGCATTGAATGTTTGTTTTGGAGCTTGACAGGAAAAATCCGAAAAAGTGGATTTTGAGCCTACATCCGAACGCAGCATTAAAATAGTTTGTCATTCAACTGCAATATTTGTCAAACCTGATTAAAAGCTATGTGCTCAAAATGTTTATACAACATTTTTAATTCTATTGTGGAAATGATGGAAAAAAAATATCGAAGAAATATGTACAATTTGCTACTAAATTCCCGCGGGATTCACGTACGAATTTCCCGGGATAAGGGAAATGAAAAATGTGTGAATTCCCGGGAATTTTCCCGCGGGAAATCCATGCAAACCCTAGTTGCAAGTCTACGTTTAGAGGAATTTACACACTAAATTTCACGACTATAGCTGCAATACTTGTGTTGGTACTATTTTTATCCCGCTCACCCTTTATAAGTACAAATGTCGAAAAATTCATTTAGATTTGCGCTTCTACGTTGTCAGAGGAATTTACACACCAAATTTCGCGACTATAGGTGCAATACATTAGTTAGTACCATTTTTATCGCTTTTTTGTCCCGCTCACACCTTAAAAGTACAAATTTTTGAAAAATCCAATTTTAATGCGCTTATACATGGTCAGAGGAAACTACATACGAAATTTCACGATTCTAGCTATAATACTTTATTTGTACCATTTTTATTCCGCTCACCCCTTAAAAATACAAATTTTGAAAAATCCATTTATGTTGTAAGTCTGCGTCGTCAGAGAAATGTTGATACCGATTTTCACGAATATAGCTGCAATACTTAAATCGGTACTATTTGTATCCCTTTTTGTCTCTTTCCTCCTTTAAAAGTACAAATTTCGTATTTATAGCTCGTGTGCATGGTCATTGCAAGGAACACACCGAATTTCATGTTTCTAAAAGGTGATTTTTAGCTATTTTCTTTTTGGCAACACTGGTTTAAACAGCTGACGCACGCACAGTGGCGCCATTTGAGTTTTTTCGTTGCAAAAATCATATCTTTTGAACCGAATAAGATAATTGAACAGTTTAAACAGCATATGATAGATAACTGTTCAGCCTATGAAATGAGCGTTTGGAAGCTCTGTAGGGGCCTAATTATGGGTTATCAAAGTTAAAATTAGTAGAAAAATCAATTTTATGGTAACTAAAAAAAATTATTTTTAGATTGTTTTTATTTTTTTTCTTTAGGGTTTTATGTTTTAAATTATTACCCAACAAATTAAAAAAAAATATATTTTTTTTTTAATTTATTTATTTATTATTATTTATTATTTTTTTATTTTTTTTGTCCGGATGATCCATCGCAGCCCCATTTGCTGATCAATGTCAACTTCTCAGGAAGAATTTTCACCTCATTTTCAGGAAGACTCACCAACAACCGTTTTGCTGTATGGCCATGAGATTCTGCAGATTGGCTTTCGCAGAGACTTCCGTAAACTCCGTATGCAGTGGTCGTGAATTTATTTTGGCTTGCGTAATATGCTTGTATCCGGGTAAAACGTCAGCGCCGCGTCGCGTTAAAGATGTCCGTAGTTTCTCATATTTCTCTTTGGAAAGTTCTAAGTCCATAAACAAGGCCAAGGCTTCTTCGGATCAATACTTTTTAATGGGCGTGGGAATGCTTTCCTTAATCCTTTTTAGTCGCAGTGGGCTTGCATCAGCAACAGATTTGGTTATCTGCGACCTAACTCTTTCACTATCCTTTGTAAATTTAATAGACAGCGCGTCCGATAATTGCTTCGTGGTCAAGTCTTTTTGGCTTTCCTTTTGCTCCTCTGGTTGATGTGGTGGGTTTATCTACTGCCAATATATCCAGGATGGTGTCTTCATTAAGCCAGTCCTCGTATTTGGAGTTGAAGTTCTGAATGGTTCGATTAGATTTCACCCATTTTGCCTTAATATTTGCATATATCAGATAAAATTTATTTTTTATAATTTCGCTTCTCTCAATATTTCCGTATAAGCTATCAAGTTCTTCTAAAGCAGCTTCCGTGAAAAAATTTGGTGTGGTTGACTTTCTAAACAGTTCAAATGATTTAAAATTGTTCAACGCCATGTTTTCAGTACTTAAATTGTTTAATGGTTTCAGTAATTGTTGCGCCAACTTTCAGTCGTAGAGTAATCCAGGCATTATCCTTATTTTGCAATATATAGGCTTATGCTACCATGCCTAAAAATAAAAAATCAAAATAGGGACCATAAGTCAATATTGTTCTTGACCATTTGCAATATATAGGCTTATGCTACCATGCCGAAAAATTTACCTGTTCTCTGCATACATATGGATTTAGGCTGAATAATGCAATTTTGATATTATGCACGTGTCCAAATAAGATTTGTGCCTACCTGTAGGGACCATAAGTCAATATTGTTCTTGACCATTTGTACGCCAAAGTATTGTTTAAGTGAGGTACGTACCTGCTAATTTCAATGAGTAGTTTTTTTTTCAAACTATTAGATCAAACTACTGTCAGTCAAAACATATAAGGGATGGACGCCATATAATTTCTGCAACCATGTCTTTTTAACCTTTTTTACCTCTAGAAGCCAAACGGGCACGTACGGGCAGCTAAAGTTTTTGAATTATATAAAGAAATAATCAATGAACAGATTTTGCAA
Organism: Polietes domitor; assembly: GCA_947397865.1. NCBI lineage: Eukaryota > Metazoa > Arthropoda > Insecta > Diptera > Muscidae > Polietes > Polietes domitor. The sequence goes on from OX377622.1 coordinate 65,542,508, forward strand.
ATATGGCAAATATAGAAAAATATAGATTTTTTATTTTCCATCAAAGTTGAAAAATAGTGAAAAAAACGGATAGTTTTTAAATAGTGATTTACCAGGAGAAACACAAAGCAAACAGTTAATTTTTTTATCATTATACATTTAATAAATACATCAATCAATACAAACAAAAAATAAGGCGATTCGTAACCTATTTTTCGTGATATTACACCTGAAATCGCAACAAATTCACTAAAAATTGTGTGTTTTTTTGAAAACCGAAAGTCGGTCAACTTTGAACGGCTATATCTTCTAAACTAAAAATGTGATATTATTAAGAGTGGCAGATTTGAAATCGTTGAAAAGTTTCCTATAACATGGGTTTATTCAAAACTTCGTCGGCGCTCATGAAAATTTTGATTTTTGCAACCTCGTTTGCTCTACGGGCGCTACTGTGGCACGTTTGGTGTTTTGTTTCACTGTCAAACATCTTTAGTTTGGTCTATAATTTAACCATGAATCGTCTTACAAACGAACAACGCTTGCAAATTATTGAATTTTATTATGATCGATTAAACTGACCACTGAAGCGGCTATTCGGGCTATTGTGACTAAATTTCGCACCAAACTTACATTGTTGGACATTAAACCACCAACACGCTTACGTAGAGTGCGAACTGAAGAAAATATCGCAGCTGTATCGGCCAGTGTTAATGATGACCATCAATTATCGATTCGTCGCCGTTCGCAGCAATTGGGCCTCTGTTACTCAAAAACGTGGAAATGCCAAAATTGGACTAAGCAGATGGACCATTTGAGGCGCAGTCAAGGTCAACATTTGCATGAAATAATCTTCAAACAATAAATTATATGGACCGTACTATCGATTCAAATAATGATTTCATGCATTTTCCTGAATTTTATGTGTTTTTTTAACTTTCCTATAGCTTTTAAAAAATCACCCTTTAGTTACTGCCGTTTAGTCAGGACGAAGGTTCGATGTTTATCCCTTTTTGTCCCATTTTACCCCCTAAAAGTACGAATTTCGTAAAACCCTTTCTTAGTCGACGTCTAAGTCATATTTGGGAACTTTCCTGAAAATTTCATGACCCTGGTCTGGTCATGACCAAACGGTTCAACTCTTTTATATATAGGGTCCGCCATCTAACGTTTTTTTTTTCAACTATTCAACCGTTGGACTATTATTTGTGGGGTGCCCTCAGCAGCCATTTGAATGAAATTATAAACCGGAAGGATTGTACTTTCAAATAAAAAAAGAAATTTGAGAAAATATTCGGTAGTTTTTTTATAGCATTTTCAAAAAAAAAGTAGTTATTTGTTGAAATATGTGGTTTCTTGGGCGGAAAAAGTAAATCATAGGAGACATTGGTATGGAGTCCGGGTAGCGGGTCACATCGTTCCAGGTTTCAATATACCCCCGTACAAATGTCCTTTCCGATTTAACATTTTTTGTCAAACACATACATTTTCAGGATACAAAAATCCTTGCTCGAGGCCTTTATTATTTTATTCATTTAAATATGTTTTTGTGCAATAACAGCGACAGGCGCGAGTAGTGAAACTACGCTAGTTTTAAGTTACATATCTATTAATTTTCTTGTTTACCCTCATGATGCAATTCAATGTAATTGCGAAATATTGGAAAATCATATTTAAATAAATAAATAAGTCGACCCCGCCCGACTTAAGACTGTTTTTAATTGAATTTGATGAAATACAAAATAACGAAATAGTAATAATGACGAACATCACTATCTATTAGAAATAATGATTTCTCAACATTAATTACTTACTTGGTTTAAATATGTTCATGTGAAGATAATTTTGATTATCGTTACGTCCTAATGTCCGTCTAGCGGTGTCCGCGTAAGCTGGACAGTAGCAACAAGTCTTATTACTTAATTTTGCATTGTAATTTGCGTTAATGTCAAAACCGACCACAATCAATTTATAGCATATGTGCAATGCGAAAACTAAAAGAATCTTCATTTAAATCATTTAATATTGACACAATTCAGTCTTTAGGCGGTAAATCAAATCAAATCGAATACCATCAATAGTTAAATTGCCCGTTTTATCACAATGTCTTGGCGAATGTGATGACATCAGGCAGACAAGTGTTGGGGACTTGGAAACGCATCGTAAATTGTTACACTTAATGCGGACAACTTCCAAGATGAAACCAGCGCATGCAAATGAATGAATACTGGCAGCATCTGTATTTGGTGGCGGAGACAGCGCACAGTGGGCGATTGGGCCTCGCTAGCGGCATTTAATTCAAATTTTCAAATTTGAAAAAGCGTTAATTTGTTTTCACAAATCGATAACAGATGCTTTGATTAGATTTTTGGCGTTTTTTTATAAGCTCTACGATCAGCTGATCATCAGCTGTGAGCTGTCAAACACAAAATATGTTTTAGCAAGTGCTTTACAATATTTTTTCTTTGTTGTGCGCATTGATTTCGAGCTCCTTGGAAATTTACAATTTTTACTTGTTTTATTAAAAGTGTGGCTTTTTATTAACTTCAAGGTATGTATTACATAAAAAATCAGTGTTTGTGACCGGTCTATAAATGTGTTGTTCATAAAACGTAGTGGTAATTAAGTGTATTAACAACTAGCCCGCACTAGCGTGCACCTGTCGTTCGAGGAGTAGAACTTACAAGATTCGCACGGATTAGGTCTAACTCTTTTTTTAGCTGGAAGTATGAGTCATTGTGCGTCCAAAATGTGTAATATGAACTGCTATTACCTGCTAACCTTTAAATCATGGCACTTTTTAGGAACAATGTCGGTAGCAAAACGGGTACTTTTTTAGTATGGCATGAAGAAGCGATCCCAACCAAGAAGTTTCTCACCATGGAAAACTTTGAATTTGGTACTGTTCTCAAAAACCTTAAATATACTCAGGAGGAGCAGTACGAGATTGGCAAAAAGCTGCGAAATTTTACTACTAAGCTTGTAGAAAAGTGGAAAAACTGTAGAAGGAATAAGGTTTTTTTGAAAACAAAAACCAGGAATGGCTAGATACGCCGTTAGTATTGATTGAAAGATCATCTTCCGAAATTATTGGACGTCCACAAAAAGATATTTCGGAGTGTTGCAAAAAAACGTAAGTTAAGAAATTGTCAGGCCTTACTGAAGATGTGCCATCAGAAGCATTGTTGGTAGCTGCAAGCTGCAGCTTGTATAAAGGTGGAAAACGTAGTGCTTCACAGGTGGTGTCAATGCTAAACGCCGACGAAGAGTTTAGCGGTAAGATTTTGAAAACTATGAGTACCCCTCAGCGTCTACCGACAAAATTTTCTGATGAAAAAGCACTGGCGCTATTTGTAGATGTTGAACATACCAAGTACACATGGAATTTGTCAAAGAGAGCCGCTAAAGGGCAAAACGCCGATATATATCCATGCTACGACAAACTGCGTTGTGCGAAAAAAATGCTATCCTAGTGTCATCACGGTCACTGATCATTTCGCTGAAGTATCATTACAAAGCTTAGTAGACCATACGATTGCTAGGATTATTGAAGCACACCCAGAAAGTTTTCAAAACCATATTGAAAATAATAATAACACCCAATTAACTGCTACCTACAAATGGGGTTGTGATGGCAGCAGCGGCCATTCTACTTACAGGCAAAAATTTAATGACTATCATCAATATTTATTTTCAATTTAAATGGTACCATTGATAGTGCAGAAAGGACCGACAGTTTTATGGAAAAACAATCGGCCTTCTTCTACCCGATATTGTCGACCCATTAAATTACTTTGCGAGAAAGAATCGGCAGACTTGTCTCGCAGAGAAATTCAAAACATAACAGCCAAATATTAAATATTTTTCCAACATTTGTGAGTACCTTAAGAATTGATCACCAATTTCATATGACCATGCTTGATGGCAAAACGTTCAGTGTCATATCGGAATCGGCTTCGCAAACATGCGGAATCTGTAGCGCGACTCCCAAAAATATGAACGATCTAAATTTGGTGAAAAGCTTTCCTATTAAGGGAAACCTATTTGAATATGGCTTATCAAGTCTCCACGCATGGATTTGGTTTTTTCGAGTGTGTTTTGCACATTGCATATAGAATACCAATACAAAAGTGGCAAGCTCGTGGTGCTGAAAAGGATGTCGTTGAACAAAATAAAAGAAGTATTCAGCAGAAGCTAAGGGAAGAAATGCATTTGTTGGTGGATATACCAATGGCTGGCACTGGCAGCACGAACAACGGAAACACTGCAAGGAGGTTTTTCCAACAACCAAATTTGGCTGCTCGTATAACAGGAGTAAGCTATGATTTAATATATCGATTTAGCGTAGTCTTACGAGCATTGGCTTGTGGATACGACATAAATTCGGACGCATTCGGATCTTACGCATTGGAAACTGCCGAAATTTTTGTTAAAGCATACTCCTGGTTTTACATGCCATCGTCTGTTCACAGAATTTTAATTCATGGAGCAGATATAATAAACCATTTTTCCCTTCCGATTGGTATGATGTCCGAAGAAGCTCTTGAAGCCAGGAACAAGGACTATGGAAACATACGCGAGAGCAATACAAGAAAAAATTCCAGGAAAAATACAATGGAAGATATCATAAATGCTTTGTTAGTTTTGTCTGACCCTTTGATATCTTCATTGTCAAATGGGTCTTCAATTTCGTCTGCAAAAAATATTATTATGGACGATGATGTTAAGAGCTTGCTTTTAATGAAGCATCTAGATATGCCTGATTCTGATTCCGAAGATTCCGAAGATAATTTTGATTTATAAAATTTGTTTATTGAAGTTAAAAAAAAATTTTGAAATTAAAAAAAAATAAATTTAAACAAAATTTTTTTTCTTAAAAATTCTATGACTTTTTTCTGAGCTGTGAAAAAAAAACCGTCTGAAGATATCTTTTTTCGTTTAGAAGTTATTAATTAAATGCCGCTAACGAGGCCCAATCGCCCACTGTGCAGCGGCTAGAACTACTTCGCAGAGTAGTCTGTCTGTAAATTATTAATTAAGAGTGAAACACACTGCCAGTGGTTGGCTAGGCTACCTAGGCAATCAGTCAGTTGGTGGGATGAATAATAATAGTAATCATTAGCAGATGCATCTGCGTCGATCTCCTAGCAAGCATTTACAGTTGTAATGTGTGGTATAAATAGACGGATAGTAGTTACAATCAATTCATTTCTGTTATTTTACTTAAGGCCAAGATTGCTAACGTCTTGTCACGCAATGAACGGGTCATTCTTGAAGCTAGTGGTGCGTATATTGACTGAGTAGTAATCGCCTTCATTTGTGAAGGATTGATCTGTGTTCTTGTGTGATCCATTGCAGATATGTGCCATACTCTTGGTCATAGTGGCAGTAGCTGTTAAGGCCCAAAATGATGGCCGCTACAGGCCACCACCAAAGCCTCGTCCTATTGGCGATGGAAAATATCGTCCAGTTGGTGATGGCAAATACCGGGGTGGCAATGATGGCCGATATATACATCAAGATGTCAAATATGTACATGACGATCGTCCGGGTGGTACATACTCAGGCGATGCCAATCCATACAAACCGGACAAGAATCGTTCCGGTCCTGGCGGTGGTGGTGGCGGAGCCGGGGGAAATTCGGGTGCCAATGCTGCCAGCGCTGTCAAACCGCCGCGAGCAAGCGGCCAAGGGTCGGGAGCCGCTAATGCAAACGGTTTGGGCGGCCCTGGCGCCAAAGCCTTACCTAAAGGTAAAGGTAGTGCCGAAGGACGCAATGGTTGGGCCATCATACGCTTGGAAGATAAAGTGGAAGAGGATGGCTATCATTATCTGTAAGTATGAGTTAACATAGAAAATGATAAACATTTAATTCAATACAGTCGCCTGTTAAGCTCAATGTTAACGATAAAAGTGCTATAAATAAGTCAGGCTTAAATAAAAGCCTAAAAGTAGGCTTTATTTTAAGTTGAGTAGATAAGTTTCTTGCAAAAGATGGCAAGAAAACAAAACAACGTTTTTAAATCTCACTTCGGCGTATATGTGCAGGCTTAGCCATTTGGTTTATGCCCTCATTTTCTAAAACACAAAATCTCAATTTACTTAAAATATGTGTTTTGGTCTTATTTAGAAGACAAGAAATATCTTGAGTAGGCTTTGTTATCATCTTTTAATTTTAACTTAATAAAGTGATATGAATTATGCCATTCATTTTCTCATATTTTTCCTTAGCTATGAAACCGAAAATGGCATTTTAGCTGAAGAAGCCGGCAAAATTGAACAATTACAAACCGATCCCGGTCTACGCTCCAAGGGCTTCTACGAGTACACCGGCGATGATGGCAATCTGTACCGCGTCGACTATGTCGCCGATGACAATGGATTTGTAGCTCAGGGTGATCATATACCAACTGCGCCGCCATTTGTTGCCAAATTATTGGCATATTTGGAAGCAAATACCAGTAACAAGAAATAGTATTGAAATTGTGTTATTTTGTCATGGTGTCATGGTGTCATTTGTCATTTTCTTTAGCTGATTTCTTTCTAATAAATTGTATGTATTTTTGGCAAAAATGATTGTTTCTTTGGCATCTGGGTCGCGATGCGATCGCAAAATTAATATATTGAATTGAGCTTTAACAAAAAATTTTAAAATTAAAAATTTATCTCAAATATAATCAGCTGCGGGAAGGCTCAAGTTGGACGGACCGAGTATATGTTTTCGTAAATCTAGAATTTGTGTTACAGGTGGTACGAAATCTTATCATATCAATTCTGACACGCAGAGAAAAAATGTTTGGATGCCGTTTGGTACAAATTAACTTTTTTTTCATAAATGTCAATTTCATTACGGCGACAGAACTTTCATTTATTCGAAAATCGTCAGAAATTTCTTTTAAACGAGAAATAGAAACTATTTTGAGGGAAAATTATGCCGTTCACAAAAATTGGAGCTAGCTCACAGTTATAAGTTATAGATTATAATGCTCTAACGGAGCTACATGAAACCTCGGGTTAGAAAAAGTCATCGATTTTTTTCCAACGATTAGTAAGATCATGGAATGGTCACTAAAACGATAATCACACTGGGCGGAAGACAATGAACTAGGGGTAAACCCAGCGAAGACAGAACTAGTCCTCTTTACAATGCACTATGGGACAAATGGCCCATTTCACTGGCCAAAAGTCTTCAACCTCAAACAATTAATTCAACTGAACAATGCAATTACAAAAAAAAACATATTGTTCTTGGCGAACGTTATTCTTGAATAGAAACTACTAATTAGGCCATTTGGGACCGCTGTGTTATTTTGGTCCCTAAATATTAAATTACAGTAGTTTAATTTTACACAACAACTTTCTATTTATTGTTTAAAATTATTTAAGTAAAAGTTTTGAAACATAATTCAATATGATTTTCCAAATATATTTTGTCAAGGATATTGGTTGGTGATCACATCTTCATCATCGTTCTCGTAGAATCTATAATCGGTTGAATAAAAATTTGATTCAAGTAGTGGACTATAATTGCCATGTTCGCAAACTAATTTTTAAAATTCGTTTACTTCCTGTCGAATTAGAAAGCGCTTCCTTTGTCGTATAAGCTTATTCAAACATATCGAAGAAATCAGTGGATCAGTTGTATCCGTGGCTCTGTTAAATCTAGTATATTATTTGTATGACTATTCTTCCAACGTGCTGTAATCTGTCAGCCTTATATACTTTATGGTGAGATTGTGCTGCATCTTCTCCAAAAATATCTACAGAATTGACGAATTTTCCATGATCTGTTTAGAATGGATAAGCATTTTATGTACTGTGACGTCATAGGGTAAACAAAGGTATTCTTTCAATAATAATTCCACTGTGTAAAAATACGCTAGACCTTCATCTGGTAATAATTCCACTGACATTGGATCTTTTTAGAAAAATGCCGAACTTCATCGATGGTCTTGTATGGGTTTCTTTAAGCACTGTTGCAAGTGTTTCTTGATTGCGAGCTGATGTTGCTGCTGCATGAACAATTTGATCGATATCATTGTAATTTTGTTGTGATATTTATATACTTCTCTTCTCTTTCCGCGGCCACAATTTGTCACAAAATTGAACCCGAGGTCTTCTGAAAGTCCCAGTAAATTCTGTCAACCAATCTCCGTTATGGCGACGAAATCTCTGTAGCATAGATCATTTGAATGGATTTGAACTATAGTGCAATGATACACTGGATGTAAACAGCGATAATAACACCGATACTCACCTATGGATCAGTGGTATGAGGAAATCACATCTCTATATGAGTCGGCATAACGGGCGCCATAAGATCTACCTATGTTGGAACTGGAGGCGATACTGAACCTACAACCCATCGATATTATTCATCAGGTACACCGCAGCGAAGGTGGCCCTCCGGCTTAGAAAATTTATCATAAAATAATCGTTAAATGAGCAATATTTCGCCATGTAATAAAAACTAAATAAAACTCACTTTAGTTTCATATAAAGTATTTGTGTTACAGCTAACAAATTGGCCATCACAACTATTCCATAGTTTACACATTTCGCTATACATGCTAACGACTGATATTGGTTGGACCAATTAAAACTTAAAATATACCGTTTATTTTTTCTAATTTCTGGTTTTATTGGAAAGGTTGAACTTTGTCATTTAATGGAATACAATATCATTCATATGTCTACAACGACTGGCTCGGCAGTACCTCATCCGATCAACCCAATTTTTCAGTACAACCCAAAATTCACACCAAACAGTGACTTGTTGTGGATGCATTGGCATCTCAATTGTCAATCGTGTGGGTTCTCTGAACCTCAATTTGGCAATTTTACGTATTGACATAGCCACCGAAATGAAAATGCGCTTCATCTGAAAACATGAAAATTATCCACGTAAATTTCTTTCAGTTTGCGTTAAAGGCTCACTACTTTGGAAGTAAGTTTCCCAATTTTTTCCGAGTGTACAGCGTCCCATCCGCAAATGTCAAGCAAAAATCTGAAAATTAAAAAATTAATGTTATTCTGTAATTCCAACAGAAAACGACCGAACATGGATTTCGACCCTCATCGCTTTTGATGAAATTTGGCACATACATTCTACTGGTGGTTGCGGGTAATATACCGTTTACCGTAGTTCAAAGTAGCGCGTGGATTAACGTTCTACAGTGGTCCAAAGTGGTTTTTTCCTTATCGATATCATAACTTTGGATCGCATCATCAGATTTAAACGATATTGATATCATCTGAAAGCTTTACACCTCCTTTTTCCGAATCAGTATGAAACTATGAATGTCCTTGTGGTTCAAGGATTCTAAAAATTAAAAATAATTTTAATCCTTGAATATCCTGAAAACATATCTTTAATCAAAATCGGAGAGGATTATAATCCAAACCTATGGGTTTTGAGTCGTTTTCTGTTGGAATTACCCCTACCTTTCAAAGTCAAAGAAATCGGTAGTTCAAAATTAAAATGTTAATGGCCCACCATATAAATACAGAGTGGCCGATGAATGTTGATACCATGCTGCTAAATGTTATTGAAGAAATACCATTTCTTCATGACAGAATTGCAGCGAAAATTCCCCAATAAGCTGAATTAAAAAAAAAACTACATATTTCATTGGCCCCCAATGTCTCCCGACCTTTCTGCACCTACACTCAGAAAAAAAGTTAAACCAACAATGAGTTAAAATGAACTAAAATTTAACTTCATATAGCGCTAAAGCAATATTTCATTTCCTCACAGAAAGTTCAAACTTTTCCTTAATCATGCTTTGAACTTGATTCTAGTTAAATTTTACTCATACCAAGAAAATATTTACTCAAAGTGAGGAAAATTCTAGTAAGTTTTTCCTCAAACCAAGTACAAGTAAAATTTTGCTGAAATTTACCTAAATCTACGTAAAATTTTACTAAATTTAAGTAAAATTTTCCTAAAACTGAGTAAACTGAGCAAACCAACTAATTTTTTACTAAATCTAAGTCAAATTTTGGTGAAATTTTCCTAAAACTAAGTAAATATTTACTTAAATCAAGTAAATATATACTTAAACTAACGACAATTTTGCTGATTTTAATCTTAATACAAGAACATTTGCACTTAAATAGAGGAAAATTGTACTTGATGCAAGGAAAAAAGTGAACTTAAAATAAGTTCAATTTAACCAAAGAAATTCAAACAAATGATTTTGCTTCAGAGTATGCAATACTAATAAACAAATGACAAAATGAAATATTTCTCACTATGATTGCTGCAAAGGCAAGATCGACGCCTTCGCAGTGGTTGTTTAGATTAATACTTGAAGTATTAAAGAAATAAGTCTCTGAAACGAACGTGAATTGCTTCTTAATATTCAAGAATTTTATAAACAATTTGAAGTGATTTTTTATAAGTTCATTAATACTTAAATGTATGAAGAACTGGCATTTATTTCAGTAAACATATTAATTTACTTTAAGGAAAAAAACACATTTGTAAGTTAAAAATTTCTAAATGGAATTTTTTCCATATACAAAATTTCAGAGTTTTTTTCTTACTTAAAGCTTTGGAAATATTCTTCCACATAAGTATGAATTTACTCAATTGTAAGAATTTTTTATTAGATCCAAAGAAATGTTTTTAAGTAAATTTACTACCCTTTTTCTAGTAAATGAACTATTTACTATGGCTTTGAAAGAAGAAAACTTTACTCATACTTAGTTAATTTTCCTACTTTTAAGGACAATTTTACTGAACTGGAGTAAAATTGTTGAACTAACTTATAGTATGGGTTTTACTCAGATTTAGGAATGCTATTTCTCCGAGTATACTTTTTTCTTGTGGGGTTATTGAAAACAGACTGTTAATAAAACCAACAAATTTGGATGCCTTAAGCCAATGCATTCGAACAACATACGAGGCAATTCCCGTTGTAACTCTCCAGGCAATAATGAATGCCGCACATGCGTCACCCAAGGTGGAGTACATTTAAATGCTATTAGTTTTTAAAACCCAGTAAAAATATGGAATAAATATATATAAGTTTTCAAATGAACAAAATATGAGTAAAAAAAATAGTTATTCGAGTTTCTTAATGTAACAGCATTCATCAGTCACCCTGTATAAAGAGATAGCCCTGTGGTGCCCAATTCTTCATTCAATGATCATCTTCTGCCTTTTCTCATAGTGGAGGTTGATCACCTTTAACTCTAAATAAAGGGTGATTTTTTAAGACTTGATAACTTTTTTTAAAAAAAAAACGCATAAAATTTGCAAAATCTCATCGGTTCTTTATTTGAAACGTTAGATTGGTCCATGACATTTACTTTTTGAAGATAATTTCATTTAAATGTTGACCGCGGCGCGCCTCAAGTGGTCCATCCGCTTAGTCCAATTTTGGCATTTCCACGTTTTTGAGTAACAGAGGCCCAATTGCTGCGAACGGCGACGAATCGATAATTGATGGTCATCATTAACATTGGCCGATACAGCTGCGATATTTTCTTCAGTTCGTACTCTACGTAAGCGTCTTGGTGGTTTAATGTCCAACAATGTAAATTTGGTGCGAAATTTAGTCACAATAGCCCGAATAGCCGCTTCAGTGGGTCGATTAAACTGACCATAAAATGGAAGCGTGCGATGAACTTTCTTAACAGAGCACGCATTTTGATAATAAAATTCAATGATTTGCAAGCGTTGCTCGTTAGTAAGTCTATTCATGATGAAATGTCAAAGCATACTGAGCATCTTTCTCTTTGACACCATGTCTGAAATCCCACGTGATCTGTCAAATACTAATGCATGAAAATCCTAACCTCAAAAAAATCACTCTTTATATAGAAAACTAGTGGGGATAATAAATAGACTAGAGATGGTAAATAACACAAAAAATTCTTAAATGGAGTATGGAATGAAAATCAAGATCAAAAAAACGTGTATGAAGAAAAACCGGTTGACCTGTTTCTTTGAATGGATTAGCTCGAGTGCGTTCATGTGCAAATAGGGAAATTCGTTAAAGATGGTATATTGGGAACCTGATTTCAAATAAAAATTATATTTGTATCTCAAAGTTCTTCATCTCCTCTGTTGTTCAAGGAATCTAAAATTTAAATATTCAGTGAATTCCCGATTTAACAAACAATAGATTGTCGGCGATGTTCGTTAAAACGAGAATTTCGTTATATCGAGTATTGAGTATTTATGAAATTAAAAATATTTAATAACTATAACTAATAACTTTTCACATGAAGATAATATTTTATATGGTTGAAAATAAGATATTCGAGTTTCATAATGTAGAAACATTAATCAGTCACCCTGTATAAAGAGGTAGCCCTGTGATGCCCAATCAGTGATCATCTTCTGCCTTTTCTCATAGCGGAGGTTTATAATATAATTTAGTTCAAATCTCATAATAACCAAATAGTTATGATAGGAAATTTAATTATTCAAACATATATATACATTATTTTTAATTTTTATGCGATTTTTTACAGCATTTTGACAATGTTCAACAACATTGAATTCCTAGCCCTCGAACATCGACTTCAAATTCTAAGACGATTTATCCATTTTCGTCTGCCTGTCTCAAATTCATTTTAGACCCATGATTTCGTGCAGAAATATTCTTAGAATTTTTCGTAGATTACGTTTTTGCATGACGCTTTGAGCGAAATAAAATCGACCCGCCCTAATGTAAATACCTACATTTTCACAGGTCCATTAAGCGCACCAAACGTTTACTTTTTCTGAATGATTCTTCGCCGATGGCTTGTTGCTTACCTTCGTTCGTTATTGACATAGTTATTTGAAAAAAATGTTATTTTTTTTCTCCAGCGAACGAGGCCCAGAATCAATGTCCATTGGGCAAAATTCAGTAGTTTATCATATAGTAAACATTTGTTTAATTTTGTACAAAATCTGTATAAATATTAAACAAAATATAAATTTTGTAAAAAATTGAAACGAAAAATAACACTTACTTGATATATTACGATTTTTTAAGTATGGATTATAGGGTATCTCCGAGTTGGTATTAACTAACTACTACTTGTTTTTTACGTATTTACTTTAAAATTACAAAATTATGTAAATTGAACATGCAATTTAACTGCATTCAATAATTTATTAGGAAATTTAATCAAAAATTACCGTAAATTTAATTTCATTTGATTACGATAATGAATACTTAAATGTTAACTTCCCTTATAACAATAAAATACAAAACACAACATTTAATTTACTGTAATTTCTTCTTTTATCAAAAAAGCAGCTTACAATGTTGGCAAGATATTGACTTCTATGTATTCCAAAACATCTCGGATGGCATTTTGTAAATTCTTAGACTGCAAGAGACAGAGATAGAAATGATATTTAGTTATAAGATATGAATTTATTAAACGTATTTTATTTTAGTCTTTAACTATTAAGTTAATTTTCTTTTAATTTCCAATTACAATTGGTGTGTTTTATATGCCGCAAGTGGAATTTCCCGCTAAGCAGTATTTGTAAGATAAAATATCACAATTCCAAAATATCCAAAAGATGATTTTGATTGCGGAAAAGAGCTAACTAGTAACACCAGAAACTATTAATTTGAAAATTTTCTAATTGTAATAAGGAATTTTATTACACTGAAACTCAAACTAACTTTTGTTCTACAAATATTAACATGACATATTTAATTGCTTCTGGTGTATTTACTGAAATCTTTTGTGCAATCAAACCGATTTTTGGAAAATTCTAAAATCTAAACCATTTTTAAAATACGCTTGTGCCAAATAAAACACACCAAATGTTAAGTTTTTCATTCAAATATTGTGTGCTGTATTCATAATAAATTATAACAGGTTTGTAACAGCTTGTCTTCATTCGAACGTTCAGTGCACAATCACAATGTCATAAACTTTGTAAAACATGACAATAATCATTGTAAACATTGTAGAATATATAAGTACGTCTGTCTGTTGAAAAAACGACTGATGCGAACTCTAAAGAATTCCTCTTCAACTGGTATTTCGTATGTTTTCCGAGTTATTTTAAGATATTTTTGTCAATAGTATGACCCTACACCACTTCCTGCGTATATACCATTTGATTCGATTACTAAACCCGGGTGTTTCATGAGAGCAATTTTATGTAGTTCATATAAATTATATATTACTATAAATTTATCTTAAGTCAAAATTAACGAATATGGTAAACTAGCTGAACCCCCGCCCGCTTCGCCAGACGGATCGGATCGGTATTATATGTACCACTTATAATCAAGGTACTTCCCCGAGATACTAAAGAAATGGATATGTTCCACGGAGAATATTGAAGAATAGAACTTTAGTTTACGGCGAATAAAGGAAGAAATGTCAAAAATCAAATTGATTTTAAGTTCAGTGTGATTCTCCTCCTTTCCATTACCAAATCAATAAACTTCCTACGTAAGAAGAACTTACTTAATCGAATAGGAATTTCAATGATTGAAATCAATCAAATTGTTCACTAATCATACAACACAAAAACTAAAAAAATAATATAATTTCCGTTTTCTTGACTTATGTCGGCTTTTGACGAATGAATATTTCTTTTTTTGGTACCTTTCTTTACTAAAGAAAACATTTACTTTTACCAAATTCATGCAGCCCATTTGTATATTGTCTAGGTTATACATAAATTAACTCACACAACATTTCGGTGTCGAATATACTCTAAAACAGGTTTTAATTTCGCATGGGAAGAGTCACGCCCACTTTCCGTCGATATTTGCACAACTATTTACACTGGATCTACTCACACAAATTTTCAGCACTCTAGGTGTTATAGAACTGACAATATTCGATAATAGGTTTTCAACTTCGTCTATGAGGTACCACGTCCACTATTCCAATACCGCCCATTTCTGGCACAACTACGCAGATTTATGCTAGATGCACTCACACAAAAATTCAGTATTGTATCTGACTTTCTTTAACTACTAACTTTGACTAACTTTCACAATAAGTTCTTCCAGTTGAAGTCTAACGTGTCGTGCTCATATTTAAGAAATTCTCTGAAAATTCTGAATCGATCTAACACATTTTTGCCACAGGTGTTTCTAGTTGAACTATAAGATGTTTTGCCAATTTTGAAGAAAATCTGTTGAAATATGTGGTACCTAGAGTGAAAAGAGTCAAATCGGGAGTGAAAATCGTATGGGGGCTATATCTGAACCGATTTTCTTCAAATTGAATATCGTTTGTCCTTGTCCCGAAAAACTTCGTTGTGCAAAGTTTCGTTTGATTCTGGCTTCAATTGCGACCTGTATCGTGATTACAACAATAGATGGACAGACGGACAAGGCTAAATCGACTCAGAAAGTGATTCTAAGCCGATCGGTATAATTAACAATGGGTCTATCTCCCTTCCTTTTGGGTGTTACAAACAAATGCACAAAGACATAATACTCTCATGGAGTTATAAATACTCTATCAATTTTCACAGCGACCAGGTTACAACTGTGACTGTGTCCTCTGATTACAAACTTTAAGTGGACAGCAGACAGACAGTAGACATTGGAACTGGTATTTCCTCCTGTTAAGATAAGAACGGAAACATAATGACGAAAGCGAGAAGATACTGAAGTTATGGAAGGAATACTTTCCCTCTCTGTTAATAACTAAGATGACTCTCAGGAGCGTTTAGCTCACAGACGGCTTAATCTAGGAATGAAATAAATTGCAAATCATCCTTAAACAAATTTTTCCATTTGTATGTTTTTCCATTTGTATATTGATATTATAGGAAGAAAACTGTGTTATGAAGATACAACTTCGAGGTATTAGACTAGTATAGGGTGGCTCATGTAAAACTTTAAATTAGAATCAGCTATAAAAAAGTACTGATTATTTTTTCAAATTTCTGGTTTTATTGCAAAGGTTGAACTTTGTCACTTAATAATGGAACACAACATCATTCATAAGACTACCACGACTGACTCGGCAGTGCTCATCCGATCAACCCAATTTTTCAGTACAGCCCAAAATCCCCATCAAACATTGACTCGTTGTGGATGCATTGGGTTCTCAATAGTCAATTGTGGGTTCTCTGAGACCCATATGCGGAAATTTTGCTTACTGACATAGCCAACGAGATTAAAATGAGCTTCATGAAGGCTGGACTGAAGGTCGATCTCTTCTCGAAAATTTTCCACGTAAATTTCTTACAGTCTGCGTTAAGGATATGTCAAACATAACCCTAAAAATTAATGTTATTTTACGTTTCAAAGTCAAAATAATCAAGTTTTAATGCTAAACGTCCACCCTATATATGAAACAAATAGTAATAATAGGGCTGTTTTTCTTTAACCATGGATAACAAGCTGCGATAACAAAAACGTTAAAAAAATTATTTTTATACACTCCACGAGAGTATTATGTCTTTGTGCATTTGTTTCTAACACCCAAAAGGAAGCGAGATAGACCCATTGCTAATTATACCGATCGACTTAGAATCACTTTTGAATCGATTTAACGATGTCCGTCCGTCCGTCCGTCTGTCCATCTATTCTTGTAATCAAAGTACAGGTCGCAATTGTAGCCAGAACCAAATGAAACTTTGCACAACGAAGTTTTTCGGGATAAGGACGAACGCTATTTAATTTGAAGAAAATCGGTTCAGATTTGGATATAGCCCCCATACGAATTTCACTTCCGATTTGACTCTTTTCACGCTAGATACCACATATTAAAACAGATTTTCCTCAAACTTGGCAAAACATCTTACATTTCAACTAGAAACACCTACGGTGAAAATGAGCCAGATCGGTTCAGATTTAGATATAGCCCCCATACGAATTTCACTCCCGATTTGACTCTTTTCCCGCTAGATACCACATATTAAAACAGATTTTCCTCAAACTTGGCAAAACATGTTACATTTCAACTAGAAACACCTATGGTGAAAATTAGCCAGATCGGGTCAGATTTAGATATAGCCCCCATACGAATTTCACTCCCGATTTGACTTTTTCTGCTATAGAAACCACATGTTTTAACAGATGTGCTTCAAAATTGGCAAAACATCTTATATTTCAACTAGAAACACCCATGAAACAGACCAAATGAGCCAGATCGGTTCAGATTTAGATATAGCCCACATACGAATTTCACTCCTGATTTGAGTTTTTCGCTCCAGAAACCACATATTTTAACAGATTTTCTTCAAATTTGGCAAAATATCTTATATTTGCATGAGAAACACCCAGGATGAAAATGAGTCATATCGGTTCAGATTTATATATAGCTCCTATACAAATTTCGCTCCCGACTTGATTTTTCCGCCCCAGAAACCACGTATTTTCATTGAATTACTTAAAATTGAGAACTGGAAGAACCTATTGTGAAATGGGTCACTTCATTCCATGTTTGGATATAGCCGTGATACAAATATTCTATTCGATTTGACAAATTGAACCAGGACATATTAGCCTATGATTAGGAAACATACAAAAATTCTTCCCGTTTTCACTTTTTTCCGAATTGAATTGTATTCTGATAGAAGTGGAGTGTATCATATAGTCAGCCCCGCCCGACTTTAGCCTTTCCTTACTGGTTTTGCTTGCTTTTATTTTTTGCTCAAATCGGTTCAGATTTAGATATAGCCCCCATACGAATTTCACTCCCGATTTGACTCTTTTCCCGCTAGATACCACATATTAAAACAGATTTTCCTCAAACTTGGCAAAACATGTTACATTTCAACTAGAAACACCTATGGTGAAAATTAGCCAGATCGGGTCAGATTTAGATATAGCCCCCATACGAATTTCACTCCCGATTTGACTTTTTCTGCTGTAGAAACCACATGTTTTAACAGATGTGCTTCAAAATTGGCAAAACATCTTATATTTCAACTAGAAACACTCACGGTGAAAATTAGCCAGATCGGTTCAGATTTAGATATAGCCCCCATACGAATTTCACTCCCGATTTAACTTTTTCTGCTGTAGAAACCACATATTTTAACAGAACTTCTTCAAAATTGGCAAAACATCTTCTATTTAAACTAGAAACACCCATGAAACAGACCAAATGAGCCAGATCGGTTCAGATTTAGATATAGCCCACATACGAATTTCACTCCCGATTTGAGTTTTCCGCTCCAGAAACCACATATTTTAACAGATTTTCTTCAAATTTGGCAAAATATCTTATATTTGCATGAGAAACACCCAGGATGAAAATGAGTCATATCGGTTCAGATTTATATATAGCTCCTATACAAATTTCGCTCCCGACTTGATTTTTCCGCCCCAGAAACCACGTTTTTTCATTGAATTACTTAAAATTGAGAACTGGAAGAACCTATTGTGAAATGGGTCACTTCATTCCATGTTTGGATATAGCCGTGATACAAATATTCTTTTCGATTTGACAAATTGAACCAGGACATATTAGCCTATGATTAGGAAACATACAAAAATTCTTCCCGTTTTCACTTTTTTCCGAATTGAATTGTATTCTGATAGAAGTGGAGTGTATCATATAGTCAGCCCCGCCCGACTTTAGCCTTTCCTTACTGGTTTTGCTTGCTTTTATTTTTTGCTCAAAATGAAAAATTATTTTTTCACATTGTCGCCAACTACAATATAAATATATATGTATCAAATTCCAAAAAAATATTTTGTGGTGACTTTATTGGACTTAGCCTCGATATCCATCATTACACTTACACTGGATAATTAATTAAAGGCTAAGTCAAAAAATTTTAACACAATATTATTTTGGTTCACATCTTCCCTATCGACAGCATCATACAGTGCATATCGGCTATCTGCCACAGGATCTTGGAGAAACAGAATATACGGACATAACCTCATTCATGAAAAAGTTCCTCACACACTTCGACCATCATCCGACTATAGCACTCCTAAGATGATATTCGAAAAGCCATTCGGGATCAAATTCCCTTCATGAATGGAGTGTGAAAGAGGATACTCAATTGTCGAATATGATATGCATGTTTATTCCGTCTTCCTGACAGCAGCAGCGTCTTTCTTACGGCATAATGGTAGGGATCTATAAATCGACTTTCGACTAATCGATTAATCCACTTTTTGGAGGAAAAAGTCGAAAAATCGAAATCGACTTTACCATTGCTTTCGACTTTGTACATCAATGAATTTAAGTTATTGAAAACCGATTTTACTTTTTCGCTCTAGAAAACACATCCTTTATCCGATTTTCTTCAAATTTGGCACAACAACTAGATACATCTATGCAAAAAGTGGGTAAGATCGGTTCAGATATATATATATATCCAATATAAATGTGTCTCGATTTGGTTTTGATTTGGTCTATTCGTCTTTTCATTCATTTGCAATGTCGCCTTTTTATTTATTTGCAACAGTCGAATTTTCAAAATGTCGAAAAAT
Organism: Polietes domitor; assembly: GCA_947397865.1. Lineage (NCBI taxonomy): Eukaryota > Metazoa > Arthropoda > Insecta > Diptera > Muscidae > Polietes > Polietes domitor. The sequence continues at coordinate 65,561,878 of OX377622.1, forward strand.
CGATTTTTCAAAAGTAGAAATGTCGACTTTTCATATATTTCCAAAAGTAGAAAAATCTACTTTTTACTCCAACTATACATCCCTAACAATGGGTCGCATAGGAATCTTTCAAGGTAATCAAACTTCCCTTTTGTCTCTAAGATCTAACCGCATAACATCTATATTAGTGCGTCATTGTATTGATGTGCTGCCCAGTGTGAGCTGACTGTCTGTCACTCTTATATGTATCCCTGGACATAATGACTTTTTTGCTAAAAGTGGTATTTTCATGCATTACCTAGACCGAGATAATTTCATGTGGAAAAGCGTTGACATATGTCAACTTACGAGACAAACCTGGTCTCAATATAACAAATGAAGCTGTAATTCAACGATCAATGCCGTAACTGCGATAACGAAAAGGAATAAAAGACAGTCGAGCACTTCTTATGCGACTGCCCAGCTGTAATAAACCCACGGCACAGGGTCTTTGGGAAGCACTTACTACACCTTTCTCAATTGTAATTCAAAAGACACCAGTTGAAATTCAAACAAGTAAGGAAAGGCGAAAGTCGGTCCGGGCCGACTATATAATACCCTACACCACTCCCTGCGTATATACCTCGCTTTGATTACTAAACCCAGGTATTTCATGGGAGCAATTTTATTTAGTTCATATAAATACAGCTACTATAAATTCATCTTTAGTCATATTAAACAAATATGGTTAATAATATGGTAATTGATCCAATTATCCGACATTTCAAAAGGGAGCCAATAACAACATTCTGGGCTTGGTCCAAAACATGGGCCTATATATTTCTCATTCACTGTAGGTATTCCTAGTTGAAAAAACATAATGATCTGCAAAATTTGATGAAGATCCGATGTAAGAAGTAGTTTCTAGAGCTGTAATATATCAGAAAGGGTTCCATTTGGGTTATACCAAAGTATGGACATATGGGCATCACCCAAACAATTCTCATTACAATTCAATTCGGCAAAAAAGTGAAATCGGGAAGGATTTTCGCATCCTGTAATTGTATGTGTTTGACAAAAAATGGTAAATCGGAAAGGACATTTGTATGGGGGTATATTGAAACCTGGAACGATGTGACCCGCTTTCAACATGTATGTTTATTGGTGAAATATAATATGTAAAGTTTGGCCAAAATCGGTTAAATCTGAACCGATCTTACCCACTTTCACCATCGGTTTTTTAGTTGGATTATACGATGTTGTGCCAATTTTAAAGAAAAACGGGTACAATATGTGGATTTTAGAGCAGAAAATGTCAAATCGCGAGTGACATTTGTATGGGGGCTATATCTAAATCTGAACCGATCTTACCCAATTTTTGCATACGTGTTTCTAGTTGGATTATACGATGTTGTGCCAATTTTAAAGAAAATCGGGTACAATATGTGGTTTCTAAAGCGGAAAAAGTGAAATAGGGAGCGACATTTGTATGGGGGCTATATCTAAATCTGAACCGATTTCCTCCAAATTCAATACCGATGGTCCTTGGCCAGAAAAAATAACTTCTGCCAAGTTTCATGACAATCGAACAACAATTGCGACCTGTAGAGTGCGAACAAGCTTAGATGGACAGCAGACGGACAGACGGACGGACGGACAGACAGACATCGTTAAATCGACTCAGCTGGTGATTCTAAGCCGATCGGTATACTTAAAGGTGGGTCTAGCTCGATTATTTCTTGGTGTTACAAACATTTGGCGCGAAACTAACTTATAATACCCTAGACCACGAAGTGGTGTAGGGTATAACAAGTAAGGAAAGGCTAAAGTCGGGCGGTGCCGACTATATAACACCCTACACCACTCCCTGTGTATGTACCTCACTTTGATTACTAAACCCATTTATTTCATGGCAGCAATTTTATGTAGTTCATATAAATTATAGTAACTGTATAAATTCATCCTTAGTCATATTTAACGAATATGGTTAATAATATGGTAATTGATCTAATCATCCGACAGACAAATACAAATTATATAGTAGTAATAGAACCGACATTTCAAAAGGGGGCCTATAACAACATTCTGGGCCTGGTCCAAAACATGGGCCTATATATTTCTCATTCACGGTAGGTATTCCTGGTTGATAAATATCATGATCTGCAAAATTTGATGAAGATCCGATGTAAGATGTAGTTTCTAGGGCTGTAATAGATCAGAATGGGCCCCATTTGGGTTATACCAAAGTATGGATATAGGGCATCACCCAAACAAATCTCATTGCAATTCAATTCGGTAATAAAGCGAAATCGGGAAGGATTTTTGCATCCTGTAAATGTATGTGTTTGACAAAAAATGTTAAATCGGAAAGGACATCTGTATGGGGGTATATTGAAACATAGATCCATGTGACCCACGTGTATGTTTATAGGTAAAATATAATATGTAAAGTATGGCCAAAATCGGTTTAACATTTGGGAGCGACATTTGTATTGGGGCTATATCTAAATCTTAACCACTTTCACCATAGGTGTTTCTAGTTGGATTATAAGATGTTGTGCCAAATTTAAAGAAAATCGGGTACAATATGTGGTTTCTAGAGCGGAAAATGTCAAATCGGGAGCGACATTTGTATGGAGGCTATATCTAAATCTGAACCGATCTTACCCAATTTCTGCATAGGTGTTGCTAGTTGGATTATAAGATGTTGTGTCAAATTTAAAGAAAATCGGGTACAAGATGTGGTTTCTAGAGCGGAAAATATCAAATCGGGAGCGACATTTGTATGGGGGCTATATCTAAATCTGAACCGATTTCCTCCAAATTCAATACCAATGGTCCTTGGCCAGAAAAAATAACTTCTGCCAAGTTTCATGACAATCGGACAACAATTGCGACCTGTAGAGTGCGAACAAGCTTAGATGGACAGCAGACGGACGGACGGACGGACGGACGGACGGACGGACGGACGGACAGACGGACAGACAGACATCGTTAAATCGACTCAGCTGGCGATTCTAAGCCGATCCGTATACTTAAAGGTGGGTCTAGCTCAATTATTTCTTGGTGTTACAAACATTTGGCGGAAAACTAACTTATAATACCCTAGACCACGAAGTGGTGTAGGGTATAAAAATGTCAAAACTCGTCATTTGTAATTAAGAAGACAACATTTGAAATTAAAAAGTTGTCATTTGTAATTCAAAAGACAACATTTGAAATTCAAAAGACATCATTTGAAATTCAAAACTCTTCATTTGTAATTCAAAACTCGTCATTTACAATTCAAAAATCGTAATAAGTAATTCAAAAGACACCATTTGAAATTCAAAAGTTGTCATTTGTAATTCAAAAGACAACATTTGAAATTCAAAAGACATCATTTGAAATTCAAAACTCTTCATGTGTAATTCAAAACTCGTCATTTACAATTCAAAACTCGTAATAAGTAATTCAGAAGACACCATTCAGAAGTTTTCATTTGAGATTCAAAAATTATGCCATTTGTAATTCAAAAATTATTTCATTTGCAATTCAAAAAGGGTAAACAAAATTATTTATGCAAAATATACATTAGCTTGGGTAGCATTTATTTATTTCTGTAAATTTTGATATTTTGCTGTTTGGAAAACAAATGTACGTACCTCCCACGCAAATCACTCTAAATACGTTAGAGATTTAAAGATTTTATAACTTCTATACGGTCGATCGGAATACTCTGAAATTTGATCTTTGGTAATGTTTTCATAGACGTTATATACACCTGCAATATTAGCGATATTGCATGACCTCTCACACAAATTGGCATAAGCTTTGGTTAAAATAAAACTGATCAGTAACAATTTAATATTGGATGTTGGTTATGATTTGTTGTACCTCCCACACAAATAACCCAACCCTAAGTAAAATGCAAGTCATTATAAATTATATGCAGATGTATAATTATTAGTTGCTTATCATTTTATTAAATCTGTTTTCAAAACTGCAGAATATCCAAATTTGCAGAAAAATAAATGCTACCCCACCGAATGTATATTTTTCTTAAATAATGTTTACATTTTTGAATTTCAAATGGAATCATTTGAATTTCAAATGAAAACTTTTGAATATCAAATGGAGTATTTTGAATTACAAATGACGAGTTTTAAATTACAAATGACGACTTTTGAATTTCAAATGGTGTCTTTTGAATTACAAATGACGAGTTTTGAATTTCAAACGATGATTTTTGAATTTCAAATGATATTTTATGAATTTCAATTGATATTTTTTGAATTTCAAATGGAATTTTTGAATTTCAATTGATATTTTTTGAATTTCAAATGGAATTTTTGAATTTCAAATGGTGTCTTTTGAATTACACTTGAAAATGGCGTAGACGACATTGACGTGATATCGTCTTTAACGCAAACTGTAAGAAATTTACGTGGAAAATGAAGCTCTTTTTCATCTCAGTGGCTGTGGAAATAAGCAAAATTGCCGCATATGGGGTTCAGAGAACCCACACGTGACTATTGAGAAGCCAATACATCCACAACGAGTTACCGATCTGAAACATTTGCACCATGATTGTAGGCCAATGTTGAAGCAAATCGATTAAAATTTGCGGTTTTTAGATTGGAAAAAGAAAAATCGGGAGCAACATTTGTATGGGGGCTATATGTAAATCTGAACTGATCTTACCCACTTTCAGCATAGGTGTTTGCAGTTGGATTTTACGATGTTTTGCCATCTGAAGCATTCTTACGCACTTTCAGCATAGGCGTTTGAAGAAACTAGGGTAAAATATGTGGTTTATAGAGCTAAAAATTCAAATCGGGAGTGACATTTCTATCTAAATCTGAACCGATTTGCTTCAAATTAAATAACATTCCAAAGAACGCTAAGTCTGGAAAAAATTTACATGTATATAGAAAGATTCAGAAATGCTGCATCGAATGAATTTGCCGATTTCGTCTATCGAGTCGAAATTTTGAGAATTTTGGCCACCAAAATTTGCTAGATTATTTAAGAGGATAGTATTTTCGAAACTGAATTTTAGAGAGTGAAGATTATGGAATATATTTTTGACGCCTGAGAACGATATGTTGAGGGCCCTTAGACGATGAGTCCAACGGTAATAGAATAGATGGACAGACGGACGGACAGATTTACTACATGTCTAAATCGATTCAAAAAGTGATTCCAAGTAATCGGGTCAATTAATGGATCAATCTCTCATACTTTTGGATGTTATAAACAAATGCACAAAGTCTATTACACCCTAGGATGGGATATTAGTTAATCATCAACTTACATTTGAGTTTGCTTTACGATCCGTGACTGAGTAGTCGTAACCTTTGCTCTCATCATATTCTCCATCGATGTGGGCGTCACTTTCATGATCACTTGCATCATCACCAGTATTCTCAGTTGCAGCACTACTACTATTTGACGGCGACTCCGCTTCCGATTTATCGCCATTGCCATTGCTACCATTCCACACTTGATTTTCATTGACATATTGGAACTGATAGTTCTCATCTCCGTCTCGCAGCCAGTCGAATTTGATTATTTGCCAACCACTGCCATCGTAATTGAAATCAATCATGAAACGTAAATGATCCTTTTGCCCCAAGGGCAAAAAACCAGGTCCGCCATCCGATTTAACCACTATTATATTGCCGCTGGCATCGTGCACATACTTGAGGCCACGATCGCCGTAGCCGCCGTCATATGGACGATGCATGTGCATGTATTTGCCACTCTCGTCGGGAGTGTATTTGCCCCGGTGAGCTCCATGCAATTCGGGCACATAACGTCCGGGTTTTATTGTGGTCGTATCCTCTGGCACACCGACAATGCATTTTATTATCACAGCCAACCAGAGGCTCGAGACTAACACTTTGAATCCTTCGAACTGTGACATTTAGTTTGTAGGTTATTTTTTCCAATTTTTTATTTAATTTGGCTATTATTTTATTTTCAAAACACTAGTGCAGTGTGTTTGCGTTATGAATCGTTGGAAGACTACTTCACAATTGTTTCATAATTAAAGTTTGCATCATGTTTTTTTGCTGCGGATTGAAAAACAACTTCTGTTGAGAACATGTCAATATTTTCTTCAATTTTATTTAGATATTATTACAATTACAACTAACTACTTAGCAGGTGTGTCATGGGTGTCTATACCCTACTTAAAGCAATAATGGCAGAGAGCTCCTTCTAGAGGGTTACGTGTGTGAAATTTTCACAATTCTATGATCTCTATTGGGAAAACAACATTAATAGCAAAATGAAAGTATAAACCATGGTACCTATACCAAATTTTAAATTTCCCAACAGCATCTAATCATCTCGGTTTACAAAATTATGAACGTCCTAAATTTGACGTGAATGGTGGTAGGCATAGATCTAAATAAATAATAAATCAATTATTTTAATGTTTTTACTCTCCACTAATGCATTATGTCTTTGTGCATTTGTTCGTAACACCCAAAAGGAATCGAGTTAGACCCATCGTTTATAATACAGATCGGCTTAGAATCACTTTCTGAGTCGATTTAGCACTGTCCGTCCGTACATTCGTCTGTCCATCTATTCTAGTAAGTAATGAAACTTTGCACAACAAAGTTTTTCGGGATAAGGACGAACGTTATTTAATTTGAAGACAATCGGTTCAGATATATATGTAGCTTCCACATGAATTTCACTCGATTTGACTCTTTTCATTCTATATATCACATATTTTAATATATTTTTCTTTTTTTTTTTAATTTTTCAATATATATTATACTTCAACTGGAAAGACCTATGTTGACAATGAGTCAGATCGGTCCAGATTTATATAAATAGCTCCCATACAAATTTCGCACACTTTACTTTTCCCCTCTAGAAGCCATATCTTTTAACTGATTTTGTTCAAATTTGGCATAAAAACTCATATAATTTTATGCTGCGAATAAAGTTTTCACATTTATTTTTGGTTTCAAAACTCGAAAACGACATAAAAAATCAAAAAAATAGTTTTCTTTAGTAGTAAAAATCCTAACAACCCAATAAACATTGACGTAAACTAGTTTATTAACAATTGTTTTCCAAACTAGTTTACGAAAATTAAAATTCACAAATTTATTGTAATGTATTTATAATAGATTTGTAAAAGATGTACTAAAATAGACATTTACAATACTTTCATAAGTATACTGGCCTGCTTGAATTAGAATCGTCGCCGCCGACACCAATGATACGGTTTTTAATACGCGGTTTTTTGATTTTAAAGGGATTCTAAATATCAAATCCCTTATAAAATCATTATGAAAAATATGTAATGAAGTCGGAAATTGTAATTCTAATTATTCTTGTTTTTTTCATTAATTTTGTAGTCGCTGACTTAAAAATACTCTGCCGCCGCCACCGATTACAATGGATCGGCTCGTATCTCTGACTTTTGTTTTGTTTTCATTTCGTCAATGCCTTCACTTTTATTTGACACTTGTCGCGTTGTGCTTAAAATTAATTTGTTTAAGTGGAAAGGAATTTGTGTTGTATTTAATAAATATATAAAAGGTAAATATGCCTCATAAATATAAAAAAAGTGTAAGAAAAAGGAGTTAAGGCATTAACTATTAATGCAAACGTCGATGATTTGACTATTCATCCACCAAAGGAAATCAACAGTCGCGCAAGCTCTCCAGATTTGGTTTTACTACAAAGCAGTTCCACTGAAGACAATGCTGCAGATTCTTCAGAAGACGATGCTGTTGCAGACTTAGGAACAGATTTTGCAAAATGCTTTATAAAGCATCAAATTTCGACTGCCGCTGCCAACGAAATTTTGCAAATTGTGGACAGAGTGGTAAATGGCCTACCCAAAGACGTAAGAACTCTTAAAAAACTCCAATCACCATCGACAAGAGTCCACTTACTGAAGGAGAATATTTCCACTACGGGTTGAAGGATTGCCTTACTGACTTTTTGATGAGTGAAACACATGACTCCTTAATTGAACTTAATATTAATATTGATGTAATGTATCACTTATTCATTTATATTCATTCACTTAATCTTAAATCATTAAATATATTAATTAATAAATATGTAAATATATTTAAAAATATAAATTTAAATTTGTTTTACTTTGGAAAAGTATTTACATCCAATTTTGAAACAAACAAATATACACATTTACAACAAACTTTCCACATGATTTATTAAATATTGTTTTTTCAAATTGATTTCCAATTGTTTTCCAAGCATGGATACAATTGTAGAATAAGGGACCCTCTTTGTTTATCCGATAATTGGAAATCAACATGTTACAATGATTACCATAAAGAATTTCCAAGCTTACGTTTACTAATGTAAGTTTATAATCAATGTTTATTGGGAAAGAAAACAATATATAATAACATATTTGTAAAAGATCTATGGATCAATTTTAAATTTCCTAATTGTAGTTTGAATAGCACAAAAATATCTTTAAAAAATAAAGAGGAATGCAATATAATTAGAAAACGATCACGAGGAAGAAAAAACTCTCTAACTTTTCCGTTGTACAGATTTTCTTGATCTGCAAATGCACTAATCTTCTTTTATTTGCTCCGATTACATCTCATTAATATACTGATTAAATCAAAATACACGAGCGAAGTTATTGGGCATTTTTTGACTTAGCATATTTGCTTTTCTTGTAAACATGTTACTGTTGTTGTGTTTTCATACCCTTCATTATAGTATACAAATCGGATCAGACTTAGATATAACCCTCACACAAATGTTGACAGATTTTTTTCAAATTTAACACAACATCTATATTTGATATATTTATATTTAAGTTTGAAGCATCTCTGGAGAAAACGGTAAAATCGATTCAGATTTATATATAGCTCCCATAAAAATATCTCTCCCGATTTTACTTTTCACCTCTAGCCATATCTTTTTTGTTCCCACAAAAACTCAGAAAAATCTGTGGTGAAAGTGAGCCAGTTCGGTTCAGATTTATATATAGCCGCATACAAAAATCGCTCCTGATTTGACTGTTTCTGTTCTAGAAACCACACATTTTAACCGATTTAGCTTAAATTTGGCTCAACACCTTATATTACAACTAAAATCATCTGTGGTGAAAGTGTGTGGGATCGGTTCTGATTTATATATAGCTTCCATACAAATTTCGCTCCCGACTTGACTTTTTCCGCCCCAGAAACCACGCATTTTCACCGAATTTCTTCAAATTGAACATAACACGTATACTTGAAGTGGAAAAACCTATTGTGATTTTTAGATGTGTTTTCAGGAGCGTTTAGCTAACAGGTGGCTTAACCCAGTGGTGAAATATTTTGCAGATCATCATTAAACAATCCAATCTTCATTTCTGGGAGGTGGCCGCTGTAATTTATTTTCGTGACCCTATTATAAAGGGTGATTTTTTAGCTATTATCTTTTTGGCAACACTGGTTTAAACAGCTGACGCACGTTTCGTGTTTTGCTTCACTGTCAAACATCTTCAGTTTGGTCTATAATTTAACCATGAATCGTCTTACAAACGAACAACGCTTGCAAATTGTTGAATTTTATTATCAAAATGCATGCTCTGTTAAGAAAGTTCATCGCGCGCTTCCATTTTATGGTCAGTTTAATTGACCCACTGAAGCGGCTATTCGGGCTATTGTGTCATTAAACAATCCAATCTTCATTTCTGGGAGGTGGCCGCTGTAATTTATTTTCGTGACCCTATTATAAAGGGTGATTTTTTAGCTATTATCTTTTTGGCAACACTGGTTTAAACAGCTGACGCACGTTTCGTGTTTTGCTTCACTGTCAAACATCTTCAGTTTGGTCTATAATTTAACCATGAATCGTCTTACAAACGAACAACGCTTGCAAATTGTTGAATTTTATTATCAAAATGCATGCTCTGTTAAGAAAGTTCATCGCGCGCTTCCATTTTATGGTCAGTTTAATTGACCCACTGAAGCGGCTATTCGGGCTATTGTGACTAAATTTCGCACCAAATTTACATTGTTGGACATTAAACCACCAACACGCTTACGTAAAGTGCGAACTGAAGAAAATATCGCAGCTGTATCGGCCAGTGTTAATGATGACCATCAATTATCGATTCGTCGCCGTTCGCAGCAATTGGGCCTCTGTTACTCAAAAACTTGGAAATGCCAAAATTGGACTCAGCGGATGGACCATTTGAGACGCAGTCAAGGACAACATTTGCATGAAATAATCTTCAAACATTAAATTATATGAACCGTACTATCGATTCAAATATAGATTCCATGCATTTTTCTGAATTTTATGTGTTTTTTTTTAACTTTCCTATAGCTTTTAAAAAATCACCCTTTATATATATATATCTACCGCGAAAATAAAAATTGTGTAAAAATAACCATTTTATATTTGTTATTTTTATACAAATCGGCTTAGAATCACTTTCTGAGTCGATTTAGAAATGCCCATCTTTCTGTCTTACTGTCCGTACGTCCGTCCATCTATTCATAGTCCGATCCTAACAAAAATTAGCACAAGTGAGTTTTGCGGGGAAGGACGAACACTATTTAATTTGAAGCAAATCGGTTCAGATTTAGATATATCCCTCATACATATGTCGCTTCCGATTTGACTTTCTCCGCTCTAGAAATCATATATTTTAACATTCTTTTTCTTCAAATTTGGCGAAAGTGGATAATACTAATTTCGCTCTCAATTTGACTTTGTTCGCTTTATAGACAACATATATTGTACCCGTAAAAAATCGTTCCCCATATTACTTTTCCCCGAATTTGATTGTAATGGGGTTAAAAATGGAAGGTATCATACAATCGGGCCCGTCCGTCTTTAGCCTTTCCTTACTTGTTCTTGTTTATCGAAATACCCATTTTTTCGAAACTGATCTATCTTCCCAAATAACATGATCGAATTTTAACCCTAGTAATTATGTTGTATAATTGGCGTTTAATTTTGCTATTTAAGCGTAAATAAAGCTACAACTTCGGTATTTTTAGTGACTCATACTGAAAAATTCTGGCAATTTTTTTCGTAAAACATTTCAATCCTTAAATGTCCTTTTTGAAAGGACTTTGCTAGATTTTCTCGAAAAAAAGAGAGGAGCAGAAGGGTAAAATCTCCCACAAAATAATCCTTTTAAAATTCCATAATATAGTCCTGCCAATTTGAATTCTCTCAGACAATAACTTAGAGTACAGTACTTGGTCCCTTCGACCAAAAATGAAAACTTTGATCCACTGTAAAAATAGACTCAGACCAGATGGACTATAAGTTTATTCTACAAAAATTATCTACTCATCATGGCCTCTCAGATGTATAGAGTCGCAATTCTGTCACAACCAAAAACTCTTAATTTGATGGAATTAATTGTGTATTTTTATTAATTTTTTTTTTTGTTTTTTATTCATATCTAAATCTTTTCGGATTTTATTAAGTTTTTTCCACTCTTGAAAAGAAATAAAATATCGAAATACGCCCCTTCCACAATAAGCAATTGCTATGTAAATAGACAAAATCCGTATAGTCTCCTTATACCGACAATAGTATGCATACACGCTTAAAATAGCATTGAAAAACAATTGGAATGTGTCACATTGGGCAAGATAACGTAAAAGATTTAAAATATATAAATTACTCACTATTCAATTAATTCTTCTTCATTCCATTCGAAACGTAACACATGAATGTGTTTAGCAAATTTTATTTGAAGCAAATCGTTTAACATTCCATTATATTGGAAAGGGTCATTTTTCAAAATGACAACCGATTGTTATTCCCCGAATGGACAGTTTTGTTAACACCAACGTGTCAATTTCATTAAATGTAAATTCAATTAATTGAATGTCTGTTGTGACATACAGTTTTCCAATTCATGTAGGTTATTGCCAAGGGAGCACATTATCGACAGTGTTTGGAAACCGAAGCAGTGCTGTATTGTTACTAGTAGTTGTAGTAAACCTTGTTGTCATAAATTACATATATTGTATTTGTTTTAGATAATTATTTGTAGTATATTTATCTATTGAATTCGTACTTATATATATTGACGGAAATTCTTTTACGACACCAGCCTATATCTGGAAAAGGAAATGAACAGACCTATTGTTGTCATTATTTTTTAAAGTATAACCAAAACAAGTACACTCCACTTTCTATCCGAACACAATTCAACTCGGTAAAAAAGTGAAAACGGGAAGAATTTTTGTATGTTTCCTAATCATAGGCTGATATGACTTGACCCAATATCCAAACATGGAATAAGTGACTAACTTTCACAATAAGTTCTTCCAGTTCACATATAACGTGTTATGCTCAGTTCGAAGAAATTCGGTGAAAATTCGTGGTTTCTGGGGCGGATCCATTTTCACTATGGATGTTTTAGTTGAAAATAAGATATTTTGAAAGATTTGAAGTAGATCTGAACTAAAAATTTAGTTGTAAATCATTAAACATTTCATATAAACTATGAAATACTTCATTATATTAATGAAGAAATTTCTTAATAAAAATATTTTATTGGTTATCATAATTGGTATTCATAATATTTAAAAATTGTTTCTTTAATACTATGAAATCTTTCTTTGATCTTATGAAACTATGTTTCACTTATTTATTGTTATATGAAATATATATTGTTTTATGAAATATGAAATGTTTATGAAAAAAAAATCATACATATTAAGAAAAATTTCACTAAATTTGTGAAAAATCTTTTATGAAATCGCTTCATAAATATTATGAAGGAACATTTTTTCAGCAAGTTAAGTTCGGCCGGGCCGAACTTTATATACCCTCCACCATGGATTGCATTCCACAGAGGTTGTCGGTTTTCGTAGAAGTGCAGTAATATTACAGGAGAATATATTTTTTTAATATATCCAAACCAAAACAAATACAAATATTGAAAAAATAGTTTTATAAATAAATATAATATTTTAATTATTTCAAACCATTATTTATTTCAAACCAAAAAATAAATATTCTTATATTTATATTTTCAAAAAGCTTAAATACCATAAATATGGGTAGATAGTGGGTGCTACAGTTGGTTGTAAAGAGTGATTTTTTTGAGGTTAGGATTTTCATGCATTAGTATTTGACAGATCACGTGGGATTTCAGACATGGTGTCAAAGAGAAAGATGCTCAGTATGCTTTGACATTTCATCATGAATAGACTTACTAACGAGCAACGCTTGCAAATCATTGAATTTTATTATCAAAATGCGTGCTCTGTTAAGAAAGTTCAGAAAGAAAGAAATTGTGTTCAGCGACGAAGCTCATTTTTGGCTCAATGGGTACGTAAATAGGCAGAATTGTCGATTTTGGAGTGAATATCAGCCAGAAGCATTGCAAGAGCTACCAATGCATCCAGAAAAAGTCACAGTTTGGTGCGGTTTATGGGCTGGTGGCATCATTGGACCGTACTTCTTCAAAGATGATGCGAATCGTAACGTAACTGTGAATGGTGAGCGCTACCGTGAGATGATATCCAACTTTTTTTTGCCCAAAATGGAAGAACTGAACTTGGTTGACATGTGGTTTCAACAAGATGGCGCTACATGCCACACAGCTCGCGATTCTATGGCCATTTTGAGGGAAAACTTCGGAGAACAATTCATCTCAAGAAATGGACCGGTAAGTTGGCCACCAAGATCATGCGATTTGACGCCTTTAGACTATTTTTTGTGGGGCTACGTCAAGTCTAAAGTCTACAGAAATAAGCCAGCAACTATTCCAGCTTTGGAAGACAACATTTCCGAAGAAATTCGGGCTATTCCGGCCGAAATGCTCGAAAAAGTTGCCCAAAATTGGACTTTCCGAATGGACCACCTAAGACGCAGCCGCGGTCAACATTTAAATGAAATTATCTTCAAAAAGTAAATGTCATGGACCAATCTAACGTTTCAAATAAAGAACCGATGAGATTTTGCAAATTTTATGCGTTTTTTTAAAAAAAAAGTTATCAAGCTCTTAAAAAATCACCCTATATTTCCATTCTATTTTAATTCCAAAAGTACAAATTTTGAAAATCCATTATCAGACGTACATAGTACAAAATAACTTCATGATTCGATCAATTTTTGCCGTAAAAGAAAAAGTACGAATTTCAACAAAACTTTTTATTTTGCGTGTCTATGCAGTCAGAGGAATGTATACACCGAATTCCATGATTCCAGCTGCGCCTATTTGGTTGGTATGATTTTTACCCCCTTGACGTTTCTGCACAATTAGAATTTCATCATTCTAGCTGTAGTCGTTTAGTTGGCACTATTTTTATTCCTCTGAACCATTGTATCCCTTGAAAGTACGAATTTCGAAAAATCCGTTTATTTTCCGTGTCTACGCAGTCAGAGGAATGTATCTATATACTATAGCTGCGGTCATTTGGTTGGTACTATTTGTGGCCCCTTCTTCCATTTTAACCCCAAAAAGTACGAATTTCGAAAAATTCGTCTATTTTCCGTGTCTACGCAGTCAGAGGAATGTATACTCCGAATTTCATGACTCTAGCTGCGGTCATTCCAGGTGTAGCCGTTCGGTTGGTACCATTTTTTATTCCTATTTATTCCCACTGTATCCCTCGAAAGTACGAATTTGAAAAAAAAAACCTTTTATTTTTCATGTCTACGTAGTCAAAGGAATGTATACTCCGAATTTCATGACTCTAGCTGCGGTTGGTACTATTTTTATCCCCTTTTTCTATTTTGACCCCAAAAAGTACGAATTTCGAAAAATCAGTTTATATTCCGTGTCTACACAGTCAGAGGAAAGTGTACTCCGAATTTCATGACTCTGGCTGCTGTCATTTGATTGGTACTATTTTTATCCCCTTTTTTATTTGAACCCCAAAAAGTAGCAAGTAATCCGTGTATTTTACTTGTCTATGCAATCAGAGGAATGTATACACCGAATTTCATTATTCTAGGTACAGCCGTTTGGTTGGTACCATTTTTATCCCTCTATTCCCATTTTACCCCTTAAAAATACGAATTTGGAAAAAATACTTTTTGTATGTATTTTATGTATCTACTCAATTACAGGAATGTACGCACCAAATTTCGTGTTTCTAGCTGTTGTCGTTTAATATGTACCATTTTTATCCCTTTTTTGCCCCATTTCACCCCCTACAAATAAGAATCACTTTATGGTGCACGTTTTGCTATAATAAACAGACATATCCAAATATAAACAGACATATTCAAAAAACATGTTTAAATATTCTAAAATATTAGGGATTATTATGGGTATTTTTAGTCCTTGTGAGGGAAAAATTTCCCCTTGGGCCGATTTCGCCCCGTTTCAATCCCAACCGATCTACGACTATAAGACGCATGTATGGAAAATTTGAACGTTCTAGCTTCTTTCGTTTAGATGCTAGCGTGCTTTCAAGAGACGGACGGACATGGCTAGATCGTCTTATAATTTTACGATGATCAAGAATATATATACTTTATAGGGTCTCAGGTCGATATTTCAAGGTGTTACAAACGGAATGACAAAGTTAGTATACACCCATCCTGGAGGTGGAGGGTATAAAAATTACAAGTTGTCAACGATGCTGCCGAAATAAGCGTTAAGTTAATGTACGACTATAATAATGAGCTGGAGAAAAAAAATATTTTTTCTAATAGACATTTTTGAGTTATGTATAATAATCCTTGAGTTGTCTAACCCAAGCATTATTTTGAGATATTAACATTAAAAATCGGGAAATCGAATATATGTTAGAAATCGGTCTAAAGTTAACTACTTTTCGTTTTAAAGAAAATTAAAAGTTTTAGTTTTTGTGTTTATATTTTTTTAACATATTTTAAGTATTTGTTGTTCATAATGCGACGAAAAAATTTTAATTTCTTTTGTCGAACTGTTTCTCACACATTTTAAGAGATTTTGCACTCATATATTTTTTATTAGAAATTGTGGTTTCTTAGCTTTATTATGACGCCAAATATAGTTTGTTTGTAATAAATATTTTAAAAAATGTGCTTTTTTTATCAAATGTCTGGCATTGAACCAACACAATTTTTTTCCTTCAAAAGCCTTTCAATAAATATATACAAATTTGGAAAGGTTGAAGGGTTCCCCGTTTTTTGTAGGGTAACTTTTGCATGCACAAAATTGCACCCTTGGAAGATAGATATATAGATAGATAAATTCTGAAAAGTAGGTACGCAGATAAAAAGTTGAGTAAATTTTCTTTATCCTCATGCTAAATTTTATAACATACGCAGTTCATTTGCCGGAAATATACCCAAAATACCAAAATTAGCAGACAAATCGAATTACTGCATGAAAAGCGCACACAGGCCTCTTTCTTTGACTTCATGAAACTGTTTATCACATATTTTAAGTGATTTTGCACTCAATGTTTTATTAGAACTTGTTGTTTTTTGTAGCTTTATTATGACGCCAAAAATAGGTTGTGCCAAATTTAGTTAAATATTTTAAAAAATGTGCTTTTTGAAAAAAATGTCTGAATTTGAACCGACACAACCCTTCAACCATTCCAAATATGTATACATTTCGTTAAAGGCTTTTGAAGGAAAAAGGATATTTTTTATAATATTCATAACAACCAAACAGTATTTTGCACAAACATAGTTTTCACGTCATAATAAAGTTAATAAACCACAATTTCTAATAAAACAAGTGAGGCAAGGGCGGGTCAAGCGGTGCCGACTGTATGATACACACCGCTTTAGACAGACGATTAACATGGGAACGTCACATAAAAGCAAAAAAAGAAAACAGCTAGATATTAAGACAAAGCGAATGTTTTGGCTTTTATGACCAAAATCCCAATTATGTTTGGAGAACAAAGTTGTCCTATATAAAACAATATTAAAACCGATCTGGACATACGGAATCGAGCTTTGGGGAACAGCAAGCAATTCAAATGTTGAAATTCTGCAAACATATCAATCTAAAACACTGAGGCTAATCACTAATTCACCCTGGTTTGTAAGAAATGATAACATTCATAAAGATCTGGAGTTAAAGCAGTAATTATCTCAATAGATTGAGTCTACATCCTAATTTATTGGCTTTAACACTTTTAGGTGATAGCAATGCATCTAGAAGACAGAAACGACGTCATGTCCTTGATTTGCCCTTTATTACCTAACTGCCATAAAACTGTATTTAAACCTATAGCCAAAATTGTAAAATGGGATATGTGTTAGAATTCAAATAATTTCTATTTAATTTTTTGTGTTATTTACCAATGGAATAATGAAAACTTTTGATAAGTTCGCTGGAGCTTAGCAAAAACTGTTATTTGTAAGTTTTTATACAATTTGCTGTAGATAAAATAATGTAAATAGATTGCAAATAAAGATACTTGAAAACAAAAATTTGCAGATCATGTTATATTTCAACTAAGAATACCTAAAATGAATGTCAAATACATTTTTGGTATAACTGTCATACAAATGGGGACTCAGTTTATACTATTGGCGCTCAAGAACCTTTATTTTAAATCTTTATATATTTCATCTAGAAATTCCGTGAATTGGAACTATATAGACCCATGCTATGGTACAACCCCCAAGTGTTGTCGTAGGCCCTCTACAAATGTCCGTCCGATTTATAATATTACGACTGTTTGCCAATTTTACAATATTCATTAAATTTAGCTAAAAATGTATTTATAGTAATGAACTACAAAAAATTCCAAGGTTGAGTAATCAAACCCAGGACATACGCAGGATGTAGGGTAACATATAGCTTTAGCCTTTCCCCACTTGTTTTTATATGTAAATGTAGGTTTTTATAACAATAATTTTAAAATAAAACATTTCAATTTTTGTGGATAGATTTTTTTAATATTTTTATTTCCACCCATTTTCATTGTAAAACATAGCCCAGTTTTTTTATTGTTTTCATTTCGAATTTGAGGATTTCACTGGTAATTCCGTGAAAATTAAATTTGTAGCCTGTTTCATTTATTTATTTGTTGGAGCATATCATGTTACAGTGTCTCTCATATGCCATAATTTTGCCAATCGTTTTAAATACATTAAGTATCGAAGTATCTGTAACGGCCCAACCACACGATTTATCGCAAAACACAGGCCATGTAGGTGGCCGATAACTTTCATAAAAATGAATGCTCGTGTACTTATGTTAATGTAAGCTCATAAATTATTCTGGTTATGGGCACTTACTTCGAAGTAGGCCATTCTAATTCATACAAAATACATACAAAAAATGAATTTATTCCTGTTTTCCAATAATACAAAATGTATCAGATTAAAATTAAAAAATTACAAATACAATGTACATAATAACATTTTCAGTTGATGATAAAGAAGCAAACGGCGATGAAATGTCTGGGGTAAAACCAGATTTCAAATTGAAATTTCGATGCAAAACAATGCAATGCCACGATGACAGGCCATAAACAAAGCCATTTTGTGAACAATTGTGAAATTTGTGAAAATACGAATTCATTACGAAATGCAATACGATTGAGTCATGCTGGAGTCTTTTCCGAACAGGTCGTAAATTAATTTCCCCGAAAACCCACCACACATTAATAGTGAGTTTATCTCGATTTAATACCCAGTCGTAAATTAATTAAAGCAATGCGCCATCACCTTAAAAATATTTCCACAGACAGAAACAAGAAATCTGGCAGTCGCAAAATCATAAATTGCAACTCAGCATCTGGCGCCAGTTGCTGGTGTAACCTCCAAAAAAAGTGTCGCACAAAATGTTTATTAATTTTTAAATATCCACTTACATATGGTTATTTCGTTTTTTGGGGTTTTACTGGAAATATACATACATATGTACATACGTACAATAAATGTATATGTACTACATTACATTATTTTTTTTTATAAAATTGTTTTTTTTTCTTAGTCACAAAAGTCGCTTGTGTTTTGGACATATTAACGCAGTCCAGTGATCAATTAAAACCCATATTTTAATCTTGTTAGTTCCGTCATTTTGCGATTTGCCGTTTTAAGACGGGTGGGCGTATATTTCCAGATTTTTTTTGTTGGTCTTTGAAATTTTGTCAGAATTTCTTTTGTTTCTTTTTTTTTTTGACAAATTATAACAGAAGCATAACACTTCCTTAATTTAAATACGGATAAATTTTACAATTTCAAAATAAGAATGAAGTTTTTTTTGCGCAAAACAATTTAATTGTTTTGAGATGGAAAAAATGTGAATATAATTTATATGCAGTCGCTGCGATTAAGCCGCGAAATATATATAAAATTAATAATTTATTAAAAAGCAATAATTGCGACAGCTCTCCCTCCGTGTATTAACCCCTGAAAAGTTGATTCAACTTCTACACTGTAGCTTTTGCACACATTACATCGTTCTCTCAGTAAGATGTGCCTACCCACGTACGTTATCACATTGCCTGACACACTGATACAAAAATAAAATTTTTATTTTACAAATCTCTGTTTAATGTCGATATTCGAATTCTACATTCAGAGTTAATCTTTTTAGGAGATAAAATTAATTAAGCTGAAACATAAAAAAAAAATTGAAAAAAGTTGAATCTAGTGTGCCGGCCACAACATTTCGATAGTTTTCCAGATACTTTTTATACCCTCACTCTACAGATTATATATCATTGGGAAGATTATATATATATATCATGAAGGAGTGACTTAAAACCTTAAGTATGTTTGAACCAAATCCGTTTCACGACTTTTTAAGTTGTGTAATTTAATATAATCAAACATTTTCATTTTCTCATCGAAATTGTGGTAATGATTTTGCGTTTGGTCCTATGAATATTAAAACGGTATAATTATTTAGACCGACTCCTAGGATGGGTGTAGTCCGTACAATTAATTAGCAAAATCTATCCGTCTATAGGATGATATTAATATACAAATGTGAAAATGGTATATTTTTTTATCTATCACATTTGTATACCCTCCACCTTACTACGGATTGCATATAAGCATTTTCATGATGTCCTTCACCAGGCCTTCGAAAACCCCAGCAAAAAGAGAGCACCCAAAGAAGTGAAAAAGATGTTCATCTTGTGATTCGGAAGTAGTGAAAATTGAAATCTTTTCGTAGTTTCATTCCTGCAACAATATTCGTTGATGCAACGAAAATACTCTCTTTTATTTTTTACATGGGAAACATTAATCAATACAAAAAATCTATAAATTTATGATTTTTTTTACACAAATCCATATTATTTTGACAAACTTTATTAAAATTAATGGAGTTTGCTTCAACAACTTATTCGTTGCAGCAACGAAACTGACATCGTTGCAGCAACAATTTATTCGTCGGGGACACAGAGATTATGTGTTTTTCTAGAGTACGCGTTTTTGGGATGTCTTCGATGGGTATGTTTTCATTCTCCTTCACGTTGTTGGAGTTCTGCCTTAAGTATTTAGTTGAGGTGCTATTGCGAAGAATCACTTCGAAGTCCATGAAAGTTATCATGAAACTAAATTCTCTATACAGAAATAAAATCTTTCGAGACCGGGACGAATTTTGTATTTGAACATCAACTAACGTCGGCGTTCGTTGCTGCAACGAATATTGTTGCTTCGACAAAGAAACCGCATTGTTGTAGCAACGAAACAGAGTTGTTGCATCAATGAAACAGCATTTTTGCAGCAACGAAACAACATTGTTGCAGGAACGATTACGCATTGTTGCAGCAACGAAACAGCTGTTGCAACATAGATTCGTTGCGGATCTATAATTTCCATTAAATCAAGATTCGTTGCATCAACGAATCTTTTTTTCTTTGCAGCAACGAACGCCGACGTTGGATGACTTTCTATGACCAAATTTGTAGCTGAAACGTACAATTTTGTTTCGGCTACGTACGTTTTTCTTTCAGTGAAAATTTACGGCTCGAATCTCTTCAATTGAAATTTCGATTTCATGTTTCAACGCAATTGTCTGTGGGTGGTTTGAGTAACTTTATCCTTAATGACTCCTCATTAAGGATAAATCACAGCTCCGAGGCGGCCATTCTCTGTATATTCTCTGAACCCCATATGCGGCAATTTTGTTTATTAGTATAACCATCGAGATGAAAATGACTGAAAGCACTATTTTTCGGTAAAATTCGTCAACTCAATAACCAAATAATCTTCAGCCAAGTGGACGAAGCGAAAAGACGCCGGATGGTCATGAGGCTTCAGTTGTTGGACCAGTTGATCTTTGTAAGCCTTCATACCGAGATCTTTATTCAAAATTCTTCTCAAAAAGTGCGGGAAATGTTGAGTTCCTTAGAATTATGACGAGTTGATGTTGATAGATGTTCTTGGACATTTTCAGCCACAACAGCAATGTTTTCGATTGAACGCACTGGACGAAAACGTACGGGTTGGTTTGTCCAATAACGATCCATTTTCATGAACACGCTTCACAAATTGACGCACAAACTGAACTGAACGTCGATCTACTTTGGAGTAAGTTTCAAATATTTCCCGTATACCGTCCCATTTCGCAAATGTCAAAAATAAAACTGAACATAAAATAACAAGTAAAAAGACGGTAATTACGGCCGAATCTTATATACCCTCCACCACGGAGTGTATTCCGGTAGATTAGAGGCTGTCGACGTTACATAGAAGTGCACTACTATATTAGGAAAATTGTGATTCTTCATTCATCTACTATTCATTATTTTCCTCTACTATATATAAATAGTAATATAATAATTAGTCAGAAATCTTAAAAAAGGTGTCCTAAATATTATTAGGTAGACTACAGCCTAAATGTCTGTGCGATTTTGATAGGAAGAGTTGTAATATTGAAGAGGGTATAAAAATTAATGTTATTCTACCTTTCATAGTCAAAGTAATCGGTAGTTCAAATATAAAATTAAATGGTCCACCCTGTACAACCATTAGACGCATATGTAGATAATTTTAGCCCCTAGCTAATTTCCTTTGCAAGACAGCGTGCTTTCAGAGCCAGAGATCGTCTTAGCATTTTATCCAAACATGTGTACTTTATGGGGTCCGCGAGGTCTTGCAAACGGTATGACAAAACAAATAAGTAAGCTTCAGTCGGTTAAACCGACTTATATGTACCCTCACTCTCAGAAAACATATATAAGGAAGCTATAAGGAATAAAATTATATGTAGGGCAGGATAATTTGTGTGGAATTTCGTGTCACATGATCCCAGATTCCACATTTATAAAACAATTGTAAAAACATGATAAAATATCAAGTCATAGTGGAATGGATTTTATATTACCTAGAAAGAGGCAAGAGGCAATTGTGAGGAAGGTACAAGGAGGGGCGTGTCTACAGCGTAAATATTTTTTAGGTTTAAAGAGATTATATAAACATTTTTAAATATAAAATTGCAAATGAGTTTGACTACCCGTATGGATGTTATTTTGCTTTTATTGTAACCATAGTTTATGCCACTTTGTGTGGGAGGTACCAGAAGGGGTGTGAAAATTTCGCCCATATTCCACGCGAACGTAACCACTAAAAAAGCATTGCTAAATATCAAATTTCATAGTATTCTGATCATCAGTATATAAGTTATAACAGCTTTAATTTTACGTGGTTTTGTGTGATTTGTGTGGGAGGTACTGAAAGGGGCGTGGCAAAACAAGTAATATTTAGTACACTTAAAGTGATTATAAGAAGATTATCAAATACCAAAATATAGCTCATTCCGATTATCCGTGTGGAAGTTATATGGGATTTAATTTGACATTGGAATTAGGGCTATTTGTGTGGGAGGTACCAGAAGGGGCGTGGCAATTTCGCCCATCTTCGAACTTAAACTAAGTTTGGGAAAAATATTACGATGTGCAAAGCTTGAACCGATTCCTTAACTCCTTTCGAGAGTTATCGTGTACACCAGCCAGCCAGACAGACGGACGGACATGGCTCAAACAGCTTAAAAACTCGTGAAACGGATTTGGTCAAAACATACTTAGGGTCTTAAGTCATTCATTCAATGCGTTACACTTTTTTCTGTCCCAAATGATATATACATTAGAGTGGCTTCTTTTGTGAGGAAAGAAAAAATGTCGTTGATGTTCCCGACTAAATGAAAGATTGAGTTGTTTTATGTATTCTCCCAAAATATTTCGCCTTTATCATTGTCCGTTCGTGAGCTGGACGCGTTCAAAATAACCTCTATAAATCAGGTTTTTCTTGAATAAAAATCACGATGAGAATGGTATTGAGAAAAACCCGCTTGAAATTAAAATCCGACCCGAGGTTTATCAAACCATATTAAAAACTTGCAATAGTACCCAGTACAAAGGGCAGATTTATACTATTTTAGTGCAATTTTTGATGCAATAACTTCCACATTTTTAGTTTGATTTATGTATTTAGCGGCTCGTTGGAGAGATATTGATAACCAATTGCAATTTTAAGGATTTTCTAACCCATTGGGGCCGCAAATTTTGTTCTTACTGTCAATATTCAGTGGTTTAAATGTGAAGTAAAAACTTTCTGTTGGGCTTATTTGCATCGTAAACACATTCTAGTCTTATATAAAGCTAATTTTTGGAAAAAATTCAATCATTTCAAAATTTCCCCCTTAAATATTAAAACATGAAAAGTCTACATAATCTTTTTAAAGGGGAAAATTGAAATGGTTGTTAATGTTAAATTAATATAGATAGACGTATGAAATTTAAAGTATATTTAACAGATGTTCTTCTCTTTCATTTGATACCCATATCGCCATTGTATGACACGCAAAAGTACGAAATTGGAAATTAAAAGTCCAGTAAAAAAGTCAAACGACCACGAAATAAAAAACTGTGCATGAGTTTTCTTATTAGTGACCTATAGTTTCACTTCCATATAATCTCATTCTTGGGATTGAAAGCATGTCGCATGGTTTTATTGTAACATCTTATGTGAAGTTTTCCTCCCAATTTATCCATTGAAAGACCAAAATTTCACATGTTTTTTTTTCAAATTTTAGCTTTTTGTAAGACTAGAATGTGTTTACGATGCAAACCAGAGAACCAGCAGTAAGAAAAAAATTGTCGGGCCTTAATGGGTTAGGAAGTTCTAAAAATTGCAATTGGTGATCAATACCTCTTCAACGATCCAACAAAAACACAAATCTAATTAAAAATGTGGAAGTTATTGCTGTTTTTATAAAAAATGCAACAAAAATGTTAAAATTCTGCCCTCTATTCTGGGTTACAATGCAAGTTTTTAACACGGTTTGATAAGTCTCGGACCAGATTTTAATTTCTAGCAGTTTTTTTCTAAATACCATTCTCACAGTGAATTTTATTCAAGAAAAACCTGATTTATAGAGGTTATTTTGAACGCGTCCAGCTCACGAACGGACAATGATAAAAGCGAAATATTTTGGGAGAACACATAAAACAAACCAATTTTAGTCGGGAACATCCACAACTTTTATTTTGAAGCCACTCTAATATACATACCCTCCTGTCGTTAGCTGTGTGACAAATGGCACCGTCCTGTTGAAACCACATATCGTCCACATCCATATCTTCCAATTCGGGCCATAAAATGTTCGTTATCATCTAGCGAAGACCATTCACAGTAACTGCCTGACCGGCCTCATTTTGGAAAAAATACGGCCCGATGATGCCGCCAGCCCACTGAGGTGAAAATGTGCCTCATCACTGAAGATGATTTTCTTCGTCGTGCACGATATGCATTTTAATTTGAACGCCCATTTGCACAATAAGCCTGAATAACTTTAACGCTTTGCTCGATTGTGTATCTTTCCATGGTTCAAATTGAGTTAGTCTGAAATTGAGAAATGTCAAATGAAATGCAGAAAAAACTTGACGTTTAGGTGTGGTTCACATTCAACCACCTATTAACCACCCTTTATTTGGACTTTTGTTGGATTCCGGACGGCATAAAATTTAATTATTAATTTTAGAAAGACATCCATTCCTTCCTCTCACAAAAATAATGCTACTCTAAGTTAATGTAAAGACCTTACTAATTCCTTACGGATGCTCTATGAAAAAAAATCGTGTTCGGATTTTTGGCTATATTTCAATATTACTTCTTTGGCCATTTGGTCTTAATACACATAATTTTTGAATTGAAAATGCTGATGACGGGCAAATTCAGTTTGTGACTGGCAACAGTTTGTTCCAATTAAACAGTATTGAACGGGAAACAATAAATTGTCACTGGCTGGCATTAAAACAATGACTACAATTAACACAATTTGATATATCACATGTATGCAATGGCGTTATGTGTACTTCTCGTATTCACTTATTCACCGATATTCAGTATTTTTTCGAATACTCATTTGAATAAAGTAAATTAAAAATGTTCTTTGTTTAGCTTAGCCAAGGGAGCCACGCAATTTGTCACCAACCCTTGAATCGTTTTCATTTATAATACGCAACTCATTCTCATTCTCATTAAATTTCTATTGAAATTGGTATTGCTTTAAATACTTACATGCATTTGTACCCAACTTGCGTACTTACATACAATTATTTCCAGAAGGCACCCAAAATGTTGTTTCGGGCTGCAGGCATGGCAATAAAATCAATGACATGTTGATTCAAAATTTACAAATTATGTGAGATTATTCTCTTTATTGTTATCTGCTGGATTTCGGTTATTTGCATTTATAATTATGGCGATTTTATGGCATCCGGCGACGATACAAAGAAAATAAACAATCAAATAAATGATGTGAATTTTACAGGATAATCAATTGGACGCGATCGCGTCTTGGAAAACAAAAGCAACCTTGAAACTTCTGCAAACAATTACAAAATTGTAACAATGTGCCAGCCAAATGTTGAAAAGTTTATTAATTGTTCGTCTCAAATCGATACACATGTTCGTATGAATGTAATTGTTATTAATTGTGTAGGGACCACAGGACTTGCGTGTAATTGTGGCAATTAAGGTCAATTAGGAACTCCACAGTACATTGACAAATCATGTACTCATTTCTCAAGAGAAGATCCAAACAAACAGCACAAAAACTGTAAATTGAATACACCACAATACGATTTCGAAAAAATGCAACAATTAATCAAATGCGTAGACGTGATTGAGCTTGATTAATTACAAATGCTCAGTAGCATTTATGTATGTACAACCAATAAAAGATGTGTACGAAAGGTTGTTCTCTGCCATCAAACATTTCCGATACAGTGATGACATGACTGCATGGACCATGTGCTTCCGGTCAGCATTTTTTGCAAAGCGGAAGGTGGTTACCTGCCTCCCTCCCTACTTAATGTGCCATATTTCAATCGCAAACGAAATTGATGTGGAACAAAGAAAAAATCAATGGACTTTGAAATAATTGCCATCTTGTCAGCGTTTGCTGATGCAATCTTCTTCCAAAGGCTGTCATTAAATTTATGTATCATATAGATTTGAAAGAACTTATAAATGTTAACAAGTGAAAAGACGCGTGCCGAATCTTACAAACCTTCCACCATTGAGTACATTTACTAGTATTGCCACACAGGATCAGAATCCATCAGCCAAAATTCAATAACTTTTGTTCTAGTGAAGACCCAAAGATTATTTTGACATATTGTCGGATATATTTCAGAAATGGGCCCAAAGTTGACCACTTTTCGTATTTTTCGATTTTAAAGAATATTATAATTTTTATTTATTTGTTGTTATGTTTATACACACCACGAGAGTATTATGTGTTTGTGCATTCGTTTGTAACACCCAAAAGGAAGCGAGATAGACACATTGTTAACTATACCGATCGACTTAGAATCACTTTTTGAATCCATTTAGCAATGTCCGTCTCTCTATCCGTCTGTCTGTCTGTCCATCTATTGTTGTAATCAAATTACAGGTCGCAATTATAGTCCGATCTTAACAAAAATTGGCACAAGTCAGTTTTGTGGATCAAGGACGAACGCTATTTAATTTGAAGCATATCAGTTAAGATTTATATATAGCCCCCATACAAAAGTCGCTCCAGATTTGACATTTTCGGCTCTATAAACCACATATTGTATCAGATTGTCTTCAGATTTCGCAAAACATCTTATAATCCAACTAGAAACACCAATACAGAAAATGCGTAAGATCGGTTCAGATTTAGATATAGCCCCAATATAAATGTTTCTTCCAAATGTTTAACCGACTTTGGCCAAACTATACATATTATAATTCACCTATTTCGTTCCAGGTTTCAATATACCCCTATACAAATGTCCTTTCCGATTTAACATTTTTTGTCAAACACATACATTTACAGGACACAAAAATCCTTCCCGTTTTCACCGAATTGAATTGTATTCGGATAGAAAGTGGAGTGTATAATATAGTCGGCCCCGCCCGACTTTAGCCTTTCCTTACTTGTTTTTCAACTAGTAACGTCTATGATGAAAGTTAGTCAGATCGATTCAGATTTATATATAGCTCCCATACAAATTTCGCTCTCGATTTGATTTTTTTGGCCTAAAGACCACATATATAGTAGAGTGGCTTCAAAATAAAAGTTGTGGATGTTCCCGACTAAAATGAAAGATTGTTTTGTTTTATGTGTTCTCCCAAAAAAAAATCTGGTCCGATCCTTATAAAACCATAACATCATATCATATTTTGTGCAATGTTGTTGCATATTTTATAAAAACCGCAATAACTTCCATATTTTTAGTTCGATTTGTGTTTTTGTTGGATCGTTGAAAAGATATTGATCACCAATTGCAATTTTTAGAACTTCTTAACCCATTAAGGGCTGAACATTTTTTCTTAGTGTTGGTTCTCAGTGGGTTAAATGTGATGTAAAATGATGCATCGTAAGAACATTCTATTCTTACAAAAAACAAATTTAAAAAAACATCCGAAATGTTGGCCTTTCTATGGATAAATTGACAGGAAAACTTCACATAAGATGTTACAATAAAACCGTGCGACATGATTTCCCTCTCAAGATATAGATGTGAAACTATAGATCACTAATAGGAAAACTCATACTCAGTTTCGCGGTTGTTCGTCTTTTTTACAGGACTTTTAATTTCCAAAGGATGCGTGTCATAAAATGGCGATATGGGTATCAAATGAAAGAGAAGAACATCTGCTAAATATACTTTTAATTTCATGTTAATTTAACATTAACAACCATTTCAATGTTTCCCCTTTTAAAGGTTTATGAAGATTATTCATAATTTATAAGGGGTAAAATTTGAAATGGTTGAATTTCTTTCTTCACATTTAATTCATTGAGTATTAACAGTATGAAAAAAATTGCAATTGGTTATCAATACCTCTCCAACGAGCCCCTAAAAACATAAATCGAACTAAAAATGTGGAAGTTATTGTGGTTTTTATAAAAAATGCATCAAAAATTGCATTAAAATAGTATAAATCTGGGTCATATTGCAAGTTTTTAATATGGTTTGATAAGGCTCGGGATAAATTTCTAACAGCTTTTTCTCAATACCATTCTCATCGTGAATTCTTTTCAAGAAATACCTGATTTATTTTAACGCGTTCAGCTCACGAACGGACAATAATAAACACGAACTACTTCGGGAGAACACATAAAGCAAACCCATCTTTCATTTTAGTCGGGAACATTAACAACATTTTTTCCTTCCTCACAAAAGAAGCCACTCTAATATATAGTACCCATATAAAAATCGTTCCCAATATCATTTTTTCCCCGAATTCAATTGTAGTGGTGTATAAAGTAGAGGGCATGATATAGTCGGCCCCGGCCTACTTTAGTCTTTACTCACGCTACTGAGTGTAAGCAATGAAAATGTCGGTTATCTTAAAAAAACAATGGTGTTTATGTGAAATCGGTTTTTATACCCTCACACTACAGATTAGGAGGGTATTTTGGTATATGATAATCTTTTTATAATCACTTGAAGTATTCTAAATATGACGAGTTTTGCCACGCCCCATCCAGTACCTCCCACACAAATCACGCAAAACTATGTAAAATTAAATCTGTTATAACATCTATACTGATGATCGGAATACTGTGAAATTTGATATGCTTTTATAGTTATAAAATTCGCGTGGAATATGGGCGATATTGCCACACCCCTTCTGGTACCTCCCACGCAAAGTGGGTAGACGCGGAATATAAGAGGATTTTTTCTATATGCGTACTTTTAGGATCAAAATGGAAAAAAGAGTGAAAGCGGTGCCAATAAAACTGCAATAGCTAAAACCATGAAATTAGGTGTGTACATTTCACTCTGAAACATATTGGATCTTCAATATTACAACTTTTCCTATTATCCTTGAGGTAAATTTTTTCTACCTAATACATTTCTGAAGATTTCTGACTAATAATTATATTAATATTTATATAGCAGAGGACTATTTATATTATAATAACAAAGAATCACAATTTTCCTAATATGGTAGTGCACTTCTGTGTAATGTCGACTGCATCTAATCTACCGATAATACTGTGGTATACACTCCGTGGTGGAGGGTATATAAGATTGGGGCAGGTCAAACTTAACGCCTTACTTTTTTTAGTTTTTATTTTGTAACAAACTTATTCTGCCAAAAAATTACAATATCTGTAACACATGAAAGATATGACTGCTTGAATGTGTTCTCAAAATTCTAGGCCAAGTAGCGATGGCTTGGAAGATATGGATTTTTGTCACTAAAAATTTTGAAAACGTACACCTAAAATATGAATTTGGCAAAAATCACTTTTTAGTGTGCGCTAAGACATAAATGTCACCATGCCATTTGTAAATAAATTTGCATTTTATAAAATATAATAGCATAATGGTTTTGAGCAAGCAACTGAAAAACTAAATCGAATTCATTTAATAAAGTATAATACTTGTAATTTGGGGGAATTTTCAATCCTTGTGAGGGATTGCTTTGATTTGAAAATTTGTACTGTCACCAGTGCAGAATACTTCGCAACCATATAAGAAAATTTGGATTAAATTAAAACAATCGGATATCAAAAGGCGTTGACACTTGGACAGCGCAGAGGTTCCACAACATGCCATGGACTTTTCCCAGCCGTGTTATTGATGTGATTTGTCCAAGTCAGGTGTTCATTTAATACATATAACACCAAGCTTACAGTACAAAATCTGCTACGGAATTGCAAAGTATAATTCGGATGTAATATATTTGTGTCCGGTTGTTTATGTTTTTCAAGTCATCATTAATTCAATCGATGCAAATTTTGTGAAGCAGTGCTCGCGTATAACAGTATATCATCACCATACTTTTGTTTGTAACACTCAAAGTGAGAAAGAACCATCGTCTGTAAATAACTTTCTGAATCAATTTAGTCATGTCCGTCAGTCCATGTTTTCTTGCAATGAAGGTGCAAGTATTTAATCTAGGAACATCTGTTGTGAATTTATATAGCCCCCATAAAAATGTTCCACCCGAATTACTCTAGGGCACAAAGAACAACGTTTTGACATAAGGTCTGCAAATTCGAAAACTATTTCGAATTTGTCCGGCAATAAACTTTAACTGGCATTTTGTAAGATTTGTTTGTAATGGTATAGAAAGTAGAGTGCATTATATAGTCGGCCTAACTTTAGCCTTCCTGGCTTGTTTTCAATGTCATATACTTTTTCGATATACAAGTAGTTATTTGAATGTGAAACTTTTCGCGTGGGAAGTAGCGACTACTTCTTTGCTTTTGATATTCCGCAAAAGCAATATAAGATACCGCTTTCATGCAAACAATGTTTTTTTTTTCTCTTGAGATATCCAGAAGAACTCTAAAATATTGTTTATTCCAATCTAACCTTACCGTAAGGTGAATGCATTGCAGTCGAAACATTAAGCCATCCATCACTGTTATCGATCGAACAATTGATTTGATTACAAGCTCTTGAACAGCAGCGTGCTTTAACAGCCGACACTACATACGTATTTCGATCTTTATCTCTTAATTAGGCGATCCATTGCTACTTGTGCCAAACCTTAACATTCATTATTGCAGTGTAAACAAACAACAACAACGAGGCATCTCTTATCCGTCAATCTACACTGGCGTTCGTAAATCCTCCCACCATCAAAAGAGGTGTGAATAAAAATCATCACTTTCGGTTTAGTGCGATTTTTTCTTGGAGGAGCATACATCGCTCGCCTCTTTTTGGTTAATTATTTTTTTAGTTTAATTTAAGTTGTGTACATTTTTATGAGCATTTTGTCATTAAAATATGGACTTAAAACACTAAAAGTTCATTAAAACCGTTTTGTAAAGACCTTCCGGTACACATACGGGACGTCCTTAACGGTTTCATAATCGAAACGAAAACAAGAGAACCAGCAACAGAATATTCTGTTGGTGGTTTCTACCTGGTCAACAGCGTACAGTGGCTTAAAACAATCAATATGTGGCGCGAATAATGCAAATTCGAAACTAATTGAAATGATTATATTTAATTGATCAAAGGTTTGGAAAGCGGTCAGCAGAGAAAGATTCAAATCTAAAGAAAATAAATCAGAATTCGTTTGGGGTGAAAAGGGATAAAAATGGTACCTGTCAAACGACAACAGCTAGAAACGCTAAATTCGGTGTGTACATTCCACTAATTGAGTACATTCATAATATAAAAGTACTTCTTCAAATTGGTACTTTTAAGGGGTAAAATATGATTATAGGTATGAACTTGGTATCAATCAAACTGTTGCACATAGAATAATGATATTCGGTAAATACGTTCCTCTGATTGCGTAGCCACCTAGAATAAAACGATTTTTCGAAATTCGTATGATTAGGGAGTAAAATGGAAAAAGGGGATAAAAATAGTATCAACCAAATGACCGCATAGACACGAAAAATAAAAGTTTTTTCCAAATTCGTACTTTCAAGGGATACAATGGGAACAGTGGGAGAAAAATGGTACCAACTAAACGGCTACAGCTAGAATGATGAAGTTTGGTGTGCACTTCACTCTAATTACATAGATACGTAATATAAATTCGTACTTTTAAGGGGGTAAAATGGGAAAAAGAGTATAAAGATTGTACCAACCAAATGGCCGAAGCTGGAGTCGTGGAATTCGGTGTATACTTTTATCTGACCCCAAAATAAATAAGTAAGTAAAGGCTAAAGTCGGGCGGAGCCGACTATATTATACACTCCACTTTCTATCTAAATACGATTCAATTCGGTAAAAAAGTGAAAATGGAAGGATTTTTGTATGTTCCCTAATCATAAGCTAATATGACTGACCCAATTTGCCAATCAAGAAGAATATTTGTATCGACGCTATATCCAAACATGGAATAAAGTCAAGAAAAAGTAAAGTCGGAAAAAGTCAAATCGGAAATGAAATTTGTGTGCGAGATATATATGAACCGATATGACCCATTTTCACAGCGGGTGTTTCTAGCGGAAATATAAGAAATTATGCCAAATTTGCAGAAGATCTGTTATAATATGTGGGTTCTAGAGCGGAAAAACTCAAATCGATGAAATTTGAATGGGGGCTATATATAAACAAGTAAGGAAAGGCTAAAGTCGGGCGGGGCCGACTATATGATACACTCCACCTTCCAAACGAATACAGTCCAACTCGGTAAAAAAGTGAAAACGGGAAGACTTTTTGTATGTTTCCTAATCATAGGCTAATATGAACTGGTCCGATTTGCCAAATCGATAGGAATATTTGTATCGGGACTATATCCAAACATGGAATAAAGTGAACTTTCACAATAAGTTCTTCCAGTTCAAATATAAAGTTTTATGCTCACTTTGAAGAAATTCGGTGAAAATTCGTGGTTTCTGGGGCGAAAAAAGTTAAATCGGGAGCGAAATTTGTATGGGAGCTATATATAAATCTGAACCGATCTAACACATTTTTACCACAGGTGTTTCTAGTTGAAATATAAGATGTTACCCATTTATAAGCCGAAACTCACACCTCAGTCTTGAAAACAAACTTATAATATTTAAAGTAATATTTCAGTCGATATTATTATACGCTGCACCTGTATGGGGTGCAATGGCAAATTGTCACATGAAAAGACTACAAATCGAACAAAACAAATTGCTAAAAATGATATACAATTTACCATGGCACTTTTCCACTACACGGTTACATGATTTCGATAATATACAACTTGTTAATGATAGAGTAAATTTTCTCACAAATAGATTTAATATAAAATGCCAAACTTCTGAACATATTCATATAAACGATCTCATACCATAAAAATTCTTTTTAAGCTACTAACAATCTAGTGATTTTATTTAAAATATAAAATCTTTT
Organism: Polietes domitor; assembly: GCA_947397865.1. NCBI lineage: Eukaryota > Metazoa > Arthropoda > Insecta > Diptera > Muscidae > Polietes > Polietes domitor. The sequence continues at coordinate 65,595,012 of OX377622.1, forward strand.
TTTTTTTTGGTTTCAAAAAAGGTTTTTTTTTTAACTTTTCCCTTCCCATCAATAAGATCAAATTTCGTTAAATACTATAATAATAAACATTACTTATAAGAGAGTAGAAAAGATAAAAATGTAATCTAAACTCTCAATAGCTATAATAATTATATTGTACTTAAATATTATATTAATAAAAAATGAATGAAATGAATATAAGATGTTTTGCCAATTTTGAAGAAAATCTCTTGTAATATATGGTATCTAGAGTGAAAAGATTAAAATCGGGAGCGAAATTTGTATGGGAGCTATATATAAATCTGAACCGATCTGCCCCATTTTTACCACAGGTGTTTCTAGATGAAATATAAGATGTTTTGCCAAATCTGAAGACAATCTGATACAATACGTGGTTTCTATAGCGGAAAAAGTCAAATCGGGAGCGAAATTTGTATGGGAGCTATATATAAATCTGGACCGATCTGCCCCATTTTTACCACAGGTGTTTCTAGATGAAATATAAGATGTTTTGCCAATTTTGAAGAAAATCTGTTGTAATGTGTGGTATCCAGAGTGAAAAGTGTCAAATCGGGAGTGAAATTCGTATGGGGGCTATATCTAAATCTGAACCGATTTTCTTCAAATTATATAGCGTTCGTTCTTATCCCATAAAACTTCGTTGTGCAAAGTTTCATTTGGTTCTGTCTACAATTGCGACCTGTATCGTGATTACAAGAATAGATGGACGGACGGACAGACAGACGGACATTGCTAAATCGATTCAAAAAGTGATTCTAAGTCGATCGGTATAATTAACAATGGGTCTATCTCTCTTCCTTTTGGGTGTTACAAACAAATGCACAAAGACATAATACTCTCGTGGAGTGTATAATCAGCACCGATCTGACTATTTTTACCACAGGTCTTCCTAGTTTAAATATAAGATGTTTTGCCAAATTTGAAGACAATATGAGAAAATATGTGGTTTCTAGAGTGAAAAAAATCGAATTGGGAGCGAAATTTGTATGGTAGCTATATATAAATCTGAACCGATCTAACACATTTTATCACAGGCGTTTCTAGTTGAAATATAAGAAGAATATTTGTTAAAATATTTGGAATCTGGACTTGAAAGAGTTAAATCGGGAGTGAAATTCGTATGGGGGCTATATCTAAATCTGAACCGATTTTCTTCAAATTAAATAGGGTTCGTTAAAAAAAAAATAACATTTTCCTGTAATCTTACTGCATTTCTACGAAAATCGACATCATCTGTGGAGTACAATACACTGTGTAGGGTAATAAAGTTCGGTCGCCAACGCCGTTTTTAATTGTTATTTTTAAACTGGGTTTTATATTTGTAAAGTTCATTATCACAGGGTGTATAAACTAAGCTTCATCGTGCACCTGGTACAAATTAAAATTCAATATTATCACTAATTCTCTTCACTGTCTTCAAATAATTTGTGACAAAGCAGCCATCATTCCATGTGCTTTGTAAATGGTTTCTGGATGCAATTTTTTCTTAACAATTAGATGGAGTAAATCTGAAAAAAATATTGAACTGTTCCTAGGGCGGTTGATATGTATGTCCTTCTTACAATAAATAGAATCAGATTTCGATCGTAACTTGCTTCGATTACCTGAGTAGCTCCCTAATTTTATTCCGAGTCTTTTAATTCTCTACTAATCTTGGTATTGATGGTATCTCAGCCCATCATCGATATCTGTGGTAGCGAAATAGGTTAGGTTGTCAGGTTGTGGTGCCAGTCAAAATGTAATAATCTGACTCACTTACACCAGAAGAGGTTCATTGTGATACCACGGAAACTTACAGCCCTCATCGGAACCAACATGTGCGACTCACGAAAGTCCTTGTCTTACCGACGCATCGTCTATACTGGCTAAGCCGCCCAAGTTTTCAAAGAAAGCAGAACCCAGTGTCACTAAACGTCTATTAGCCTTAGCTGGACAGAGACGGTGTTCAGCATTCTCAATCTCCTCCTCCTCCCCTCAGCTCATACAAAATTCGTTTGAATCGAATTGAAATCTTTCAAGTGCAAGAAAGAAGTTCGACCTCTTCATATCATACTTTGGCCAGACCATCTTCGCGATTCACCACGCTGTTCGGCAGCACCATTGCCTTCTGCCTGAGCTGCTGCTTGCATTTCGAAATAGGTGTACTTATGGAAACAAGTTCTTGGGGAACTTGTAGGATCGTTTCTAATCTGGCAAGCACATCAGCTTTACAGTTCCCTGGGGTGTCCCTATGCCCTGCCATTCAAATAGGGTGGATCTCGAACTCATGAATAAATCCGCGACAGTCTTGGACAGATCTTGTATTTAGGGTCACCAAGTCCATGGATCTGATGGCAGCCGGAATATCCGAGTTTATGTTGACACCTGTGTTCGTCATAACATTGCACTTCGTAATTGCGCTAATAGCTATAACCTCGGCTTGGTATACACTGCAGGTATCGGGTATTTGTTAGAGTGATCAAACCCGAGACCGAAAACCGGGTCAACAGGATTTTTCATCTGAGACCGACCGTCGGATCGCGGTTTTTAGCAAACCGGGAAGCCCGGGTTTTTTATCTCGGTCTCAACCGGTTTTTCATATTGCAAGAAAGTCTCTTTTCCGGTGCTATTTTTATACCCTCCACGAGAGTATTATGTCTTTGTGCATTTGTTTATAACACACAAAAGGAAGCGAGAAAGACCCATTGTTAATCATACCGATCGACTTAGAATCACTTTTTGAATCGATTTAGCAATGTCCGTCTGTCTGTCTGTCCATCTATTCTTGTAATCACGATACAGGTCGCAATTGTAAACAGAACCAAATGAATCTTTGCACAACGAAGTTTTTCGGGATAAGGACGAACGCTATTTAATTTGAAAAAAATCGGTTCAGATTTATATATAGCCCCCATACGAATTTCACTCCCGATTTGACTCTTTTCACCCTAGATACCACATAGTTTACCAGATTTTCTTCAAAATTGGCAAAACATCTTATAATTGAACTAGCAACACCTGTGGTAAAAATGTGTTAGATCGGTTCAGATTTATATACATGTAGCTCCCATACAAATTTCGCTCCCAATTTGACTTTTTCCGCTCTAGAAACCACATATTGTATCAGATTGTCTTCAGATTTGGCAAAACATCTTATATTAAAATTAAGAACACCTGTGGTGAAAATACGTCAGATCGGTTCAGATTTATATATAGCTCCCATTCAAATTTCGCTCCTGATTTGACTTTTTCTGCTGTAGAAACCACATATTTGAATAGATATTTTATCAGATTGTTTTCAAATTTGCCAAAACATCTTACATTTAAACTAGGAACTCCTGTGGTGAAAATAGGTCAGATCGGTACAGATTTATATATAGCTCCCATACAAATTTCGCTCCCGGATTGACTTTTTCCGACCCAGAAACCACTTATTTTCAGAGAATTTCTTCAAATTGAGCATAACACGTTATACTTGAACTAGAAGAACATATTGTGTAAGTGGGTTACATTCCATGCTTGGATATAGCCCCGATACCAATATTCTTCTCGATTTGACAAATTGGGTCAGTTCATATCAGCCTATGATTAGGAAATATACAAAAATTCTTCCCGTTTTCAATTTTCTACCGAATTGTATTGTATTCGGATTGGAAGTGGAGTGTATCATATAGTCGGCCCCGCCAGACTTTAGCCTTTCCTTACTTGTTATACCCTATACCACTTCGTGAACTAGGGTATTATGAGTTAGTTTTCCGCCAATTTTTGTAACACCAAGAAATAATATAGCTAGACCCACCCTTAAGTATACGGATCGGCTTAGAATCACCAGCTGAATCGATTTAACGATGTCTGTCTGTCCGTCCGTCCAATACCTACACCCAGAAAAATTGCCTACCTAAATCTGAGTAAAACCCATACCACAATTTAGTTCAATAAAAATTTCATTAAAAGTAGGAATATTAACTAAGTATGAGTAAAGTTTCCTTCTTTCAAAGTCATAGTAAATAGTTCATTTACTACAAATAGGGTATCAAATTTACTTAAAAACATTACTTCGGGTCTAATCAATAATTCTTACAATTGAATGAATTCATATTTATGTGAAAGAATATTTCCAAGATTTTTTCAGAAATTTTTGGTATGGAAAAAATTCCATTTAGGAAATTTTTACTAAAAAATATGGGTTTTCCTAAAATTAAGTTAATATGTTTACTGAGATTTATACCGAGATCTTCATACATTTAAGTATTAAGGAACTTATAAAAAACCAATTGAAATTGTTTAGAAAATTCTTGAATATTACCACCGTTCGTTATCAGTTTCTGATTTGTTTACATCACATTTCAGATTCAACGTATTACAGCCAATAGATTTTGCCATATTCGTTAAATTTGACTAAAGATGCATTTATAGTATACTGTATAATTTATCGCCCCCATAAGTTTAGTAATCAAATCTAGGCATATACGCAGGGAGTGGTGTAGGGTATCATATAGGCGGCCCCGCCCGACTTTAGTCTTTCCTTGCTTGGTTTTTATTAATTAAGTGTTAATATATTTAATGCTAAATTATTTTAATATTAATTTGGGTTATATATTAATTCATACCAAATAAATATTTTAAGATGGTTAGAGTGTCGTAGTAGCAAGAAGGTAGCGGCGGATTTTTCAAAATAGTAATGGAAACTTGTGAAGTGGTTCCTTTGCAACACTCTAAAATAACTCTTAAGTCTTTCAAAATAAATGGCACCCCCCTATGACAAGTGCATGTTAAATGCATTGCTAAATATCCCAATTTTCATTACTTCCGAATCACAAAAAAAAACAACTTTTTCACTTCTGCTCTCTTTTTGAAAAAAAAAATTAGAAAATAAATTTATTTATTATTATTTATTTATAAATGAATAAAACTTCAAGATTTTCTGCTGTACAATCTGAATATACATTCTACTGGCGGTATCGACAGTTTCGAATAGTCATAGAGGTATATAATTATTTTCACTTCTGACACACTGTGAGTCGATCAGCGAAACAACAACAGAAGCAGCGATAGCAAGAACAACAACAATCACGATCATAAACTACGGATCACATGCATACTGCGGGTGCGCACGAACACGAATACAAACACCGTTGAAATGAATTGTTTCTGCTTGTATCTGAAGATGAGTCGATGGTTGGTACTGACGTTCAAGACGACGCACAAACGTGAGAAAAGGTCTCTTTAATGACAGTACAGTGAACTCCGACCACACCACATTCCAAGCAAACCACCCGCTTTTGGTTTATGACCAGCGTTGCCACATTTAAGCCCACAAAGACGTCTGTGTCGGTTGGCTCGGTCGCGCATGATTCACTACGAAGCCAGCGAATGCTCTCCGTAAAGCAAAGACAAAAGAAAGAAAACAAAAATGAAAACGATCGTCATAAAAAAAATTAACAACAAACCGAAGATAAATTTCAACTGTTTGACAGAGATCAAATGAAATTTCGGTGATAAAATGTTGGTCGAGTTTGTTGCCTGGTTCCCTCCGCTCACAAAGGAGCATTATTAACATTAACATTGACCTTGAAAAGTTCTGTTGAATTGTTACGACCGGCCAGTGGGATTGCTTCGCACACAGGGAGTTCAATTTACATCTATTTGGGCTTAAATTTATTGGGTGTCGTAGTAAATTCACGGCATATTTGGTTTTAAATTTATGAAATCATACAATTGAATCTTGATCTTTTTAAGTTTATGCTCGCCCATCTGGTGTCATGCGAACCAAAATTAGAATGTGAATTTACTTGGTATTGTAATTAATTAGAAATAAATTTAATTTATGTTTGTTGTTGATTTATTATTTGATTTATGTACTGGATTTAGTATTGTTGACATGCTGTACTATGGAGACTGAAAAATGTTCTCTTTCCATGTTACATTTGGAACTACATCATATGACAGCGATTCAAGCAATGGTACATCGATTTATACATTCCGCATATCTGTAGACAGCCCAGCTGCCCTTCACTCTCTAAGATCTATCCTCATAACACATACTCCAGTACATCAGTCCATTGAGGTGCAATTGGAAAGTAATACGCGACCAATGAAGCTACAATGCAACGATCACCACCGTAGCTGCTACAACGATGAGGAAGACGAGACAGTCAGACAGTCTTATGTGACTGCCCACCTCCAGGGCTCTCGGGAAACCATTACTTACGAATATCGCAAATGAATACTGAGATTTACTATATGGCGAGAATTTCTAAAAAATCGAAAGCAGTTACAGAATTATTTCGAAAATAAATCGTGTTCATTTTAGAGGCATCAGTCTCCGACACGTATTGTTCGGTGACGTCAGGTTTGCATATCTGCGTTATAAATATTCTGGTATTCCCTGCTTCACCTTTTACTTATTTGATTGATTTAAAAGGCCGATATCGTAGACAGACACCTAATATTTTATGAATAAAGGAAATTTGATATTAAGCGTAAATATTTTGGACTTGATTTAATTTATATGTTAAACCGAATTATATATATAAAACAACTAAAGCGCTGAGTTAGCACAGCCAGGCCGAATCTTATATACTACCAGGAAAATAATTGAGTTCACAATTATTGAGTTATGGGATGACCCACTCGATATCTGCCAAGTGTCAATGCTAAAGTTAAGTAGGTGTTGTAAATTACGTTATTTATATTCCACACTATAGACGATCGTGTTAAACGTGTGGAAAAAATTCGTACATATATTTGATGCCGACGCATGTGCTATATATAAAACAAGTAAGGAAAGGCTAACGTCGGGCGGGGTCGACTCTATATACACTCCACTGATACACTCCACTTTCAATCCGAATACTATTTAATTCGGTGAAAAAGTGAAAACGGGAAGGATTTTTGTATCCTGTAAATGTATGCGTTTGACAAAAAAATGTTAAATCGGAAAGGACATTTGTATGGGGGTATATTGAAATCTGGAACGAAATAAATGTCCCGTAAAAATTCGTTGTGCAAAGTTTCGTTTAGTTCTGGCTACAATTTCGACCTGTATCGTGATTACAACAATAGATGGACAGACGGACAGACGGACACTGTTAAATCGACTCAGAAAGTGATTCTAAGTATAATTAACAATGGGTCTATCACTCTTCCTTTTGGGTGTTACAAACAAATGCACAAAGACATAATACTCTCGTGGAGTGTATAAAAATTCACTGTTGTATGAAATATAAAAGCCAGTGAAAGGGCTTTAAGTTCAGTTGGACCAAATGTTATACATACCCACTGTGTAGATCATTCCGAATTACCGCCAGATGAGGAAAATAATACCAACTGTAACCAGAACTTATAGAGATTTGACGCTTATTTTAGGTTAGTTTCGCATAGAGGCGGGACAAAGACACTAAGAGGGATGTGTAAACTCCAGGTTTGGTGCATTCTATCCTGCAGTGAAAAACAAGTAAGGAAAGGCTAAAGTCGGACGGAGCCGACTATATGATACACTCCACTTTCTATCCTATTACAATTCAATTCTGTAAAAAAGTGAAATCGGGAAGGATTTTTGTACCCTGTAAATGTATGTGTTTGACAAAAAATGTTAAATAGGAAAGGACATCTGCACGGGGGTATATTGAAACATGGAACGATGTGACCCGCTTTCACCATGTATGTTTATAGGTGAAATATAATATGTAAAGTTTGGCCAAAATCGGTTAAACATTTGGGAGCAACAATTGTATATATATAAAACATATATCTAAATCTGAACCGATCTCACCCACTTTCACCATAGGTGTTTTAGTTGGATTATAAGATGTTGTGCTAATTTTAAAGAAAATCGGGTACAATATGTGGTTTCTAGAGCGGAAAAAGTCAAGACGGGAGCGACATTTGTATGGGGGCTATAACTAAATCTGAACCGATCTAACCCGCTTTCGCCACAGGTATTTCTAGTTAGATTATAAGGTGTTAAGCCAACTTTGAAGAAAATCGGTTACTATATGTGCTTTATAGAGCGGAAAAAGTCAAATCGAGAGCGAATTTTGTATGGGGGCTATATCTAAATCTGAACCGATCTGACCGATTTTCGTCATAGCTGTTTCCAGTCCAATTATAGAGTACTTTGCCAAATTTGAAGCAAATCGAGTGAAATATGTGGTTTCTAGAACGGAAAAAGTCAAATCGCGAGCTACATTTGTATGGGGGCTATATCTAAATCTGAACCGATCTGACCGATTTTCACCATAGCTATTTCCAGCTCAATTATAGGGTACTGTGCCAAATTTGAAGTAAATCGAGTGAAATATGTGGTTTCTAGAACGGAAAAAGTCAAATCGGGAGCTACATTTGTATGGGGGCTATATCTAAATCTGAACCGATCTGACCGATTTTCACCATAGCTATTTCCAGCTCAATTAGAGGGTACTGTGCCAAATTTGAAGCAAATCGAGTGAAATATGTGGTTTCTAGAACGGAAAAAGTCAAATCGGGAGCTACATTTGTATGGGGGCTATATCTAAATCTGAACCGATCTGACCGATTTTCGTCATAGCTGTTTCCAGTCCAATTATAGAGTACTTTGCCAAATTTGAAGCAAATCGAGTGAAATATGTGGTTTCTAGAACGGAAAAAGTCAAATCGCGAGCGACATTTGTATGGGCGCTATAACTAAATCTGAACCGATCTAACCCGCTTTCGCCACAGGTATTTCTAGTTAGATTATAAGGTGTTAAGCCAACTTTGAAGAAAATCGGTTACTATATGTGCTTTATAGAGCGGAAAAAGTCAAATCGAGAGCGAATTTTGTATGGGGGCTATATCTAAATCTGAACCGATTTGACCGATTTTCGTCATAGCTGTTTCCAGTCCAATTATAGAGTACTTTGCCAAATTTGAAGCAAATCGAGTGAAATATGTGGTTTCTAGAACGGAAAAAGTCAAATCGCGAGCTACATTTGTATGGGGGCTATATCTAAATCTGAACCGATCTGACCGATTTTCACCATATCTATTTCCAGATCAATTATAGGGTACTGTGCCAAATTTGAAGTAAATCGAGTGAAATATGTGGTTTCTAGAACGGAAAAAGTCAAATCGGGAGCTACATTTGTATGGGGGCTATATCTAAATCTGAACCGATCTGACCGATTTTCACCATAGCTATTTCCAGCTCAATTAGAGGGTACTGTGCCAAATTTGAAGCAAATCGAGTTAAATATGTGGTTTCTAGAGGGGAAACAGTCAAATCGGGAGCGACATTTGTATGGGGGCTATATCTAAATCTGAACCGATTTGCTTCAAATTAAATAGCGTTCGTCCTTGATCCACAAAACTTACTTGTGCCAATTTTTGTTAAGATCGGACTATAATTGCGACCTGTAATTTGATTACAACAATAGATGGACAGACGTACAGACAGACGGACAGACAGACGGACATTGCTAAATCGACTCAGAAAGTGATTCTAAGCCGATTTGTATAATAAACGATGGGTCTAACTCGTTTCCTTTTGGGTGTTACAAACAAATGCACAAAGACATAATACTCTCGTGGAGTGTATAAAAATGTCAAGGATGGATGCTGTGGAGTAGCGAGAAAATCGCTATAGCTCCTATACAAAAGTTCATCCGAACTGAATTTTGACATATTTTGCGATTGTAGTGCTTCCCAAATTATCAATTATTTGGAGACTCTTCACAAACCACTGTTTCTATGTGCAAGTGAAATTCGCAACATTTGTATCCATCATAAGTACCTTTTATTGAACATACATATAAGCGGGTGTGATCGGACTTACATATCCATAATGAGGGGGAGCCCTCGCCACTGGGGCACCTCCGTCTCTCAGAATTTACGAATTGGATTTTTTTTGATAATTATAGCTTTTAGGGAAAACTGTGCGAAAGGGGAAGAATGAATTCGTAGATGCGAAAAATAAAATACTTTCTCCAAATTCGTACTTTTAGGGACAAAATGGAGTAAAAGAGATAAAACTAATAGTAACAAGCAAAGGGCTGTAGCTTGAATCGTAAAATTAGGTATTTTCATTCCATTTTGATCGTGAAATATAATAGATTTTCGAAATTCGTACTTTTAGGATAAAAATGGAGCGAAATTCGATGTGTATGCTTCCTTCACTGTGTGTCAATATGGAATTGAAATTCCCAACAACTAAGAATTATTACCTGAAAAATAATTTTCATATTTATAATGAAGGGCTATCAAGCAACAAAAAACAAGTAAGGAAAGGCTAAAGTCGGGCGGGGCCGACTATATAATACCCTACACCACTCCCTGCGTATGTACCTCGCATTGATTACTAAACCCAGGTATTTCATGGGAGCAATTTTATGTAGTTCATATAAATTATACAGTTACTATAAATTCATCTTTAGTCATATTTAACGAGTATGGTTAATAATATGGTAATTGATCCAATTATCCAACAGACAAGTACAAATTATACAGTAGTAATAGGATAAATCGGACCGACATTTCAAAAGGGGGCCTATAACAACATTCTGGGCCTGGTCTAAAACAAGGGCCTCTATATTTCTCATTCACGGTAGGTATTCCTAGTTGAAAAATATCATGATCTGCAAAATTTTATGAAGATTCGATGTAAGATGTAGTTTCTAGAGCTGTAATAGATCAGAATGGGGTCCCATTTGGGCATCACCCAAACAATTCTCATTGCAATTCAATTCGGTAAAAAAGTGAAATCGGGAAAGATTTTTGCATCCTGTAAATGTATGTGTTTGACAAAAAATTTTAAATCGGAAAGGACATTTGTATGGGGGTATATTGAAACCTGGAACGATGTGACCACTTTCCCCATGTATGTTTATTGATGAAATATAATATGTAATGTTTGGCCAAAATCGGTTAAACATTTGTATGAGGGCTATATCTAAATCTGAACCGATCATACCCACTTTCAGCATAGGTGTTTCTAGTTGGATTATAAGATTTTCTGCAAAATTTAAAGAAAATCGGGTACAATATATCTTTTCTAGAGCGGAAAATGTCAAATCGGGAGCGACATTTGTATGGGGGCTATATCTAAATCTGAACCGATCTTACCCAATTTTTGCATAGGTGTTTCTAGTTGGATTATAAGATGTTGTGCCAAATTTAAAGAAAATCGGATACAATATGTGGTTTCTAAAGCGGAAAAAGTGAAATAGGGAGCGACATTTGTATGGGGGCTATATCTAAATCTGAACCGATCTTACCCAATTTTTGCATACGTGTTTCTAGTTGGATTATTAGATGTTCTGCCAAATTTAAAGAAAATCGGGTACAATATGTGGTTTCTAAAGCGGAAAAAGTGAAATAGGGAGCGACATTTGTATGGGGGCTATATCTAAATCTGAACCGATCTTACCGAATTTTTGCATACGTGTTTCTAGTTCAATTATAAGATGTTCTGCCAAATTTAAAGAAAATCGGGTACAATATGTGGTTTCTAAAGTGGAAAATGTCAAATCGGGAGCGACATTTGTAGGGGGGCTATATCTAAATCTGAACCGATTTCCTCCAAATTCAATACCGATGGTCCTGGGCCAGAAAAAATAACTTCTGCCAAGTTTCATGACAATCGGACAACAATTGCGACCTGTAGAGTGCGAACAAGCTTAGATGGACAGCAGACGGATGGACGGACGGACGGACGGACAGACAGACATCGTTAAATCGATTCAGCTGGTGATTCTAAGCCGATCGGTATACTTAAAGGTGGGTCTAGCTCGATTATTTCTTGGTGTTACAAACATTTGGCTCGAAACTAACTTATAATACCCTAGACCACGAAGTGGTGTAGGGTATAAAAAACATATTTGTAGACACGCCCTATACACGGGCGAGGTTTATTAATTATTTTTTTAAAATTTAATTTTAATTTAAAATTATAATAATGATACATCACAATTTATTTAACAATATATAGCGAGATAATATCAATACCGATCTTATGTTCGTTCGATATGTTCGTCTTAATATATGATTTTAGGAAAACCAAAATTAACAAAAAAGTAATGGTGGATACACAAACTTAAAAAAATATTTGCAGTGGAGTCAATTTCGAAAGATTTCAGTGCGACTACGATCAAAACGTTACCCTAAAGCACTACTTGACGCTCTCTTGAGCACGGCCACGTAAACCAACGATATCTCGCGTTCCTGAGTTGTAATAACCTGAGTTGTAATAATCGAAACGTTCAAAAATCTTGATTCTTGGCCATTTGAAAATTCACTATTGAACCTACATGAACTAAATTTTATTAAATTAGTTACTGTATTGGGTGTATCTTAAATATTTTTTGTTGTAGCCCTTACGGTGAAATTTGACGTAGAATATTTTTTCCATTCACACCACTAAAATTTAGTTTTGTGGGTCAATTTATCACAAATTTGGAAAAAGTACGAAATTAACCCTAAAATGAATTTTAAGTTTTGACTTATTTCTGACATTTAAGTTAGAGTTTGGTGTATTCAGAGAGTAGTAGAATTTTACTATTTTCGTAGAACATTTTGACCCGATTTTACCCCTTTTCAAAAAACGGACCAAAAAGACCCCTACATTGAGGAGCTAGTGGGTCAAAGTGTTCCACAAATATGTTCCTCGTAGTTTTTCGAGTAATATTGCTGAACACATCCTATACTTAGAATGTAAGGGTCACAAGTTTTCCTATACCGATTCATCATAAGAATCTGCAAAGGTTGGAAATATTCACTCCCCTCCATACAAAAAATTTCAAAACGCCGATACACGTATATTCTTTGAATCCGTTGTTAGAACCTTGTTATTTTCGAAAAAGATACATTTAGTTATTGGCATTGGTTATTGCTGTAACAAATATTTTAATAACAAGTAAGAAAACATCAGTCGGCTAAACCGAATTATATATACCCTCACTCTCAGAGAAAGGACTATGGAAGGACTTAAATTTTGCTTAGCGTCGGAGGTGGTGGGAGGTACTAGAAGTTTCTGCCAATTGAACCCAGCTTTGTAGATAATTGTAAAAACATGATCAATTATGAAGTCATAATGGATTTCAGGCACCGGTATAGGAGTTATAAAGCATTTAATTTTACCTATTATAGAGACAATTGTGTGGGAGGTACAATAAGGGGCATGGCTAAACCGTAAATATTTTTGTGGTTTAAAGTGATTTTAAAAACATTTTCAAATTTCAATTGATTTTGACTACCCGCATGTAAGTTATATCGGTTTTATTTTAACCAAGGCTTGAGACACTTTGTGTGGTACCAGAAGGGGTGTGGCAATATCGCCCATATTCCACACGAATGGATCATATGTAAAATCATTGCCAAATATCAAATTTCATAGTATTCCGATCATCCTTATAGAAGTCATAACAGCTTTAATGTTACGTAGGTTAGGGTGATTTGTGTGGGAGGTACTGGAAGGGGCGTGGCAATACGTGCCATATTTTGTACACTTAAAGCGATTATAAAAACATTATCAAATACCAAAATATAGCTGATTCCAATTATCCATGTGGAAGTTATATCGGTTTTAATTTATCATTGGAATATTGGCTATTTATGTGGGAGGTGCCAGAAGGGGCATGGCAATTTCGCCCATCTTCGAACTTAAACTAAGTTTGGGAAAAATATTACGATGTGCAAAGCTTGAACCGATTCCTTAACTCCTTTCGACAGATATCTTGTACTCCGGCCAGCCAGACAGACGGACGGACATGGCTCAAACAGATTAATAAGTCGTGAAACGGATTTGATCCAAACATACTTCGCGTAATAAGTCACTCCTTCAATGCGTTACACTTTTTGTCTGTCCCTACTCTGTAGAGCGAAGGTATAAAAAGATCTTAAAAATTAACAAGTAAGGAAAGGGTAAAGGCGGGAGGCCGACTATATGATACCCTACACTTAGTCATTATACCCTATGGTGCAGGATATAAAAAGGTCATTACATTTGAATCGGGTGATATACGATGCAGCTATAACAGGAGAATATACTACAAATTCCATACTTCTATCTATATTTGTAAGAAAATTTGAACACATACTTTGAATGGGAGCTATATACAAATCTGAACCGATCAGACCCATGTTTAGCAAAGGTTTTCTATTTGAAATATTAGACGCTTTCCCAAATTGTAAGGAGTGTTAAGTATGCTATCGGGAGCTATATATAATCTGAACTGATGTGACCCACTTTCGCTATAGTAATTTCTATTTGAAACATTAGCTGATGTGCCGAATTAGAAGAAAATCTGTTCAAAAATGCTATTTCTATAAGGGGAAATAATCACTTAAGTAGCGAAATGTGTAATGGAGATATATATCTGAACTCATCTGACCCATTTGCACCCGAGCTGCTTTTAGTTGAAATATAAGTTTGAATAAATTTGAAGAAAATCTGCCAAAGTTTGTGTTTTCAGAGCGGAAAGAGTCAAATCGGAGGAGACATTTGAATGGCTAAATATAAATCTAAGCTATATATAAATCTGAACCGATCTATTCTATTTTTACCAGAGCTGTTTTTAGTTGAAATGTAAGTTGTTTTGCCAAATTGAAGAAAATCTGTCAAAGTTTGTGGTTTCTAGAGCGGAAAGAGTAAAATCGGAGGAGACATTTGTATGGGAGCTATATATAAATCTGAACCGATCTATCCTATTTTTACCAGAGCTGTTTCTAGTTGAAATATGAGCTGTTTTGCCAAATTTGAAGAAAATCTGTCAAAGTTTGTGGTTTCGAGAGCGGAAGGAGTCAAATCGGAGGAGACATTTGTATGGAAGCGTCTTGCCAAATTGGAGGAAAATCTGTTAAAATATGTGGTTTCTAGAGCGGAAAAAGTAAAATCGGAAGCAAAATTTGTAAGGGAGCAGTATCTAAATCTGAACCGATTTGCTTCAAATTAAATAGCGTTCGTCCTTATCCCATAAAACTTCGTTGTGCAAAGTTTCATTTAGTTCTACCAACAATTGCGACCTGGACTTTAAATCGACTCAAAAAGTGATTCTAAGTCGATCGGTATAATAAACGATGGGTCTATCTGGTTTTCTTGTGGGTGTTACAAACAAATGCACAAAGACATTATACCCTGTGGTGTAGGGTATAATGAAAACGGGAAGGATTTTTGTATGCTTCCTAATCATAGGCTAATATGACCTGACCCAATTTGTCAAATCGAGAAGAATATTTGTATACACAATATGTTCTTCCTGTTCAAGTAAAGAGTGATTTTTTTGAGGTTAGGATTTTCATGCATTAGTATTTGACAGATCACGTGGGATTTCAGACATGGTGTCAAAGAGAAAGATGCTCAGTATGCTTTGACATTTCATCATGAATCGTCTTACAAACGAACAACGCTTGCAAATTATTGAATTTTATTATCAAAATGCGTGCTCTGTTAAGAAAGTTCATTGCGCGCTTCCATTTTATGGTCAGTTTAATCGACCCACTGAAGCGGCTATTCGGGCTATTGTGACTAAATTTCGCACCAAATTTACATTGTTGGACATTAAACCACCAACACGCTTACGTAGAGTGCGAACTGAAGAAAATATCGCAGCTGTATCGGCCAGTGTTAATGATGACCACCAATTTTCGATTCGTCGCCGTTCGCACCAATTGGGTCTCTGTTACTCAAAAACGTGGAAATGCCAAAATTGGACTAAGCGGATGGACCACCTAAGACGCAGCCGCGGTCAACATTTAAATGAAATTATCTTCAAAAAGTAAATGTCATGGACCAATCTAACGTTTCAAATAAAGAACCGATGAGATTTTGCAAATTTTATGCGTTTTTTTTTAAAAAAAAAGTTATCAAGCTCTTAAAAAATCACCCTTTATAACGTGTTATGTTCAATTTGAAGAAATTCTCCGAAAATACGTTCTTTCTAAAGCGGAAGAAGTCAAATCGGGAGCAAAATTTGTATGGGAGAATTATATAAATCTGAACCGATCTAACACATTTTCACCACAGGCGTTTCTAATTGAAATATAACATGTCCATTTTGAAGACAATCTGTTAAAATATGTGGTATCTAGCGTGAAAGGAGTCATAACGGGAGTGAAATTCGTATGGGGGCTATATATAAATATGAACCGATTTAATTCAAATTAAATAGCGTTCGTCCTTATCCCGAAAAACTTCATTGTGCAAAGTTTTGTTCGGTTCTGGCTACAATTGCGACCTGTACTTTGATTACAAGAATAGCTGCACAGACAGACAGACGGACATTGCTAAATCGATTCAAAAAGTGAATCATCACAGGTGTTTCTAATTGAAATATGAGATGTTTTGTCTATTTTGAAGTAAATCTGTTGAAATTTGTGGTATCTAGAGTGAAATTTGCTTGGCGGCTATATCTAAATCTTAACCGATTTTCATCAGATTGAAAAGTGTTCGTCCTAATCCCGAAGAACTTCGTTGTGCATAGTATCATTTGGTTCAGGCTACAATTGCGACCTGTACTTTGATTACAAGAATAAATGGACAGACAGACAGACTGACGGACAGATAGGCAGACGGCCATTGCTAAATCGATTCAAATAGAGATTCTAAGTCGGTCGGTATACTTAACAATGAGTATATCGCGCTTCCTTTTGGGTGTTACAAACAAATGCACAAAGACATAATACTCTCGTGGAGTGTATAAAAAGGTGAATAAAACATGAATGCAACTTTGCAGTCCGTTTGACAACAACTAAAATAAGATTTGGACTCTATTATTTAATAATAATTTTGTTTAATAATATTCGGTGGACCTTCCTGGAGAAATGCACACATAATGTTTGTACCAAGCAACAACAACAACTTCTCTCCCATTTATGGACGATTAGTCAGCCGACCGCACTACATTTAAAGAATGAATTCGTTCTTCGCCTGTACTATCTGTATGTGGTCTTCCGGTAGATATCTTTCCCGCCAATTACGATATTTTGAAATTCAAAATAGATGTCAACAAACATTTCCTTTTTCCTCCTCCCAGTTCCTTATCTTCCATCCAACAATGCATTGTGTTTATAGCGGATATACTCAGGGGATGTTGGTTCAGTGAAAAACAAATGTCGGATATAGGAGATTATATATCTATATACAGTGAAAGTTCTCATAAGCGGACACTCAACGTCGGCGAAGTTTTTGTCCGTAAAGTGGAGATGTCCGTTTAGTAGAACAGAATGGGCCTTTGAAAACAAAATTTGTCCACACAGGGCAGATGTCCGCTCACGGGAGCTGTCCGCTAGCAGATCTTTCACTGTATATAAAAGAGTTGCGTTACTGACATACTTATCATTGAACAAACCAAACGGCTAAGAATGGGTTTTACGAAATTTGTACTTTTAGGGGGTGAAATGGAACAAACAGCGATATACTTCGAACCTTCGTCCTGACTAAACGGCAGTAGCTAGAAACATGATATTTGGAGTGTGCCTTGCACTTACCATGCAGACGAGCTACAAAAAGGGCTTTTTGAAATTTGTACTTTTAATGGAGGAAAGAGACCAAAAGGAGAAAAATGGTACCAATTTAAGTAATGAAGCTAGATTCGTTAAAATCGATATTTAAATTTCGCTGACAACGTACATTTGCAATATAAATGCGTTACAAACAGGGTAAAAAAGGCATCAACTAAAAGATTACAGCTAGAATCGCGAAATTTGGTATGTAAATTCCTCTGATCACGTAGAAGCGCAGTAAAATTTAATTTTGTCGAAATTTATACTTTTAAGGGTTGAGCGGGACATAAAGGGATACAAATTGTACCAATTGAAATATTGCAGCTATAGTCGTGAAATTTGGTTTGTAAATTCCTCTGACAACGTAGACTTCCAACATAAATGGATTTTTCGAAATTTGTACTTATAAGGGTTGAGTGGGACAGAAAGGGATACAAATTGTACCAATGGAAGTATTGCAGCTATAGTAGTGAAATTTGGTATGTAAATTCCTCTCACCACATAGAAGCGCAATATAAATGCATTTTGTACTTTCAAGGGTTGGGCGGGACAAAATGGGATAAAAATGGTACCAACTAAAGTATTGCAGCTAGAATCTTGAATTTTGATGTGTAAGTTCTTCTGACCATGAAGAAGCGCAGTAAATTGGATTTTTCGAAAATTATAGTTATAAGAGGTTAGCGGGACAAAAAGGGATAAAAATGGTACCAATTTAAGAATTGCAGCTAGAATCGTGAACATCGGTATTTACATTTCTCTGACAACGTAGACTTGCAATATAAATTTATTTTTCGAAATTTGTACTTATAAGGGGTGAGTGGACAAAAAGGGATAAAAATGGTACCAACTTAAGTATTGTAGCTAGAATCGTGAAATTTGGTATGTAAATTCCTCTGACCATGTAGAAGCGCGTTAAAATTGGATTTTTCAAAACTTGTACTTTCAAGGGTTGCGAGGGACAAAAAGGGATGGAAGTGGTACTAATTTAAGTATTGCAGCTATAGTCTCGAAATTTGGTGAGTAAATTCCTCTGACAACGTAGACTTCCAACATAAATGGATTTTTCGAAATTTGTACTTATAAGGGTTGAGCGGGACAGAAAGGGATACAAATTGTACCAATTGAAGTATTGCAGCTATAGTAGTGAAATTTGGTATGTAAATTCCTCTCGCCACATAGAAGCGCAATATAAATGCATTTTGTACTTTCAAGGGTTGGGCGGGACAAAAAGGGATAAAAATGGTACCAACTAAAGTATTGCAGCTAGAATCTTGAATTTTGATGTGTAAGTTCTTCTGACCATGTAGAAGCGCAGTAAATTGGATTTTTCGAAAATTATAGTTATAAGAGGTTAGCGGGACAAAAAGGGATAAAAATGGTACCAATTTAAGAATTGCAGCTAGAATCGTGAACATCGGTATTTACATTTCTCTGACAACGTAGACTTGCAATATAAATTTATTTTTCGAAATTTGTACTTATAAGGGGTGAGTGGACAAAAAGGGATAAAAATGGTACCAACTTAAGTATTGTAGCTAGAATAGTGAAATTTGGTATGTAAATTCCTCTGACCATGTAGAAGCGCGTTAAAATTGGATTTTTCAAAACTTGTACTTTCAAGGGTTGAGAGGGACAAAAAGGGATGGAAGTGGTACTAATTTAAGTATTGCTGCTGTAGTCGTGAAATATAAATGCATTTTGTACTTTTAAGGGTTGCGCGGGACAAAAAGGGATAAAAATGGTACCAACTAAAGTATAGCAGCTATAGTGGTGAAATTTGGTATGTAAATTCCTCTCACCACATATAAGCGCAATATAAATGCATTTTGTACTTTTAAGGGTTGCGCGGGACAAAAAGTGATACAAATTGTACCAACTAAAGTATTGCAGCTAGAATCTTCAAATTTGATGTGTAAGTTCTTCTGACCATGTAGAATTGCGCAGTAAAATTGGATTTTTCGAAAATTATAGTTATAAGAGGTTAGCGGGACAAAAAGTGATAAAAATGGTACCACCTAAAGTATTGCAGCTATAGTCGTGAAATTTGGTATGTAAGTTATTCTGCCAATGTAGAAGCGCAGAAAAATTGGATCTTTTGAAATGTGTACTTATAAGAGGTGAGCGGGACAAAAAGCGATAGAAATGGTAGCAACTAAAGTATTGCTGCTATAGTCGTGAAATTTGGAATGTAAATTCCTCTCACCACATAGAATCTGAATATAAATGCATTTTGTACTTTTAAGGGTTGCGCGGGACAAAAAGGGATAAAAATGGTACCAACTAAAGTATTGCAGCTAGAATCTTAAATTTTGATATGTAAGTTCTTCTGCCAATGTAGAAGTGCAGTAAAATTGGATCTTTCGAAATTTATACTTATAAGAAGTGAGCGGGACAAAAAGGGATAAAAATGGTACCAACTAAAGTTTTGCAGCTAGAATCTTGAAATTTGATGTGTAAGTTCTTCTGACCATGTAGAAGCGAAGTAAAATTGGATCTTTCGAAATTTGTACTTATAAGAGGTGAGCGGGACAAAAGGGATAAAAATAGTACCAACTAAATTATTATAGAAAGAATCGTGAAATTTGGTATGTAAATTCGTCTGACCATGTATAAGCGCGTTAAAATTGGATTTTCCAAGATTTGTACTTTCAAGGGTTGCGAGCGACAAAAAGGGATGGAAGTGGTACTAATTTAAGTATTGCAGCTGTCGTCGCGAAATTTGGTGTGTAAATTCCTCTGTCAAGGTAGAAGCGCAAATCCTAATTAATTTTTTCGAAATTTATAGCTATAAGGTGTGAGCGGGACAAAAAGGGATAAAAAATAGTACCATGTAAAATATTGCTGCTATAGTCTTGAAATTTGGTGCGTAAATTCCTCTGACAACGTAGACTTCAACATAAATGGATTTTGCGAAATTTGTACTTTTAAGGGGAGAGCGGGACCAAAAAATATAAAAATGGTACCAACATTAGGATTACAGCTAGAATCATGAAATTTAGTATGTAAATTCCTCTGACCATGTAGAAGCGCCATCAAAATGTATTATTTTTTGAATAAAAGGCTGTGCGGTTGTAATTTTTATACCCTACACCACTTCGTGGTCTAGGGTATTATAAGTTAGTTTCGCGCCAAATGTTTGTAACACCAAGAAATAATCGATCTAGACCCACCTTTAAGTATACCGATCGGCTTAGAATCACCAGCTGAGTCGATTTAACGATGTCTGTCTGTCCGTCCGTCCGTCTGCTGTCCATCTAAGCTTGTTCGCACTCTACAGGTCGCAATTGTTGTCCGATTGTCATGAAACTTAGCAGAATTTATTTTTTCTCGACAAGGACCATCGGTATTGAATTTGGAGGAAATCGGTTCAGATTTACATATAGCCCCCATACAAATGTCGCTCCCGATTTGACATTTTCTGCTCTAGAAACGACATATTGTACCCGATTTTCTTTAAAATTTGTCAGAACATCTTATTATCCAACTAGAAACACGTATGCAAAAATTGGGTATGATCGGTTCAGATTTAGATATAGCCCCCATACAAATGCCGCTCCCGATTTCACTTTTTCCGCTTTAGAAACCACATATTGTACCCGATTTTCTTTAAATTTGACAGAACATCTTATAATCCAACTAGAAACACATATGCAAAAATTGGGTAAGATCGGTTCAGATTCAGATATAGCCCCCATACAAATGTCGCTCCCGATTTGACATTTTCCGCTGTAGAAACGACATATTGTACCCGATTTTCTTTAAATTTGGCAGAACATCTTATAATCGAACTAGAAACACGTATGCAAAAATTGGGTAAGATCGGTTCAGATTTAGATATAGCCCCCATACAAATGCCTCTCCCGATTTCACTTTTTCCGCTTTAGAAACCACATGTTGTACACGATTTTGTTTATATTTGGCAGCACATCTTATAATCCAACTAGAAACACGTATGCAAAAATTGGGTAAGATCGGTTCAGATTCAGATATAGGCCCCATACAAATGTCGCTCCCGATTTGACATTTTCCGCTCTAGAAACGACATATTGTACCCGATTTTCTTTAAATTTTGCAGGACATCTTATAATCCAACTAAAAAGCCTATGATGAAAGTGCGTAAGATCGGTTCATATTTAGATATAGCCCTCATACAAATGTTGCTCCCGAATGTTTAACCGATTTTACATATTATATATCACCAATAAACAGACATGGTGAAAGCGGGTCACATCGTTACCCTTATACAAATGTCCTTTCCGATTTAACATTTTTTGTCAAACACATACGTTTACAGTATGCAAAAATCCTTCCCGACTTCAATTTTTTACCGAATTGAATTGCAATGAGAATTGTTTGGGTGATGCCCATATGTCCATACTTTGCTATGACTTTGGTTAACTACTGTATAATTTGTATTTGTCTGTCAGACAATTGGATCAATTACCATATTATTTACCATATTCGTTAATTTATATAATTTGTATGAACTACATAAAATTGCTCCCATGAAATACCTAGTAATCAAAGCGAGGTACATACGCAGGGAGTGGTGTAGGGTATTATATAGTCGGCCCCGCCCGACTTTAGCCTTTCCTTACTTGTTTGTTAAAAACTGAGTAGAAAATGATAAAAAATATATATACGAAGGGGGTTCAGCTAAAACAGTGCACATCGACAAGCACATTCCTTTGACTGTATATGAGTGCTATGTTTCCAATTTACTATTTTAGAAAAGAAAATCAAATAAATACTATCCTAAAACAGAGACGGATAATAACAAATACCTGGCTTTTTGGCGTGCGAAGCATCGGGTAATGCTAGTTGAATTATATTTTTGTTTATTAATGGGTAATTCCACAAGACTTCGACCCAACATGGATTACCACCATCGTCGATTTTGATGAAATTTGGCACATTCATTCTACTAGTGTCTGCAGACAATATACTGTTTTCCATAGCTCAAAATAGTACGTGGCTCAAGTTTTACAGTGTTCCAAAGTTGGGTATCTCGGGGTTTTTTTTGAAGAAATGGAATAACGCAATACTTTGGAAAAACAGCCGCAATTTCTTAACCTATGGCCACCCCACTCTGATTTATTGATATTTTGTAGAGAATAATATAAAGTAAAATAGAAAACAAAATAAAGAAAATTAAAGATATGTTTTTCAGGATAGTCAAGGATTAACGTTTTTTACAGTTTTGGAGTCCTTGGAGTCCTTGGCCCATAAGGACATTCATATTTTCATACAGATTCAGAAAGAGGAGGTGTTAATTTTTCCGATGATTGATACCATCTTTTTCGTAGTTTAAATCTGATGATGCTATCCAAAGTTGTGATATCGATAAGGAAATCAACTCTTCCCAAAAACCCCCGAGATAACCAACTTTGGACCACTGTAAAACTTAAACCACGTACTACTTTGAGCTATGGAAAAGAGTATATTGGCCGCAATACTAGTAGAATGTATGCACCAAATTTCATCAAAATCGGAGAGGATGAAAATCCAAACCTATGGTTTTGGGTAGTTTTCTGTTGGAATTACCCTAATACAAGTCAGAAAAAATATTTTTCGTACATGTTACACCTTTCTGTAGAAATGATCATATCAATCTTTTGGGGTACACCATTTCCATTGAACATTGTGGCTTCTCCCTCCTTTTATGACACTTGAGCGCTCAAAAACCACGATTAATTTCAATGTTGTCGCACCAAGTTATACTTCAAGTAGAAGTAGCTACTAAAATGTCCCTCCTGTCGATTTTAAACTTAAAGTAAAATATGTTACAAACATCATCGTCTAACGACTATACATTCCTGTCTATGGTAGAGAGTGCGGCCAAACTGCAGATTATTTTTACAACCAATTGTTATATTTATGGAGATCTTTCTTATTTACCCTCAATTGAAATCGGTGAACTTTTATGATTAACGCGTTTTTCAACCCCTCTTTTTGCTACATGTGAACATCATTTCAAAGTTGTTAAGTTCATTCGTATCTCTTTTGCCGCATTGCATTGCCAACGAAACTCTGGGCAAACGTGATTTCTGGGGATTTGTGATGTTTTGTTTTTTTTTGTGTGTAAATTTTTGTCGAAATTAATAAATTTTACGGTGGGTTTTGTTCGTATTGTTGCGTGTCATCGCAACAATGTCATAAATTAAAAACGCATTCGAGTAGGTTTCACAATGCCAAAATGTTCTTGGAGCGAACTTTAAGCGTTCTGTTTAGCGTTCGTTAACTTGGCCAAGACTAATTTTGGATTTTTGACATTTCGCTGTGGTGTGAAATTTAAGGTAATTCACACACAACTTGAACTACATGTATACATATATTTCTTCAATAAACTTTATTCGAAAGTCTAACAACAACAACAACGATGACAGTTGTCACAATGTTCGATATTATCGATATTGACAACGACATTGTCGAAGTTATGAATCAGCGATTAAAAAACAACAAAACGATGCGACAAATGATTTAATTCGGAAGGCATCTGCGCATGTCAGCCAGTGCTAAATATGTATGTGGTTTTACGACGGCGGTGGCGGCGGCCAGCTGATCGCTCTGACAGACAGTTAATGGGGCGAAACTGGAAAATCCCTGGCCATTTAATTGTTTTGTAGAATTGTGAATCAAATTCATGTTCGTTCTATAATTGTACGAAATTAATGCTTTTTTAATTAACTCTCTCTCACCACTTCTCTAAATGCGGCCGCACATCATGTCTTTAACATTTTGACGTCTAAAATCGATCGCACAGAATGAATGCACAAAAAGCGATGCTTAATCGAAATAATGCATAGTTGGTCATCGAGAGCAAACACGAACATAAAAGAAGCATAACATTTAGTTTAGAGTTTTGGTTAATGGTTAATGGAAAACGATTTCATGAAACGTGTTTATGGCTTTTCAACACAAACCTGTATCCGAAAAGTACTCAGCCAATGGAGTTGAAAAAATAAAATACAAAACAGACTAACAGGAAATTAAAACTTTGTAAGTGGAATCATGCTCCATAGCGAATCGATCTAATTTATTTTTGTTATTTATGTACAACCAAATTTGTGTGGAAATATCATTAAGACACAATAAAATGCAATTTTATGCTGGACCATTCGGAAATCTAACAATTATAAAATTATAAATTTTAGGCAAATTACATAATAGTGTGAGCTTTAATTTTCGCTATGCCTTATATAAATAATTTGGTATCTTGACTAAATGTTTGTATACCCCCACCCTAGGGCATGGTTAGCGACAGATTGGTATGGTAGGTTGTCGCCACCGATCAACTGACACACTACATTACTGTACTTAGGGTACTAATTCGTAGAAAAAAAGTTTGAATTAAACAATTATTTCTTCTATTAAAACTTGTAAGATGTAAGAATTTGTGAAGATTCAGAATTAATATATTACTTAATTCAATTCATCTAATTAAGTTCAAAGTACAGTTTTTCTGCGGGATTTTCCAGAAAATCTAATCATTTTCAATGATTTATTAGGCGTGTTCAGTGCATTCATTTTGATCGAAATCATTGTTATCATTGTTAATTTACATTTTGATCGAAATTGAATTAATTTCATTCATCGTTAATTCGAATGTATCTGTTACCATTATTTAAATGAATAACAAGTAAAAGGGCATTAATATCGATCGGTCTGAATCTTATATGAGTCATTCTACGGCAAAAGGTACATCTCATCATTTACATCTTTAGCTCGGATTGTTTCATGTATGTCTCACTGACGCACGTTTCGCGTTTTGTTTCACTGTCAAACATCTTCAGTTTGGTCTATAATTTAACCATGAATCGTCTTACAAACGAACAACGCTTGCAAATTATTGAATTTTATTATCAAAATGCGTGCTCTGTTAAGAAAGTTCATCGCGCGCTTCCATTTTATGGTCAGTTTAATCGACCCACTGAAGCGGCTATTCGTGCTATTGTGACTAAATTTCGCACCAAATTTACATTGATGGACATTAAACCATCAACACGCTTAGGTAGAGTGCGAACTGAAGAAAATATCGCAGCTGTATCGGCCAGTGTTAATGATGACCATCAATTATCGACTCGTCGCCGTTCGCAGCAATTGGGCCTCTGTTACTCAAAAATGTGGAAATGCCAAAATTGGACTAAGCGGATGGACCATTTGAGGCGCAGTCAAGGTCAACGTTTGCATGAAATCATCTTCAAACATTAAATTATATGGACCGTACTATCGATTCAAATAAAGATTTCATGCATTTTTCTGAATTTTATGTGTTTTTTTAACTTTCCTATAGCTTTTAAAAATCACCCTTTAGTTAAAAATTTCACAAGTTATGACCAACTAGATAGATTTTAATTTTCTAAAAAAAAAGCAAGTAAGCAAAGGCTAAATTCGGACAGTGCCGACTATATGATACCCTTCACTTTTTACGCCGTTAGAATTCAATTCGGTGAGGATTTTGGCATGTATCCTATATCATGGATCAAAATGTATGTTTCTAGGTGAAATATTGCGTGTTCTGATCAAAATCTGTTAAATATGTGTTTTCTAGAGCAGAAAAGACCAAAATGGGAGCGAAATTAGTATGGAAGCTATATACAAGACACAACCGATTTTCACTATAGATTTTTGTAGTTAAAATATGAGGTGTTGTTCCAAAATTTAAAGAAAATCTGTAAAAAAAAAACAAGTAAGGAAAGACTTAAGTCGGGCGGGGCCGACTATATGATACACTCCACTTTCTATCCGAACACAATTCAATTCGGTAAAAAAGTGAAAACGGGAAGGCTTTTTGTATGTTTCCTAATCATAGGCTAATATGACCTGACCCAATTTGTCAAATCGAGACGAATATTTGAATCGAGGCTATATCCAAACATGGAATGAAGTGACTAACTTTCACAATAACTTTTTTCAGTTCAAGTAAACGTTTTTCCAATTTTGAAGAAAATCTGTTAAAATATGTGGTTTTTGGAGCGGAAAAATTTGGTATGGGATCTACATATAAATCCGAACCGATCTGACCCATTTTCGCCATGGGTGTTTCTAATGGAAAAATAAGATATTATGCCATATTTGATGAAGATCTGTTAAAATATGTGGATTCTGGAGCGGAAAAATTCAAATCGGGAGCGAAATTTGAATGGCTATATGTAAATCTGAACCGATCTGGCCCATTTTCACCATGGGTGTTTCTAGTTGAAATATAAGATATTTTGCAAGATTTGAAGATGATCTGTTAAAATATGTGATTTATTGAGTCGAAAAAGTGAAATCAGGAGTGAAATTTGTGAGGGAGCTATATATAAATCTGAACCGATCTGACCTATATTCACCATGGGTGTTTCTTGTGGAAGTATAAGATATTTTGCCGAATTTGAAGAACATCTGTTAAAATATGTGGATTCTGGAGCGGAAAAACTCAAATCGGGAGCGAAATTTGTATGGGATCTATATATAAATCTGAACCGATCTGACCCATTTTCGCCATGGGTGTTTCTAATGGAAACATAAGATATTTTGCCAATTTTGATGAAGATATGTTAAAATATGTGGATTCTGGAGCGGAAAAATTCAAATCGAGAGCGAAATTTGAATGTGAGCTATATATAAATCTGAACCGATCTGACAAATTTTCAACATAGGTGTTCCTAGTTTAAATATAAGATGTTTTGCAAAATCTGAAGACAATCTGATACAATATCTGGTTTCTAAAGCGGAAATAGTCAAATCGGGAGCGAAATTTGTATGGGAGCTATATATAAATCTGAACCGATCTAACACATTTTCACCACAGGTGTTTCTAGTTGAAATATAAGATGATTTGCGAAATTTGAAGAAGATCTGTTAAAATATGTGGTATCTAGAGTGAAAAGAGTCAAACCGTGACTGAAATTCGTATGGGGGCTATATCTAAATCTGAACCGATTTTCTTCAAATTAAATAGTGTTCCTTCGTTGTGCAAAGTTTCATTTGGTTCTGGCTACAATTGCGACCTGAATCGTGATTACAAGAATAAATGGACAGACAGACGGACATTGCTAAATCGATTCAAAAAGTGATTCTAAGACGATCGGTATACTTTACAATGGGCTATCTCTCTTCATTTTGGGTGTTACAAACAAATGCACAAAGACATAATACTCTCGTGGAATGTATAAATATGGTTTCTAGAGCGGAAAAAGTCAAATCGGGAACAAAATTTGTATGGTGGCTATATCTAAATCTTAACCGATTGGACCCATTTTCACCACAGATGTTTCCAGTTGAAATATAAGGTGCTATACCAAATTTGAACAAAATCGGTTAAATTATTTGATTTCTAGAGTGGAAAAAGTCAAATCTGGAGCGACATTTGTATGGGAGCTATACCAAAATCTGAACTGATTTGGCCCATTTTCACGACAGAACTTTCTAGTTGAAATATAAGGTGTTGTACCAAATTTGAAATAAGTAAAAGCGGCGTTAAGTTCGGCCGGGCCGAACTTTATATATCCTCCACCATGGATTGCATTCTACAGAGGCTGCCGATATATATATTTTTTAATATAGGCAAAACAAAACAACTACAAAAATTGAAAAAAAAATAATTTTATAAATAAATATAATATTTTTATTATTTCAAACAACGCTTTTGTCGAAATAATACTTCAAGTCACTTCAAAAAATAGATATTCTTTTATTTATATTTTCAAAACGTTTAAATACCATAAATATTGGTAGATAGTGGGTGTTTCAGTTGGTTGTATTTCAATTCTAATTTAATTACAAAAGTACAAATAACCTAACGTCATGATTCAATTAATTTTTGCCGTAAAAGTAAAAACTACGTTTTTGAAAAATCTTTGCGTGTCTATGCAGTCAGAGGAATGTATTCAACGAATTCCATGATTCTAGCTGAGGCTATTTGGTTGGTACCATTTCCCCCTTTACCTATTTAACCACTTAAAAGTACGACATTCTAAAATCTTTTTATTTTACGTGTCTACGCAATTAGAGTGATGTATACACCGAATTTCATCATTCTAGCTGTAGTCGTTTAGTTTGTACTATTTTTGTCCCTCTGTACCCATTGTATCCCTTGAAAGTACGAATTTGGAAAAAACTTTTATTTTTCGCGTCTATGCAGTCTGAGGAATCTATACTCCGAATTTCATGACTCTAGCTGCGGTCATTTGGTTGGTACTATTTTTATCCCCTTTTTCCATTTTAACCCCAAAAAGTACGAATTTCTAAAAATCCGTTCATTTTACGTGTCTTCGCAATCAGCCGTTTGGTTTGTGCCTTTTTTATCCCTCTATTCCCATTTTATTCCTCAAAAGTACGAATTTGGAAAAAAATACTTTTATATTATGTATCTCCACCGAATTTCGTGTTTCTAGCTGTTATCGTTTGATATTTGCCATTTTTATCCCATTTTGCTCCATTTCACCCCCTACGAATAAAAATCGCTTTATGGTGTACGTTGTTGTTATACGGGGAATGCGCATACCCAATATCAAGTAAGTACAAGCAGAGATATCGAATTTTAAGACCACACTCTCATGCTTTCGGGGGTCTACACCAGAGGCTTTGGTTAACGTCGATATTTCAAGGTGTTACAAACGGAATGACAAAGTTAGTATACCCCATCCTGGAGGTGGAGGGTATAATAACATGATTTGCATAATTTGATCAACATCGGATGTAAAATGTTGGTTCTAGAGCAGTAATAGTAAAAATTGGGGATGTCTACACCAATAAGTGGAACCCTATAGATCACTTTCACAGTAGGCATTTTAGTTGAAATATAACATGATCTGCAAAATTTGGTCAACATCTGATGTAATATGAGAAATTAGTATGGAAATTGGTATAGTATCTGAACCGATTTGACCCATTTCATTGATTCTAATTTAGATATAAGGCGTTGTGCAAAATTTTATCAAAATAGCTTCAATTATGTGGCATCTAGAGCAGAATAAGTCAAATCTCGAGCAACATTGGGAACTATATCTAAATCTGAACCGATTTGCTTCAAATTAAATAGCGTCCGTCTTCGGCATGCAAAAATCGTTTTGTGTCAAGTTTCGTTAGAATCGGACAATAATTGCGACCTGTATCGTGATTACAAGAATAGATGGACAGGCGGACATGGTTAAATCGACTCAAAAAGTGATTCTATGTCGATCGGTATAATAAACGATGCGTCTATCTCGCCTCCTTTTGGGTGTTACAAACAAACGCACAAAGACATTATACCCTGTGGTGTATGGTATAAATATCGGTATAACTAAAATTTTTTCTGCAAAAAAACGTTATATTTTCTCACAACAAAAAATAATTGCTTTTAGGGAGACAAAATATACAATTTTTTAAAATTAATCTAAATTTTGAATGTAAATGTGAATTTCCCATTAACAAGTAAGACTATCGCAAATTTCTGTTTGATTTAACACAGAATTCCACTTTTATAACGCCGTAATATATTTAGAAAGCCGGATGAAATTTTCATTTTAGTTGTGAACATTCATTACTTAGGTTTTTGAAACCACCTTAACGTACTATTATATGGTTCTTATACATTTTTTCCCAGAAATTACTGATAATGAAATGACAATAAAAACCCTATGTGTACATATGAATTTGCCGAAATCACTGCGACCGGGGAAAACGTCCAATGACTGATACTGAAATATGACCATGAAATTTGTGGAAAATTCTGAAAACATCAAAGTTTAATGATAATTCGGAGAGTAGCAAAAACCGAATAATCGTTTTGTGATTTAATCTTAAGCACAAGCAGAAAAAAAGTTAAAATGGCGTTAAATCCAGTAAAGGCGAATCGTATGTACCCTTCGGCATTTACAACAGTTCTGCAGAGCTATTAAAAATGAATTAGATTTGATAATGCTGTCATATAATACGGACAAATATGTATTTAAATAGAAACCTTGAGGGAGTTTATTCACAAGAAAATTGTTTGGCAGATACTTTCCTTCTGTCAAAAAAAAAAACAAATGAAAGGCTATCACTCCCTACTCCATTACAAAGTCTGTATGTCTTATTACGTCAGTAACATCGGAATATGTTCATTAAGCTTTGGGCCCAAAAAAAACGTTGTAGCGGATTTTGCCGAAAATAATTTGAGATATGATGCTTCTGAGCAGTAGGTGAACTTTTGTTGTGTTTTGGATCGACTTTTTACAAAGGTTGAGCTATTTACGATGTCAGCTATATCCCACTCTTTCAATCGGCGATCCATAACGCCCTGTGCAGTCTATAAAGGCATACACAAAATCTTCAAAATTTAAAAAAAATCCAAAATTTTGTTCAACATAGTACAGTGCAAAAGACTACTTACCCTTTAAGGAGCAAGAATACAACAAAAGTGTACAACCTTTAATGGGTTAAAAAATCTCGATTAGCGATCCATCGTAAGAAAAGTGTGAAATTGTCGAGCCATATTTTATGACGATTAATAACACTGTGCATTTAAAGCGGGGGAAAATGTGAAATAAAAAATTAATTATACAACCCGCGGTGCAAACTTTGAAGTGGCTGAAATATGTGATCAGCGAAAGACTCTAGCATAAAAATCGAAGAATTAAATTGGTGTTGTTCTGACTGTTGCCGGTATACAGCAGGACCATAAAGAATTTGGCCAAAATTGTTCAAATGACAAAGATATCATATGTCGACTAATTTAATAATCAAGTATGAAATCATACTATTAAATAACCGTTTATTCTAAAACAAAGAAATTCGCATTTTTCAATAATGGTATCAACATTCATTGGAACAGAAAATGGTTAATAGTGGCACAAAATACTACACTTATATAAACTAAGAGGTGTGAAAATTATGATGTGCAGTAGTTTTTTTGATTTCTAGGAGAGTTTTCACTAATTCCAAAGACCTTCTAAAGTGTGATTTTTTAAAAGCTATAGGAAAGTTTAAAAAAAAAAAAAACACATAAAATTCAGAAAAATGCATGAAATCTATATTTGAATCGATAGTACGGTCCATATAATTTAATATTTGAAGATTATTTCATGCAAATGTTGACCTTGACTGCGCCTCAAATGGTCCATCCGCTGAGTCCAATTTTGGCATATTCTTTCCAACATTTCGGCCGGTATCTCACGAATAAATGCTTCAATGTTGTCTTCCAATGCGTCAATTGAAGCCGGCTTGTCTGTATAGCCATCAGATTTAACATAGCCCCACAAAAAATAGTCCAAAGGCGTTAAATCGCACGATCTAGGCGGCCAATTGACCGGTCCCGAACGTGAAATAAAATGTTCAACGAACTCGCCTCTCAATAAGTCCATTGTTGCGCGTGCTGTGTGGCATGTGGCACCGTCTTGTTGAAACCACATGTCATACAAGTCAAGCTCTTGCATTTTGGGCAAAAAAAAGTTGGATATCATCTCATGGTAGCGCTCACCATTCACAGTTACGTTACGATTCGCATCATCATTGAAGAAGTACGGTACAATGATGCCACCAGCCCATAAACCGCACCAAACTGTGACTTTTTCTGGATGCATTGGTAGTTCTTGCAATGCTTATTCCTGATATTCACTCAAAAATCGACAATTCTGCCTATTTACATACCCATTGAGCCAAAAATGAGCTTCGTCGCTGAACACAATTTTTCGGTAAAAAAGTGGATCTTCGGCTTTCTTGAACTTACTTAACAGAGCACGCATTTTGATAATAAAATTCAATAATTTGCAAGCGTTGTTCGTTTGTAAGACGATTCATGGTTAACTTATAGACCAAACTGAAGATGTTTGACAGTGAAACAAAACACGAAAGTGCGT
This sequence comes from Polietes domitor, assembly GCA_947397865.1. Taxonomy (NCBI): domain Eukaryota; kingdom Metazoa; phylum Arthropoda; class Insecta; order Diptera; family Muscidae; genus Polietes; species Polietes domitor. Next base: position 65,627,273 of record OX377622.1, read on the forward strand.
CAGCTGTTTTGTCTGTTATTACCGGCGCACCGTTGGGCAGTAACAGCGATGGTTGCTGTTAAAACCATGTTATCTTTTTACAGCAAAATATTAAAATATGAAAAACAATGGATACACACACAAATATCCACGAATATGAAATGTATATATTTGAATTTCTTAGCAAAAACTTATAAAAACAGTAAAATTACGACAAACAATTGTGCTTTGCAGAAGCAAATGTTATTGCTGTTCGGTGGCATAGCTCGGCCTCTCTACAAGTTAACAGACAAAGAGCGAGATTTCCCCTCTTGTGTATTTATTCTCTTTAACTAATTTTGTGGCTCTTTTCATTTGCATGTCGTCACCTGAAAGGCAAAAGGTTAGAACATCGTAAAACCACTACACATACTTAAAATATTCTTGCTTTATATTGCCGCAAATGGCGACTTTATTATCTAAATTAAAAAATTGTTTACACAAATTTGTTTGAAAAACAAATTGCATAATATGCGACGTTCTTTATAATGTAATTGCTTTTTTTTGGTTCGAAAATATCCTAAAAATTGGATATTGTATTCACAATGTTATTATGATATTATTATTTTTTTGCATAAATATAGCATATGTTAAATATATGCAAAAAATTTAAACTTCTAAATCGCAGAACAATTTTACGATTGCTTTCTTTTTGGGACATTAACAGTGACACATAGCTTCATTTTTTTGCTATATAATATGGTCAAAATTACAAGGAATAATATATAATTTAATACAGGCTCGTTGTGATTAATGTCAATTATTCCTTTCGTGACCCTTGGTGACTCATTGGTCGTACTATTGGACGTTTAGATTAATATTTTTGTAGTGACAGCTAAAACTCATATTTATTGGAAACATTTTGTAAAAAGTGTTTTGTAAAATAAATAGAAGGAATCAATACCTTCAATACCTCCTTTGACAGGAGATGGTTTTTCAGAACTAAAATTTTCAAAATCTGTTTACAAAAATTAACGCTGTGGTATCAGTTTCCTTTCTATGTTCATCATTTGGGCTTGATCTAGGAACGAAATATTTAGCAAATCAGTCCAAACTTAAATTTCGTGAGTTGACTAGAAATTGTTTATCCATTTTTATGGACCGCGAACCAGCCTAATATACATTATGGACAGTTTATAAGAGGTTTTATCATTTATTTAAAACAATGTTAAGATTTGTTTGTACTGGAAATAATTATTTTTTTAATAGGTAGACCCAATCTTGGGTCTATATAGTTTTCAAAGAGATCTGAGAAATTCGTAAAGTATGTATTGCTGGGTGCATTACTTGTTAATGAAAATCAAAGTTAAAGTATATAGTTGTCTATCCAAAAATTTAGTAAAATACATTAAATTTTGCGATTTGAAACTCAAATTATAAATACATTTTACATATATGTAATATTTTTTTTTTTGCATTTGGCATAAAAAATGCATAGTTTAGATATGCACTCGGAATTCAATTTGCGGCATTAAAGTTCGTTTAAATACCAATCGGGCTATAATTGAGTTTTGCATAAAATTCCGCTGTCTATTTATGAATAATGGCTCATAAATTTTTTGGATGAGTACTTTGTCATTTTTCATAGATGTTATAACAAAAACATAAGGGTTTGGAGTTTTTCGGACTTTTTTGTTTCACGGGAAAACGGTAATGAAATAATTTATTTTAGGTATGTCCGATATGGTTTCAAATATCAACATTTTGTATTCTTAAATTTTAAAACATATTACAAATTAAAAACGAATGTTTTATTAAAATATTTTACAAATTATATTTCATTTTACAAATATTTTACTCTAGAATATTTTACGTCAGAATTGAAGATGTCATAAAAACATTTAAATCACAGGCACAAATGACTGTCACTAGATTCAAAATTAAAATGCTTAATGAAACAAATAACTCATATGACTAAGAATTTTATGACGTCTTTAATTTAGAAGATTCATTCGTCTGGAGTCGATTCTAAAATTTTAAAGTAATAGAAACATTATATACAAATTAATGTTAATTAAATAAATTCATAAAAAATAAAAAACCTAGTCAGTCATTAGTTCTTAAAAAATTCATTTAAATATACCGTAGGCTATATTTCTATTCCTATTCCATTTCTTTTGGCAATTTCCAGGAGAACAATTTTAATGTTTTTCCTATTTTGAGACTATGAGATGATTTTCCACCTTTAATTCGTCGATTCTTCTGAGAAAACAATAAATTTAAAGTTAAAGCAGATAGCACGAGGGATTAAGTATTGACACTGTGTCAGCCATTTGTTTCACAATAAATATCCTGCAAATATTCTCTAATATAATGACGACAAAGAAAAATATTATATTATAAATAAAATAATATATTATAAAATAAAATATTATATTATAAATAAATTTGCATTCTATTAAATATAGATGCAAAATGGTCTTGAGCAAGGACAATACCCCAGTTCAAATCAAATATTGATTACAGACCAAAAAATGCAAACGAAAAAACTAAAACAAATGAGCGTTGGCACGGCAGAAGTATTGTTGGGTAACTATACCTGCATATACACATACTTACAATGTATGTATACACATACTTACATACAATGAGATGCTTGTAAGATGGCATGCGTGCTTTATTACTTGGTGCGATTTTTTAAACGCAAATTCGACAAGTGAGTTGTGCTTCTCGTTCGTTTGTGAGAATCATCTCCTTATAGAGGCCGGGTTTGATGTTGAAAAGTCGCTGCGAGACCACTTGAAAAGACTTTTGACATGGTCGAAATCATGATCGTTTTAGTCTGCAGCCAAGTAATAAATGTCACCATGCCATTTGTAAATTAATTTGCATTTTATTAAATATAGATGCAAAATGGTCTTGATCCAGGACAATATCCCAGTTCAAATCAAATATTGATTACAGACCAAAAAAATGCAAACGAAAAAAACTAAAAAAAATTATTCGAAAATCTTAAAAGTTTTTTCCGGTGATTGAAAAGTGGTTTTGTGGCATTTGTTTTTGTAATTGCGTTTTGTTCAAATAATAAAGTTTTTTTCCAATAATAAAACAAAAATTATTATTTTTTTATTTTCTTGTTTTTTATTTTCCGATATTTCGCTCAACTTCGTTGGTCATCTTGATGGGTCTAGCACAAAAAACAACAAATTATTCAATTAAAACACCTTGGAAATATACCTTCAGCGCTACAAAAAATAACTTGAAAACCAGACTATCATCACATAAATCTCTTGACAAACCCATTACGCAAAAAACTGCCCTTGCAGCCCACTGTACCTTAACGGGGACAAACCGAACTTTAATGACGTCGAAATATTAGCGGAACAGAGTAACTACAGGGTGGCGCGGAGCTATATGGGTTGAAATCTTTATAACTTTTTTAATTATGAAGGAGACTTGAGAAATTAATTATGAATCATTAAGCGATCGAACAACGTACAAAAATAATTGAATTTTATTTTTCAAACCAACAGTCACAATAATCACAATTTCGTAATGAGCGCTGAAGCCCATTTCCTATTAAATGGTATGTCAACAAGTAAAACTGCAGGATTTGGGCTACGGAAAATCCAAGAGCAGTTCATCAGCGATAATCACACCCACTAAAGTGTACTGTTTAGTGCGGTGTATCTACCGAAAGGATAATTGGCCCATATATATATTTTTTTTGAAAATGAAAGTGGTGTCTCAATCTCTGTTATGAAAAATATGCTAAACAGAGCGCGTATGTGCGAAGCGGAATATGGACATCACTTACAGGATATCATTTCTCAAAGCTAATTGCAAAAAATTATAATAATCTCATACATAAACCAGTAAGGAAAGGCTAAAGTCGGGCGGGGCCGACTCTATGATACACTCCACTTTCAATCCGAATACAATTCAATTCGGTGAAAAAGTGAAAACGGGAAGGTTTTTTGTATCATGTAAATGTATGTGTTTGACAAAAAATTTTATATCGGAAAGGACATTTGTATGAGGATATATTGAAACCTGGAACGAAATAGGTGAAATATAAAATGTATAGTTTGGCCAAAATCGGTTAAACTTATGGGAGTAACATTTGAATTTGGGCTATATTTAAATCTGAACCGATCTTACCCACTTTCACCATAGTTTTGTTTAGTTAGATTATAAGATGTTGTGCGAAATTTAAAGAAAATCGAGCACAATATGTGGCTTTTAAAGCGGCAAAAGTCAAATCGGGAGCGACTTTTGTATGGGGCCTATATCTAAATCTGAACCGATCTAGCCCGCTTTAGCCACAGGTGTTTCTAGTTAGATTATAAGATGTTGTGCCAAATATAAAGAAAATCGATTAGAATATGTGGCATTTAAAGCGGAAAAAGTCAAATCGGGAGCTACATTTATATGGGGGCTATATCTAAATCTGAACCGATCTTACCCAATTTCTGCATAGGTGTTTCTAGTAAGATTATAAGATGTTGTGCCAAATTTAAAGAAAATCGAGTACAATATGTGGTTTCTACAGAGGAAAATGTCAAATCGGGAACGACATTTGTATGGGGGCTATGTCTAAATCTGAACCGATTTGACCTATTTTTACCATAGATGTTCTTAGTTTAAATATAAGACGTTTTGCCAAATCTGAAGACAATCTGATACAATATGTGGTTTCTAGAGCGGAAAAAGCCATATCGGGAGCGAAATTTGTATGGGAGCTATATATAAATCTGAACCGATCTAACACATTTTTACCACAGGTGTTTCTAGTTACAATATAAGATGTTTTGCCAATTTTAAAGAAAATCTGTTGTAATATGTGGTATCTAGGGTGAAAAGAGTCAAATCAGGAGTGAAATTCGTATGGGGGCTATATCTAAATCTGAACCGATTTTCTTCAAATTAAATAGTGTTCGTCCTTATCCCGAAAAACATCGTTGTGCAAAGTTTCATTTGGTTCTGTCTACAATTGCGACCTGTATCGTGATTACAAGAATAGATGGACGGACGGACGGACGGACGGACGGACGGACAGACAGACAGACAGACAGACGGACATTGCTAAATCGACTCAGAAAGTGATTCTAAGACGATCGGTATAGTTAACAATGGGTCTATCTCGTTTCCTTTTGGGTGTTACAAACAAATGCACAAAGACATAATACTCTCGTGGAGTGTATAAAAAGTTATAAACCTTTCTCGATTAAAAAAATGTTGAATAATCCAAAAAATCTTAAGTAATTAATATTAATATTGCCAAATAAACAATTATTTCGTATTCGCACTCCCATAATGTAGCACTTAATGCAACAACAAAATTATCACACAAACAAATATAAGAAGTTTTTTTAAGCTGTGGCTCTTTTTGTGACCGCAACTGTAAAAAAATGCTCAATATTATTGTCAGTAATGTAAATATATGAATTTGAAATATATCTACGATTTCCCACAAACTAAGGTAGTGCTCAAAATAATCAATTTTATATAGGGTCCGCCATCTAACATTTTTTTTTCAACTATTCAACCCTTTGACTATTATTTGTGGAGTGCCCTCATAGATAAGTGTTACACCGACAAGCCAGAGACAATTGACGCTTTAAAGGACAATATTCGTGAAGCCATTGGTGAAATACAGCTGCACACAATCGATAATGTGCTTAAAAATTGGACCGATCGTGTAGGCTACTGCATGGCCAGCCGAGGCAGACATTTGAATGAAATTATTTTCCATTATTAACCGGAAGGATTGTACTTTCAAATAAAAAAGAAATTTGAGAAAATATTCAGTAGTTTTTCTATTGCATTTTCAAAAAAAAAGTTATTTGGCGGGCCCTATATATATACGTTATTTTTTAATATTTCCCGTATTTCCGGGAATTTTTTCCCGTGAATTTCTGAAAAAAAAAACTAATATATTTTTTCACTGCAGGATAGAATGCACCAGACCTGGAGTTTACACATCCCTCTTGGTGTGTTTGTCCCGCCTCTATGCGAAACTAACCTAAAATAAGCGTCAAATCTCTATAAGTTCTGGTTACAGTTGGTATTATTTTCCTCATCTGGTGGTAATTCGGAATGATCTACACAGTGGGTATGTATAACATTTGGTCCAACTGAACTTAAAGCCCTTTCACTGGCTTTTATATTTCATACAACAGTGAATTTTTATACACTCCACGAGAGTATTATGTCTTTGTGCATTTGTTTGTAACACCCAAAAGGAAGAGTGATAGACCCATTGTTAATTATACCGATCGGCTTAGAATCACTTTCTGAGTCGATTTAACAATGTCCGTGTGTCCGTCTGTCCATCTATTGTTGTAATCACGATACAGGTCGAAATTGTAGCCAGAACTAAACGAAACTTTGCACAACGAAGTTTTACGGGACAAGGACGAACGCTATTTAATTTGAAGAAAATTGGTTCAGATTTAGATATAGCCCCCATACGAATTTCACTCCCGATTTGACTCGTTTCATTCTAGATACCACATATTTTAATAGATTTTCTTCAAAATTGGCAAAACATCTTATAGTTCAACTAGAAACACCTGTGGTAAAAATGGGTCAGATCGGTTCAGATTTATATATAGCTCCCATACAAATTCCGTTCCCAATTTGATTTTTCCGCTCTAGAATCCACATATTTTAACAGATTATTTTCAAAATTCGCAAAACACCTTATATTTAAACTAGAAACATCTGTGGTAAAAATGGGTCAGATCGGTTCAGATTAATATATAGCTCCCATACAAATTCCGTTCCCGATTTGAATTTTTCCGCTCTAGAATCCACATATTTTAACAGATTTTCTTCAAAATTGGCAAAACATCTTATAGCTCAACTAGAAACACCTGTGGTAAAAATGGGTCAGATCGGTTCAGATTTATATATAGCTCCCATACAAATTCCGTTCCCAATTTGAATTTTTCCGCTCTAGAATCCACATATTTTAACAGATTTTCTTCAAAATTCGCAAAACACCTTATATTTAAACTAGAAACATCTGTGGTAAAAATGTGTTAGATCGGATCAGATTTATATATAGCTCCCATACAAATTTCGCTCCCGATTTGAATTTTTTCGCTCTCGAATCCACATATTTTAACAGATTTTCTTCAAAATTCGCAAAACACCTTATATTTAAACTAGGGACATGGTGGTGAAAATAAGTCAGATCGGTTCAGATTTATATATAGCTCCCATTCAAATTTCGCTCCCGATTTGACTTTTTCTGCTCTAGAAACCACATATTTTCACAATGGGTCACATCGGTTCAGATTTACATATAGCTCTCATACAAATTTCGTTCCTCCAGAAACCGCGTATTTTCAAAGAATTTCTTAAAATTGAGCATAACACGTTATACTTCAACTGGAAGAACTTATTGTGAAAGTTAGTCACTTCATTCCATGTTTGGATATAGCCCCGAAATAAATATTATTCTCGATTTGACAAATCAGACCAGGTCATATTAACCTGTGATTAGGAAACATACAAAAATGTTTCCCGTTTTCACTTTTTTACTGAATTGAATTGTATTCCGATAGAAAATGGAGTGTATCATATAGTCGGCCCCGCCCGACTTTAGCCTTTCCTTACTTGTTTATTATTTCTCTCATGGTTTGAAAATGTTACAAACGGATTAAGAAATTGAAAATACCACCAACCAATGCTGACGGATATAACATTAATTGATTTTTCGGGAAAAAACGCTGTGACAAATATTTTGAATCTTTGGTGTGAGTGTATGTGTGTGAGTGTATGTGTGTGCGTGTGAGCTTTGTCTGTGAATAACAAATAAAAGATCACATTGCGTTACGAGATTTTATTGAACCCAAAAACAAACACACACAAGACAAGACGAAATCAAGAGCAACACATGCGAGTAATTAGCTCCAAATAGCTCTGCTGCTGATAACAAGAGAAACGCACTGGCAAAACAACAACGAACGTTTCGGGGAAAAAAGCTCAGAATTCCAAGCAAATCAGAGCGAACAGAAATTCCTCAGAACATACGAGTACCACTGACGAATTAATCCAAGCCCAAGTTACGAATACCATGTCGGTGTGACCGCGTGTGTGTGTTCGTTAATTCGAGTGTGAGTGTGACACGAACGAACATGTACTAAGTTTTAAGAAGAAGCGAGTATGAACCACGAAATTGAGATCAGTTTCAATCGAGTGTGTTCTTTTACTGCACACCCATACAAACGCTCACCAACAGCGTCAATACGAGCGTGGTATGGCTGTGTGTGACGGGCTGCATGTGTTGTGCTCTGTGCTGCTCATCATCATCATGTGTTCTGACTCGACCGTCATACACACCAAAGAACCGTACCAATACAAACCAAAATCAGTTCGTCCATATAAATGCGACTTGCCAAGAACGGACAGCCAACATTCCTGTTGCAGCAACCAAAGCCTAAGGATTACCAACATCCGTGAATTGTGTTCAGAAAGAAAGAAAAGACCCCTCAAAAAACAAACAAACAAAACAAGGGCACAAAACACACACGCACACACACAAAAAGCATCAACACCCCACCATACTTTCAGTGTTTTACGAAATTAACTAAAACCAAACAAAAGTGAAAATGAATAAAAACGTGATTGTACTCGTTACAGTAGTGGTGAGTAAATAATTGTTGAAAACAAAACAAAAAGTGAAAGTAAAAGTAAAAGTAAAATTTCAAACGCAAACAACAATAGAGACCAAGAACGTTAGAAAAGTGTGAAATTTTCAAAGCATATTTTTTGGCGACTAAGAACACTGTGCATAAAAGCGGGGTACAATGTGAAATAAAAAAATCAATTATACAACCCGCGGTGCAAACTTTGAAGTGACTAAAATTTATGATCAGCAAAAGACTCTAGCATAAAAATCGAAAAATTAAATTGGTGCTGTAGTGCAAAGTTCTGACTGTTACCGGTGCTCGAGAGGACCATAAAGAATTTAGCCAATATTGTTCAAGTGGCAAAGAAATCATATATCGAACCCACTATAAAACTATCCCATTTATCGTTTATACGAAAACAAAGAAATTTCCACTTTTTTTTTGAATAATGGTATCAATATTCATTCGATTAACCGATTAATCGAACAATTGATTCAATTGTTTATTTCAATAAAACATAATAATTATTGAATGCATACAGCCAAGAAAAAATGTATTTGTACTTATGTTGATAATCATATTTTCCAATAACAGAATCTCTTTAAGGAAAAGCTCCTCAAAAAGTTTTCGGTATATTAGAACTGATTCTATATAACACAGTAGTTCAGAGCGATTCAGACATTTTTATATCGTTACTGAAAATAATTTTTAAATTTTATTCAATTGTGTAGTCAATGGAACAAAATTACCAAATTTGATTTAACCCTTTCCTTGGATTTGTCAATTCATATAGTTGCTACTTAACGGTCACTGACGAACGATTCATTTATATTTTTCATATTGCGTTTCTTCTACTCTCTTCACAAAGCTTCCTTTTAGTAATACTCTAAAAATTGTTTGGATCAGAGCTAGTTGTTATACTTTTTATCTAGTTTTAGTGTGGCGAACACCTCCTAATAAAAATCTTGTATACGAGTTTTTTAGCTATAGCTAATTTACCATAGATTTACAACTCGATATAAATAAATAAGATAACCGGAAGAACTTTATAAAATATTTTTGAATATCTTTACGAGTCCTTGGAAACGCTACGTAAAAAAATATTTAGTGTGATTCAAAATTCTTACGTTTGGTAGGAATGTTGTTTTGTCCTATATATTTGACATTGATTTTAAAAAGTCTACATCTTATAAACGATAAACTTCCCACAAAAATAAATATGTTTCACATCATCAGAGTGCCGATATTACCTTATATACAAACTTTCATGTATTTTGCTTTCCATAAAATTAATTCGACACGATCATGGATGGACCTATAGACTTACAAATATAAGGGTACCTGTGGGATATTTTAAATAAATTTACAATACAAACTCGATGTCAATTTCTATATTTTCTATTCTAAACTTAAAAGTCGTAATAACATCTAATAATCGATTATTTGGTCAATTTATTCTTTTTAAACTTTATTCAAAAGCATCATTTCCATTTTTCGAACAAATATTTGAACAAAATTATCCGAATACTAGAGATAGGTTTATTTTATACAGCCAATTGGACAATTTCTGCCTGATTTGACCCAGAAGCTAAAACATTATCAATTATCTATTAAATTTTTTGAATCAAAAGTAACATGGATAAACATTTGTTTGCCATAACAAACTACAAGCGGCACCGCTTAGGTTTTATGTTTGTTTTGTTTAAAAAAATTTGATATGTCATTATTTCAATTGGAAAAAATATAATAATTTTAAAGACCATGCCCACTTATAGCGAGAGTCTACCAAAAGATTTATACAGCGTGATAGTCCTCGACTGTACACATTAGTATTCAAAAATCGCTTAGATACCCTAAACAATTTGGGTTTCGGGGGTAGATATAAATGTAATCCCCCTCGACCAAATTAATCCATTTGCAATCCCAACAGAGTCAGAGTAGGTACAATGACTTTCATGATCCCAGCTACAGTCGTTTGCTTGACACCATTATCATCACTGTTTTCTCCATTCTGAGGAACTTATACACCCAACTGTATGATTTTATCGTTTTTCGCCCCGGGAAGTCAACGAATTTCATGATTTTAGTTTCAGCCGTTTTGGTGGCACCACTTTTATCCTATAGATTTCGTAAAATCTCCTTATTTTTGCGTATATGCAATTAGAGCGATTTACATTCCAATATACATGTTTCTACTAGTTTTCGATTGATTCGCACCACTTTTCCACTTGTTTTCCCTATTTCAGCCAATATAAATATTGATTTTGAAAAAAAAAATATTTCGTTCACATTCACTCAATAAACGGTACGTACACTATCATTTCGAATGATTTTGCAGTGTGGAAAATTTGAACATCCAGCTCATTTCGTTCGCAAACTGGCGTGAAAGCACAAACAAATGGACTTGCCTAGATCGTCTTAGAATTTTACCACAGCCCATAATATATACTTTACGGAGTATACGATGAATATTTCGAGATGATAGAATTACATTTGTAATACAATTTCCAATATCTCGAAGTATTCTAAATTTTTTAGAACATTAATCACCAAACTGACAGTGAATGTGTAGGACAACCAAACTTTGTGAAAATGGAAGAAAGAAAGTCTATAGATAACAAACGAAATTAGCAAGGCTGCAAAAATTTCACACTATGGCTAATCGGTTCTTTAATAATATAAGCCAGCTTCTGAAATAATCTATTGTTAATTGTATTTGTGGGTACACTTTAAACAATTAAATTTTACATGAGATTGTCAAGGCCTTGAGTGGGGGCATAGTTACAACCACACAGTGGTTCAGAATAAAAATCCATCGGCCAAAATTCAATAACATTTGTTCTAGTAGACATTTCTGTAAAAAAAAAAAACAAATTAGACAAGGGCCCAAAGATTATGTTGAGATATTAACATTAAAAATCGAGCAGTCGGTTATATTTTACAAATTGGCCCAAAGTTGACTACTTTTCGTATTTATCGATTTTAAAGAAAATTAAAATTTTTATTTTTATGTTTTTTAACATATTTTTACGTAGTTGTTCATTAAATGTAATGGCAATTGGCGAAAAAACACAAATGCTGAAAATGGGTCAGATCAGTTGATATATATATAGCAGCCATACAAATTTCGCACCCGGCTTGACTTTTTACGTCCCAGAAACCACGTATTTTCACCGAATTTCTTCAAATTTATCATAACACGTTATACTTAAACTGGAAGAACCTATTGCGTAAGTGGGTCATATCTTTCCATGTTTGGATATAGCCCCCATACAAATATTCTTCTCGATTTGACAAATTGGGTCATGTCATATTAGCCTATAATTAGGAAACATACAAAAATCCTTCCCGTTTTCTATTATTTACAGAATTGAATTGTATTCGGATAGAAAGTGGAGTGTATCATATAGTCGGCCCCGCCTGACTTCAGCCTTTCCTTACTTGTTTAAAATATTTATTACGGACAAACTATAGTTTTTGGTGACATAATAAAACTAAGAAACCACAATTTCTAACGAAAAAAGAAACAATTCGACAAAAAAAAAAGAAATTATATTTTTGTAATCATCCATAAATATGTGTATTTCTTATTTGTGTATAGAAGATGATTGAAGATTTCAATCGAAATATTGGGAAAAAATAAATTATCAAAAACAATAACACAAACAAAAATGAAATATTTTTTTTTTTCAATTTTCAATATCTGAAAAAGGTGAAACTTTGTAATACAATAAAATTAAATTTTTTTCTGCGTATTATGAACAAATACGTAAAAATATTAAAAAACAAGTAAAGACGGCGTTAAGTTCGGCCGGGCCGAACTTTATATATCCTCCACCATGGATTGCATTCCACAGAGGTTGTCGGTTTTCGTAGAAGTGCTGTAATATTACAGGAAAATATATTTTTTTTTAATATAGCCAAACCAAAACAAATACAAATATTGAAAAATTAATTTTATAAATAAATATAATATTTTAATTATTTCAAACCACGCTTATAAGGTAATGCTACCAATACGTCAATTCAAAAAATAAATATTCTTATATTTATATTTTCAAAAATATTTTCAAGGCCATAAATATTGGTAGATAGTGGGTGCTACAGTTGGTTGTATTTCCATTATATTTGAATTCCAAAAGTACAAATTTTGAAAATCCATTATCAGACGTACATAGTGCAAAATAACCTAACTTCATGTTTCGACCAATTTTTGTCGTAAAAGAAAAATTACGAATTTGGGAAAAAAAATATTTTGCGTGTCTATGCAGTCAGAGGAATGTATACACCGAATTCCATGATTCCAGCTGCGTCCATTTGGTTGGTACCATTTTTACCCCCTTGACGTTTCTACGCAATTAGAATTTTATCATTCTAGCTGTAGTACTATTTTTGTCCCTCTGTACCATTGTATCCCTTGAAAGTACTAATTTCGAAAAATTCGTCTATTTTCCGTGTCTACGCAGTCAGAGGAATGTATAATCCGAATTTCATGACTCTAGCTGCGGTCATTTGATTGGTACTATTTTTATTCCCTTTTTTTCATTTTAACCCAAAAGGTACGAATTTCCAAAAATCAGTTTATTTTCCGTGTCTACACACTCAGAGGAATGTATACTTCGAATTTCATGACTCTAGCTGCGGTCATTAGATTGGTACTATTTTTATCCCCTTTTTCATTTTAACCCCAAAAAGTACGAATTTTGAAAAATCCGTGTATTTTTCTTATCTATGCAATCAGAGGAATGTATACACCGAATTTCATTATTCTAGGTACAGCCGTTTGGTTGGTACCATTTTTATCCCTCTATTCCTATTTTACCCCTTAAAAGTACGAATTTGGAAAAAATACTTTTATATTATGTATCTACTCAATTAGAGGAATGTACACACCGAATTTCGTGTTTCTAGCTGTTGTCGTTTAATAAGTACTATTTTTATCCCTTTTTTGCCCCATTTCACCCCCTACAAATAAGAATCACTTTATGGTGCACGTTTTTGCTATAAGGGGAATGCGCATACCAAATATCAAGCAAATATAAACAGACATATTCAATAAACATGCTTAAATACGCTAAAATATTAGGGATTATTTTGGGTATTTTTAGTCCGATTTCGCCCCATTTCAATCCCAACCGATCTACGACTATAAGACGCATTTATGGATAATTTGAACGTTCTAGCTCCGTTGGTTTAGATGCTAGCGTGCTTTCAACAGAAGGACGGACATGGCTAGATTACAGGGTCTCAGGTCGATATTTCAAGGTGTTACAAACGGAATGACAAAGTTAGTATACCCCCATCCTGGAGGTGGAGGGTATAAAAAAATAAAAATTTTTATTTTCTTTGAAATCAAAAAATACGTATAGTAGTCCTTGTCTAATTTTGTTTTTATACAGAACTCAAAAATGTCTACTCGAACAAAAGTTATTGAGTTTTGGCCGATGGATTTTGATTCTGAACCACTGTGCGGCGGTATCGCTCATTAAATATCGAACAAATACATATATATTTCAGGAATTAAAATATATTACATTCTAAGATAAGATTTCTCGAAAGTAAAATCGTGACACTAGTAAGATGTGGATACAAATATTTAAAAATTATTTGTATCGCTTCAAAAGTGACACTTTAATGAAATTATGTTTAAATACATTTCCATAGTTCACGAACCTTAAATGTCACCTAAAATGTTAAAGGGTGTAACATCACTTTTCAACATTCTAAAAAAATAATAATAACGATTTTTATTATCTGAGCCATTTGTCAAATAAAATATACTAATTTACTTAAAGCAAAATATTTTTCTCAATTTTTAGCGATTGTTCCTATACCATTGTTTCTATCTGAAATCTAGGAAATTCGGAACAATTGTAATGTAGATGTAAAATTACATTTTAATAAAAAAAATATCCATAAAATAGGTTTAATGTTGATTTCATAGAACAATATACCTCAGGTCCAGAACATTTTTTCTTTTCGTTGCATAGTTTATTTAAACAGATTAAAAAATTAAATTGGCTGCAAAATCGGTACAGAAATTTTGGACTGGCCGATCATTCTTTTATACTTGATGTCTTGAAAGTTTGAACATAATTCCAAAAAAACTGAACAATTTCGGGTCTCGGCTAAACCGTGAAATAGCTCAATTATATAAACTCATTTGAATATCGAAAATAATCAATAATGTAATTTCACGTATTCGCTATTGACGGTTAAGATCTCTTCCATAAATATGAAATTGAAGCAAAAAATGTAGTTGAAGAGGCACTTTTCCACGCAGAACTTTTGTGGCTAACTCCAAGCTTTTAATATATAATCGCAGTGGTACGCTGCACAAAACATCTAAAATATTTTGCATCAGTGTGTGTTGTTAGTGATTTAAATATTCGAAGTCTACAAGATTTTGGGAGCAGTTATACCGGTGAAGAGTATCTTTCTATTCAACTCAACTGACTTAGTTCCATTATTCCATCATTATACAAATTAGGTAATTAAAGCAAGAGTAGCCTAGCCAAAAAAATGGATAGACCCAATTTTTTATTCAAATATTATCAATTATAATTGATGTTTAATAAAAAATGTCTCCAAATTTGTCCTAAGCTTAAGAAATATAGGCGCATTCGTTAAGAATCAATTAATAATAAATTTAATTGTCGATGTAAAAAGTAAAGAAATTTGCTGATGCCTTAGTAAATTCCATAAAAAAGAATTCTGACAAATTTTAAACTCGTTTATCTCAATATGACAGTCATTTTGGTTACGGCACTCTTGCTTTAAGCGCCTCAAATATGGTCTGCATTTGCAATTTAATTGTGACCGATCAAATACTTGGCATTAAACCTGTTCTAAGTAAATTTTTGTTAATATCGACTATCATCGCAGAAATATATACATACGCAACAAAGTGTTCAGGACAAAGAATATTTAAAAGTATGACGCAAAGTGCAGCAACTAAAAAAGCTGATCCTATAAAATCACAAATATGTGTTCAAGGTTCATAGCCGCATAAGATTTTTATTGTGTTCAAACCGATAAGCTATTGCCTGTGTGTGGATTTATTTATAGCCACAGATCACCTGTCTGAGCAGCAGTCCATGAGTTTTAGCTCACCCCGGAAACTACAGACTTAAAAATGTCCGTATGGCTTCTGAACTTTACAAAAAAAATCTAAAACAAAACACCCCACTGCACCGTTCAATTTAAAAACAATATTTCAAGTAATATTTTTGGCAGCAAGATTTCTGAAATTCTTTCAGACAAGTACATGTTCGCTCGTCGAACGTCGTCTGTTCGCTTAAACATACCTTCTTTTTTCCGAAAAAAGAAACATTAATTATAATATGCAGCAATAAAGAATTCACGCTGCAAATTCAATTCCACCAAAACACTCCCAGTTTATATTTAAATCTTGCAGTTGTATTTTCAAAACTGTGCACCCACTAAGCAGCAACAAAAGTCGAAATATTTGTTCCACACTAAAGTCATCATTAAAATCTTATCAGTCAGTCCAGCGCAGTCCGTCCGTCGTCACCAAGCCAACGTAATAAAAACGTCAACATTACGTACATAACAAAAACAAATTAGACAATTATTTAAATCAGTGATTTCGGTTTTTTCCTACTTTGTTTCCCTTTCAAGATCAAAAGTGTATCAAACATTCACTCAATTACACGAAACTCACACAAAAAACGATCATTAATTTCAAAATGCCACAAAATAAAAAAAAAACTTTGTACTGGGAGTCGTAATAAATTTATTTAAATTATTTCAAATAATCAGACGACCACAACAGCGGCAGATAACCACGACGAAGACGACTTCCTCCATAAAGTTCTTTGCCCTCTGGCCAAACCTTAGGACATGGCGAGTGGATGGATGGCCAGCCACCATCACCACCAGCATTATCGTTGTCTTCGCCAGCGACTACAGCTGAGTTTTGAAATATTTATTCATAAATATTCACAAATAAAAGTGAAACCAAAACAATGACATGGCAAAACACTCCCAGCAAAGCTAGTTGTTGCCAAAAAAGTAAAAGATGATTATAATGATGATGATGATAACGATGATCATGATCATGTTGATAGTGATGATCAGTGTTTAACATAACATCTTTCATAGTTTGATTATGGACGTTTGAAATTCATATTCGATGAATTATCGTAATGTTTGTTAACCTTTATTTTATGAAAATCTAATAGTTTTGAGCGTTTCTTTTTAATTTTTTTTAACTTGCATTGCCACAATTAATCACAGCTCTGTTAAATACTGTTATAACGGAAATACATGAGAAACAGGGAGTTTACGTAGCGTGATAAATATTTGGAATAGAGAAATAATCATTTCTGAACCGATTTTGCCCATGTTCTCCCAAAATAACTAGAAAAGATCACTTATTACTCAATCACATACTCAGCTTCTTAAACGACTTAAATTTCCTTTGGATTGATATTTATGATTAAAATTGCACTACGCCATGAAAAAGAATTGTGTGCTGGACCTAAAATTAATTTCTTGAGGGCGTTGAAAGGCAGACAAAAAAATATGAATATCTATTTTTTATTAAAATTCCAATTTTCATCGAAGGTAACTTTAATATTTGTACTTTTGGAAATATAAGTGCGATAATGCCAGGTAACACATTAAATTAAATATAAGTCTAAGGGATACAGAGATTTATAAACAGCGCCAAAAAGTTCTAAACATGGATTTTTTTAATCGGCACCAAAAAAGCCTTTGATATATAAAAATAAAAATGTCTATTTGAAAAATATCTATGGATATATAATGGATACCATTCTAACGACGAAACAAATGTGTATTTGAAAAATATGTATGGACAAATTTAGAAGGATTGCAGGCAAAAAATTTATTAAACAAATATTAAAATAAACGTGTTTTTTAAATTATTTATTTTTTAGACAGACACTTCTAAAGAAAGATAGTTATTAAAAAAGAATCAAAATAGGATATAGTGTACGGGTGAGCTTTAAATATTTTTTTTTATTTTTTGTTGGGCCAATATGGAATTTTATTAAGCTTCTGAATAAATAAAACAAATATAGTATTTTTTTAAATTTAATTTTTATTAATCTGTAGAGAGTGCTACCGCGCTTTGAATTTTTTGATATCGAAAAATTTAATGTAATTACCGCTCTGAAATAGGGTGGTTCATTAAAATATTTCAATTAGAAAGTACTGAATATTTTTGCAAATTTCTGGTTTAATTGGAAAGGTTGAACTTTGTCGTTCAATAATGGAACACAATATCACGACACAGCAAAGCCCAAAGTCGACACCAAACAGTGACTCGTTGTGGATCCATTGGCTTCTCAATAGTCAAGTGTGGGTTCTCTGAACCCCTTATGCGGCAATTTTGCTTATTGACATAGCCACCGAGATGAAAATGAGCTTCATGAAGGTTGAACTGATGGGCGATATCTTATCACAGTAATCGGTAGTTCAAATTAAAAATTTTAAATGGCTACTTGATAAAATGAAAAAAAATATTTTCTTGAAAAAATATATTTTAAATTCTCAGTTAATTATTTGCGCTAAAAACGACAAGTATACTGCAAAATGCCTTAATATATTTTATGGAACAGAAGTTATGACTGGTGCCGTAAAAAACTGCAAAATGAAGAATACTTAGTTTAACAAACAGCGCCTCATAAGCGACATTCCATACAGAAAATTTAAAAGATCGGTATTTAAATGTTTATGAAAAAATTGAAATAATTCCAATATTTCTTTCTCATGAGGCTTAATAAAATTCCAAAAAAAAATTAGTTTTTTTCGTTTGCATTTTTTTTGGTCTGTAATCAATATTTGATTTGAACTGGGATATTGTCCTGGCTCAAGACCATTTTGCTTTTATATTTAATAGAATGCAAATTTATTTACAAATGGCATGGTGACATTTATTACTTGGCTGCAGACTACCACGATCATGATTTCGACCATGTCAAAAGTCTTTTCAAGTGGCTTCGCAGCGACTTTTCAACATCAAACCCGGCCTCTATAAGGAGATGATTCTCACAAACGAACGAGAATCACAACTCACAACCAACTCCTTCTTCATTCGAGCATTAGAAGGAGTTGTCAGAATACCACGAACCTTATTTCTCAATGGATTAGAATGCGCTGAATTTTAGTTTCAAAAATGTTTTCCTAATCCATTTTCCTTTGACTTTTTTACGAAACAATGGCCATATCAACCACGGCTGCTTTCTGTAAATTTCTGCGAAAAGACCTCGATAACAGCGATTGTTTTGAAAGTTTGTGTATGTATTCTTCTAATAAAAATATTATATACGTATTTTTGGAAAAAAATATCACCAATTTAACAGTGAAAAAATAATACCTGAAATATTTGACCGATTTTAATGTCAATAATAAAGACGAGATATACTCGTCTTTATTATTTTCGAAATGATTACATTGATCCATTTTTTTGAAATTTTAAAGTAGTGTTCTTAGGTCTCTTAGCAAGCGACTGTGAAATAGGTAATGGAAGGTTAAATTAAAAGTGGCATATCTTCCATACGCATTGTCAAAATCAGTTGTAATTTTATATATGAAAATGTTTTTATAATCACATCGGTTTAATAAAATATTTATACTTTTGCCACTCCCCTTCTATTTACTAACTCCCACACAATTATCTCTATCATATGTAAACTTAAATCCTTTGTAACTTCTATACCGGTATCTGAAATCCATATCTGGCATATATAGCTCGGCTCTAAATAATATAAGTGTTTTTAAAATTTCCAGACAAATGCTTGGAATTTTAATTCTGAGAGTGAAGTCGGTTTAACCGACTGAAACTTTTTTCTAATAGATAAAATTTCAAAGTAGATTATTATGGAAAAAAATTAAAGAAATTTATAATGTTTTTTTTTGTGTAACAAAAATTGGGAATTTTTATATTTGAGTCATTCCATGTGAAACGGTACGGTTTTTGACCTCGATAGCAGATATACAAGCCGAACGATTTTAAGCCGACAAGCCGCCGCCGCCTCGTGTTTCTGCACGATCCGCGCCGCATCCGATTTCATCGGGTTCAAATCGATATTAACCACGCCGCCAATTTCATCGACTTCAACCACGCCGTCGAGACTTCAACCAAGCCGCCGCCGCCTAATATGATGATTGTATTTTGATTTGAAAGTGGAATTTATATAAGTCAACTACAGAACGCGTGGCCACGTGTTCCTATAAATAACAATAAACAGCAGCTTCTTTATTGTGCTTCGTTAGTGTGTCAAAGTAGGTAGAGTATTATCATTATTTGGAAGGAATATTCAAGATGTGTGGTCAAATATGCCTCACATGAAAAGCTGTAATTGCAAAAATTATTTATTAAATTCATCCATATTATAAATTTTGGGAATGGATTCCTACTCCCGAAAAATAGTTGTGTGGGGATAATAATACTAAATTATGGGAACATTGGCTAATATTAACGAATATTGAACTACTTGCCAAAAAATAAAAGAAAATGTGTTCAAAATCAATACAAATTGTTCCTTCAATTTTCCCAAAATTATCAAATAAATAGGGGTGATTTTTTTTTTAAATTTTTTTAATGTGAGATTGCACCATCAGAAAAAATTGAAAAAAAATATATATTTTCCGTAACCTATTTTATCTTTTCTTTAACGACCCGTAATATTTAGGGACTGTAGCTAGAATAATGAAATTCGGCGAGGAACTTCTTCATAGACGCACAAAACAAAAAAATTTTTCGAAATTTGAACTTCACAGTAAAAATGGGGAAATGGTTAAAAATGGTACCAACCAAACGGTTGAAGTTGAAAACATGAAATTCTCTGGCTGTGTGGAAGGTTGAGATATATTGCAAGTGGGTACAATTAGTCGAGAGGTATACAGTTTGTGCCTAACATGGCCAGAATTAAAAAATCATTTTTTAATACACACCAATGTTAATTGTCGTTTTCGTCTTTGGGGCAACAAGTGTTGTTGGATATATTTCTGGTAAATAGACAGATTTATGATTACCAAGAATTTACATGCATTTAGCTCCAATGTTCAAGGTGTTACAAACGCTATGACAACTTAATATACACCTCATGTCATTGTGGATGATATAATGATGCATATGTCATAATATGGGACATTGTCTGAAAGGTGTGGCACGTATTGCCTAATCTGTTTTATTAAAAAAAAAAACATCTTATTGTGTTTCCAAGCAATTTGCCCATAAATTTACGAAGCTATTTTCTAACAAACCTGAATATTTGAGAATTCTATTTCATATGAACGACGTAACTCAATCAAAAAGTGCACAAAGGCAAACCAAAAATATGGGTATCAATAAAAAATATTTCTTTTATTAGGATATGAAATGTTATTTTATTGGTTTGACTTGTTAATGGGTTTAAATAAGCTTGGCTCCAAAAACGTATAAAAAAGAAGTGGCGTGAAATTCTAATAAATCCTTCAATTAGCAAACTTTATTGAAAAATGATCAAAAATTCTATTTATAGGTCAGTTAATTTAACAATCGATATAATATTTGTTATTTAAAGGATTCCAAAATCACTATCCATATTAATTAATTAATAAATCTGTTATAAGTTCATAGTCTTTAAGCACGCTTGTATCTTAATTCTTTTTTCTCTTTCTTTCTTTTCGCCTTCCCCCCATTAAAAAAGACAAATGAAATCATGTTAACGATTTTATTATCATATATTATCTAATTCTGGCTATTTATTAGGCAATAAGCGTCTAATAAATAGTCCGAATTAGAATGTTTTGCAAATCTATTATGAGATTTTAAATTGGGAAACAAAATAGTTGATCATCGTTTTGAATTACGCTTGTTTCTTAAGTCTTTTGTTTTCGTGAGCTGAATTGCTAACAACTATTGAAGTATGCCCATATTGTGTATTATAATGGCCCCTCTTGTTAGCTTATTATAGTGCGGCAACAACGTTAATAGGTCATTCAATTCAATTCAATTCTCATATTTTTTTATCCTCCACCATTGTACAGAGAGTATACTAAATTTGTCGTTCCGTTTGTAACACTTTGAGCCTCTATAAAGTATATATATATTAGAGAACATCGTCATCGTTATAGCAATATAGCATGTAAAGAAAAAATCCAAATTTCATAATTATATATAAATCCTGTAATTGTCGGTGGTTCAGCACAGCAAATTGGAGAAATCGGTCTACAGGGAAAATTTTTTCCTTCACCTAATATTTATAATATTTAAACACGTTTTCCGAACATGTTTGCTTTAAATTCAAACTAGAAAATTACACTTTAAGCATTATTTTAATAGATTTAGTCCAGGAATATCCCCTGTAGCACCCCCTGCAGCAGAAAAACGTGCATCAGAAAAATAAGAATGGGGTAATTTTGATTTAAAAAATGGTCCTCTCTTGTAAAGTAAATCAAAATCAAACATTATTGGAGCTAGTCCTTTTCTTCTCAGAGGAATTGTAAAATTGTCGAACTTTTCATTGAGTTGTGGAAACGCCACATTGTGAGAGAAATCTCACAATATAATTCGACAAGAAAATATTGTGAAATGCTTGAAGTTAATATACACACCATCCGGCCCCAGCAAATTTTACTCCATTACTCACTCCAGCAAAGAGTTTGCAGTTTCTTAGAAGCTGTTGCTGATAATTAAAAAATACAAAATACCCATCCTGAATTTAAAAGCCTTTCAGACTGACGGCGAAAAAAAGTTTAGCCGAACTTCGTTTTCTATTAGTTCGAAGTAATATGAGTATCACTAAAACAAGTAAGAAAAGCTAATGTCGGGCGGAGCTGACTATATTATACCATAATATAGTATAATAAGTATAATTGATGATGAATCTATCCCTCTTTCTTTTTGACGTTACAAACAAATGTACAAAGGCATGTACTAGGGTAACATGGTATAAGATAAAACAAGTAAAAATGTGTTGGGATCAGCCACGCCGAATCTTATGTGCAATATTACTGGCAGATTAGAAACTGTTAAAATGACCATATTAGAAAAATTAAGATAATTTTTATGAAAATTGTTTACCATCACAAAGAAACGCAACCACTCATATTGTACATAAATTGTGATGTTTTGATCGGTACCAATGTTATCCGCTTTTCCCCATGTTGACTGTAAAAGTACGAATATCAAAAAATCTCTTTTTTTCGTCAGAGATACGTGTACACCGAATTTCCATATTCTGGCTGCAGCCGTTTGGTTGGTACGTTTTTTATCCCTCTCTTCTCATTTACCTCTTAATTGTGTGTATTTCGAAATATCCATTTGCTTTACAAGTCTTCGCAGTTAGAGGAATGTAGAAACCAGATTTAATGTCGTTTGATTGGTAAAATTTTCATCCCTTTTTGTCCCATTTAAAATCATAAATTTTCCAAAACTTTGGTTCGTGTTCACGATATAAGCAGATGTTTGTACAAAATTTGAAGTTATTATAAAGCAAAAATTAAAAAAAATGCTTAAATACTCAAATTATTAGGGGTATCTTCAAAACTTTCCCCCAGTAGACCCTAGAGGGGAGAAGTGGAGGAATGTTTAGGGACAATGTTGCGGAGGCAATATTAATTAGGGTCAGTCTTACACTTCTCCCCTCTAGGGTCTACTGCGGGCAGTTTTGGGCCTTTCTTTCATAAAAAATAGGCAAATGTATGGGGGCCGCCTTTAGGGTTGCAGATGGAGGGTAGGTGTGTTCTGAAAAAATACTGGGGCTGAAAAAATATAAGGGGTGGGTCTTACACTTGACCTCACTAGCGGTCTCCTGGGGCCAGCAAAAGCGGTGGGGACAAACTTTATAAAAAAAAAAATATTTTTTGTATGGAAGCCTCCTTAATGGGTATGTGTGTTCGAAATAAATATTGGGGACGGAAAATTAACGAGGGTCGGTCTTATATTTAACCCCTCTGGGGGCGACTCCGAGGCAGTTTTGGGGCTTTTCCTGTATTTTTACCACTTACCTTTGACCCCGATGAGCACCCATTTACACTCGACCCAACACCCCCATTTTTTGGTTCATGAATTTTATTTCCGAACCTCACAAAATAGGGGGTTCTAGCATACCAAAATCCAAAAGTCGTGCACTATCCCACCCCTACTGAACAATAACTAAATTAACCCTTAATGGGCAATCTTGAATTTGATTGATTTTTGGCGTTTGTATTAAGTTTTGAGTTTTGGTGTCGTTATAAGGGGTAGTTAGAGGGTTAATATATTCTACAAAAATATTCGCCATATCATTATCTACAAATTTGCTGAACATACCCTATGCCTCAGATGTAAAGAAAATATAGTTTTATACACCGATATGCTGCAAGAAGAGGCCAGAGTTGGGAAGCTTTAATCGTCTATAAAATGAAATTCCGATGTGATCCGTCAAAACGCCGACATACGCACATTTTTTTAGTCTCCTCTTTCAGAATTTATTGTCAGAACCCCGTAATTTTGGAAAAAAGTTTGAAATTGTTGTACAGTGTAGTTAATACATTCAACTCCTTTGCAGTTCGTTAGGATCTGGAATTGTTTGTGTATTGCTTGGAGCAAAATAATAACTCGTCGCTTTAGAATAGATCTGCTCTATGACTTAAAACTCTGTTTCAAGAAAAAGAAAAAGTTAAGTAGCAAAAATCAATATTGACCCTTTTATTGTTTTCCAAAAGGCTAGAACCATTTCTTCGATATTGTTCATTTTTATAAAATCATCATGTTTTTGAAATCATCATGTTTGAAAGCGAGAGCCGCCCTGCCAGTATGCCCCATGGTGCCTCATGTATATATTCAGACTGAATCAGGGCACCGAATTAGCTTTGACTTCAATGGCTTTGTATTAACAATGGAATGTATTTTTTTCTTAACCAAATACTTACTATTTTTTGGAGCGAAAAACACTAGACTTTTGTATATTGGATTGCATTGTATGCTAACTGAAAATCTGACAGTCATTTTGCAGTTCTAAATATTTACTCGCAACTGGGATATCTCCACCTTAGTTTTAAAAGAGTGTAATTGATTTTTTTCCAAATTGCGTTTTTTAATATAAAAAAACGTTTGAAAACATCGGTATGATGTTTTCAAATGAAATGACCATTTAGAATTAAGGTAACGATATGTGGTATAAAATATTTTTCTTGTTAAATAATATGATATGAAATAAAAGTCATATCATTCCACCGAAATTGTTAACCACGGTTGTCTCTTAAGTCTTTTGTTTCGTTCTCCGGCAAGTGCCAAAAAGAAAGCTAGACGAGATTATGATAACAATTTTATTGTCACATACTCAGTGTCTAATAAACAATGTGAATTAATACTCTTTGCCAGACCATTATGACCATTTAGAGGCTAAATTTATTATATTATTTCACAAATTTCAAATTACGCTTGTGTCTTAAGTCTTTCGTTTATTGTGGTTGTGGTGAGTCACCATATTTATGTTCTAAAGCAAAATTCCCTAAATCCGCAAATAGTTTATTATAATTCGATATGAGAATCCCTCAATAAAAGCCGAGCGTATGATTTAATACAGCATCTTCCCACATCACCGCACAGACGTCAGTATCCGTTAAGGAACAGGTTTGGAATTTAATATGATTTGAAAGCATTTCAAAAATTTCGAGATGCTAATCTTAGGCTTGGTCACCACCTACAAAAATATGCATTATCCATCACTTATAATAAACATCACCCTTTATAACGGCAATTTAATAATATATGTAGGTGTATTGCATCGAATTGTGTTGAATTGAATTGAATTTATGTGTCTATCGCAAATATTCCTCAAATATTTAATAGGTTTATTAAAGCATCACTTCGATTTGCTTTCGATTTTGAGATCCACACAAAAAATCGTATAAAATAATTAGCCATAGGAAGTGAATGTATTGTATTGCTGTTTGTGTTTATTTTTTTATTTTCAAATATATATTTTAATTAAATTATACTATGTACATTTTTGTGAAATTGTTTTTAATGATGTGTGCTTGTGTCATTTTAGGCTGCTGCTGTTGCTTTTTGCAGTGCGGCTCCCGTTCCCGCCCCCTCTCCCGATGAGAATGGCAAGTATAAAGTTTCAGCTCCTGACGATGGCAAATACCATCCTCATGATGATGGCAAATATCATCCCAGGTCCCAAAGTGAAGGTATTACGTCTAAACTTTGTCTTACGCCTTTAACGTAACGCAAACGCACGCTCTTCTCAGCTGTATTGGATATGCTAACGCTTAAATGTAGAATGAAATGCATGAGACCGCTCGCCCGCCCTCAACGCCGCTATATATAGTTTTGCATGGACAAAGCAAATCGTATACTAATTTCAAACTGCCTTAGTATCTTAAGTGCATGCTACTGCTGGCAATTTTTATTAATACGTTTCAAGTTTTGGTTTTTCGTTTGCTGCTTAACCAAGTTCAAAATCATATCAAAAATTTTGTCTCGTTTTTCTTTTGTTTTCAAATTTATGTGAAACACCTTGACATGCTAGTAATTTATGAGGACCTGCGTCCAATTAACGCGTGTTGTTGTGTCGCCACATCTTTGTGGAATTTTAAGCGTGACATTAATTAAATAACCACATTCACAGTAGGCCCATTAAACGAAGCTGTTACGAAGCTATCGATCGCACCTTGTTGTTTATTGTCTTGACAAAAAATTTGATTTGTTTTTGGTCTTGGTTTCATTTTTTATTATTTTATAATTATTATCAAGCAAAAATAACGCACAATTTATTAACAAGCTCATCGGCATCTCGTTTGCCATAACATTTTGTATGTTTTTTAATTTTATTTTCTTGTTAACAAAAGTCCATTTCATTTCAAATATTTACGAAGATTTACGTCGTAAATAAGAAAAATTCCAACAAAATTTTAAAACAAGTCTTCACTAAATATTTTCGTTTGAATACAAAATGCCTATATGAATTTGCTCAAATCAAATATGTGTTCGAAATCGAGTAAGATTAGTACTCGATACTGGAAAAGTAAAGAAGTTCTGTTGAACTTTCATTCATTAATTAATAATTGAAATTTCATTCATTAATTAATAATTTATTTGAATCAACAATGTATGAACAATATCAGGCTACATTCAATATTGGGTAAATAGTACCTTTCTAATATTATTGCATTTAATATCCGTTAAGGTCAGTTAATGGTAGTCGGACAATTACCTCTACATCTTTGGTCGAAAATCAAAGTCTTTGAGCAAATTGATTTAAGTAATGATGAATATTCATCCAGAATAGTTTATAGTTGATGTCCTTTGATACTTTTGTAGAATTGGGATATACAAAAATCCATTAACAATTCAAACAAAGTCGAAAAATTAAGTTTTAAAATTAATTTTTTATACTTAGTTTAAATAATACTGTTTTCAAACTTTGAAATGTATTTAGATCATTTAAATAAAGCCAAATTCTCCACAATTTACAATATGGAGCATTGCAATTTTTAATATCCTATGGCACAGTGTTACCTACTTCTCCGCTTTGTTGCTTATATTCGAACTCTCTCTAAAAATGATCTTTCGATTTTAGCCGAAGTGTCAACATCTTCGTCATCTTTGTATGATTTTCAAGTCCTTGTTTCGAAAAAAAAAAGAAAATGGAACTCTTATTTATAACCGCTATATATTTTGCATTAACATTCCATTATTATATCATTATAATTATATCCCATTGTTGTTGTTGTTCTTATTGTGTTATGATAATATATTTTTTAATACCTACATTCCATTTCTTATAGACCAATCAGGCGGTTATTACGACACGGCTGGTAAAGATACATTTTTTCATATTCAATACATACATTTTCAATATAATTCATTACAAAACAAGAATACACACATATACAGACAGAACACGATAGCAGAAATAGGCCCGAGGTGTAAAGAATTTGTGGTTTGAGAAGGCTGGATAGCTTTCGATTGAATTTGTTTTTGGGGTTTATTCAAGGTATGAGGAGTACATTCTTCAAATTCTTCATCATTCAAGATCTTGGATATTTTAAAAATTCGTATGGTCTTAGCAAGACCCTCCAAATAAAGACCAAACCCTTTCCATCACTGTACTAAGGTGATTTTAGGTATAAAACTAAATTTCAAATTCAGAATCGAACAAATGATGTCGGAGGCCATCCGTCATTATCCCGCCACAAAAAAACACTAGAAAAATATTCAACATACTCAACTGAAATATAATTAATGCTAACAGAAATGAAAATAATCAGTTGACAACATTTGCTGAAAGCCAGCAGATATAAAATTATAAGAATCAATCGTAGTCCTTTTGTGTCATTTTTACCCTCACAGGGTATGACATGCTTACAAACTCCTTATTTATTACAAATTATTATAATATATATTTTAATACATAATATATAATATATATTTTATATATATGTAGCTACGTTCGCAAATTGTATCCGGGATCTAAAAATTTTTTGTATGCATTGAGCCATATTCCTCTAAATCAATTTTTTTCAAATATTTTTATTAAAATTTCAACTTTCGTCGAATGTTACTTTAATATTTATACTATAAATTAGGTGTGTAAATCCAAATCATATGTTAAAGGAAAGATAATTATAAAGGCTATAAATTCTACACAAAAAACCTCATTAAGCAAAGAAACAATCAAAAAATTATATATTTTTAATATATAATAATGAGATAATTTCTAAAATAAAAAAAATATATGGTTAAAAATATATGTTATAAACCTTTAGAAGTAGAAGTACGACAATTTCAAAAAATCATTGCCATTTTTCTGTTTTTTTTTCTACCACCAAAAAACTCCTGGTCCAAGGCCATAATTTTTTACATTTATCCATAGAATTTCTTTTAAATTGTCACGTTTTTTCGTTAGAACACATTCTATAAAAATAATGTTTTCTAGTTTCTAGTGTCAAGAAATATATAAGATTAAAAAATAAAACTAAAAAATTCCCTTACGTCTACAAAGAGGGTGGGCCATAGCTTCTATATTTAACAATCTACATATTTTTTCAAATAGGCATTGATTTCTTCGTTAGAATATTAGTTATTAGAAAAGTCTTTTTTGTACCTGCAAAAAAAAACTATTTAAAAAAGTACTCAATACTATTCTGAAGCTACTATTCTGAAGCTACTGTTTCTGCATGAAAATGAAAATCGCAAATCTTTTAGGCTTCATAATTACAATTAATCTAAAATTTAACCAGGCGTAATCTTGAATCTTGCGAAATTTTAATATATTAAATATGCCTTCCACGAAAATTGGGATTAGAAAAATTAGTAAATACATTAGGCAAATTTTCCAACACTCTAAATTTGGAAACATAAAAGATTTACTCTCATATCCAATTAAAATTATCAAATGTTTAAAGTATAGTTTTACATTAAAAATTCGTGTTATAAATGTTTCAGAATATGGCTGTTACATTTTTTATATGGAATTTTTACAAAAGCTCTAGGTAGTCTAAATGTTGTGAAATATATAAAACTACGCACTTTTCAATTCCAATTCATAAAATATCAAAAACATTCATCGAAATCACGTTTGTTATTCATACAATATCAATTGAATTTCAAAAGTTTCCAATCGAAATTCAAAAGTTTCCATTCAAAATTCAAACGATATTCAATTTCAATTTTGCCTATAGGCAACATTGCGAATTAGTCCTATAAAAACTTTAAAATCACATATTTTGCAGAATTAATAATTTTTTTTGTTTACATATGTAACAAGGAATATTTAAAAGGGAAACAACAAATTCGGTAACTTGGGTTTGCGTAGGAAGGTGAAAACAAAAGTGAAGTCTCAAATTTCAATTGTTTGAGTTTCTTGTAATTCGAAATTGTTTAGAAATTCTTCTTATTTTTATTGGATTTCTTCGAGTGCAAGAAAAACTGTCTTTGTTATTCGAAGAGATATACATCAAAGATTTTTAAAATGAAGAAATCATTTAAAATTTTTTTTTGTTTAACCGATATCTGCAGTATAATGATTTTAAGAAACATCCTGTTACTCATATCCTGTATGAATTAGAACCCCAAGACTCTATAGAAATCATATTTAAACCTATACCTCATCAAAAAGCATGACAGGGTTTAACACAGAAATCTTGATGCAAAATATTGCCCAAAGATTATGTCCAACTCAGGTGGGAAAAATTCGAGAGAACAACTCCGGGCACTTCGCCTAGAACTTTATTTCGCCCACTCTGTGGCTAATCACGCCATTCGAAAGCGATTTATTTATTTATTTTATTTATTGTAAAAGGCCACACATTTCTAAAAAAATATACAAATTCTATCGAGATTATTTTCAATGTACGTTAACTCGTTCACTTATTTATTTTTGTTTGAAATGAAAATTGATTTCTATCGTAACATCTCGATATCGAATCCCGTGTTTAGCCCCTGATTCATAAGGATACGCAAACAACTTTTTTAACTCGATATTCAAATCTTTTAATTTTGAATTAAAAAACATCATTTGAATTTCGAAAAATCCCATTTGAAATTTTAAAAAATCCATTTGAAAAATAAATATTGGTTTTTGAATTTCTAATGGAGACGTTTAGACTAAAATTTTAATGGAAATATTTCGATTTGACATTTGTCATTCATTTCAATAGTTGTCAGTTAATTTTCAATTGTTTTTTGGTTACTCCCCAAAAAATTCAACAAAAATTTGTTTTTAAATTAATTTTTGCTGGAAAGAAAAAACCATAAAAATTACATAAGAAAATCGAAAAATATTATATTTATTTTATTTTTTAATACCTAACGAAGAAAACAATTTCCATTCCTATCTATGCATATGACGCTTTTTGTAGAAGTTAGTGAGTTTCAAAAAATAAAATCATTTTCTATGCATTTGCACGAGGGACGCGTCATAACTTCCGTTATAAAATCGACATTATTCTCTTCTTTGGTAGCAATTAAAAAATAATACAAAATATTTATTTAGATTTTGTTAAAATCTAAATTTTCTCAATTTTTTGGTGAATGTTTTATTCGCTATATAAATATACATGACCTTCATAATTATCCTTAATTATCGAACTTATAATTCCTGAAACTACAGTACAAAATTAATTTAAAAAAATATCTATAATTTTTTTGATGTTTATTTCATGGTACACCATGCCTCAATGTATCAAAAAAAATAATTGTTAGACCCCGAACAAAAAAATTTGTGTAGCAAAGTGTTATTTTGACATATCCGAAAATCCCCTTTAAATAGTATAATGAACCACCTATCGCGACCACTGTTCAGACTTCAGCATCACTATCGACAAAGTACAAACAACAGTACAATTCAATATTGACTACACAAGTCTGTCTGTTAAGACAGAAAGCTCTCAATAGATGACGTTGGAAAATCGTTGCACTCGCATACAAACGAAAACTTACTTTTATAAAGATTGGTTTTCAAGGAAAATGAAAAAATATACAATATAGTCCTGAAAGCATGATTGTAAATTTGGAGCATGCAGCCTTCAAAGATAGTAAACGCTTACAAAATGTAGTGCCATCTACACTCGTATAAAAACGATGGAGAATTAATGCATAGATCCTATTGGGAAATTAAATATTCCGCCATCAATCAGGTGGACGGTTACAAATTGTCATCTATATTTATATGTTTTTCTCACGTTATGCTCAGTCTTTTTGATTCTACATATTTTTGGGATATGTTTACAAATACTGGAGGTGTCTATATTAAATTGTATTATCTTTGTAAAATGGTAGTCGTGGTCAAAATATTGAGAAGAAATGTTCTACGATTAAAAATATTATTATTATTATTAAAAATATTACTTTACTCACATATTTCCACCATTCGTATGCAAATGACTGAGAATCACAGAATTTGATCCGCAAAGACTGACTGCCATATTCATAATCATTTATCACAGGTTAATAACACACATTGTCAAAGTAAAAGTATACTTTAAAGCTTCTTTAAAGTTTTATGAATATGACAGTGAGTCTATGGCAAACTAAAAAAATATTCAATAGATGTTGTCAAATATTATTGAAAAATTATGTAAAGGTATTACCGCCAATAAAGTCAACTGACATTCTGCTCGTTCCTTGCCCATTTTATTAGATATGCCGAAATCATTTAAGCTTTTTTTAGTTTTTAAGGTAAAAAATAAGTGCTAAATATGGGAACTTTGCACAACAGCAGACGGCTGCATGGCTTGGAATATCTATTGCGAAGTATTTTGCAATTCACTTTCGATGTAGATGCGATACCAACTGGAATCTGAGTTCAACGTATTGCTTTTAGTATCCCAATATCCGATTGTATTTGCAAGGATAATGGGATTTCTGCTTAACATGCTATATCTGTGCATATACATAAGATAGATAGGATATGATATATAAGTTAGAATTTGGAAAGCTTTGCCAACGCAGCAGCCTTAAAACACACACAAACAAACAATCACACATTCCATTACAATTGCATGTGCATATTTTTTAGACCACATCTTTTTATAGCTTAATCCTAATTCCAATTAAACGTTACAGGTCGGTATCATCACATGCCACAGCCATATATGCATGTTCACGACAACCGCGACTTGGGTAAATATGTTCACATACCCAATCCCTATGATGGCGGCTACGGACCCTATAGCGGCACCAATCTGCCCTATAATCATGATCCCAGACCTTATATGCACGATGACAAACCTTATGAGTAAGTTTGAATGGTTAATTGAATTTATATGATATATGTATATATTATTATATAATTTATATGATATATGATATGATTGAATTTATTTTTTGTTTTTTTTTTTTTTTCAGCCACAATTTGTACACAGTAAGTAATGCTGACTTTAATGTTCCTGCAATACCTTTGGAATATGGCTTTCCCGAACATCTATCCCTACTCGAAGCAACCACCACATTACAAAAAAATCAGTATTAAGACCGATGCACGAATATGTTTCTTGTAAAATATCAACAAAAAATCAGACTACAACTACCTCTACTACTATTACTACTACTACTACTCTACTCATTTGTAAAATGTCATAAATATCCTTTTTGCATGTCCTCGTTATGTGTATGCCATTTAAATAATAAGTATTTCTGTTTTTGTTTTGTGTTCTTTTTCTCACACACCAATTCGCAAACAAAATAGACTAAGAAAGCCCACAAATGCAAATGTTTATAAACAATTTTACACGCTCACCCCTAAACCAAAATCACTCATAACTCACACACGACCAAGTAGTTCTTACACAACACCCGACCACGATCCCACGCCAACTCCTACCACCCAAACGAATTGTACAAATCTCCAAAATTGCCCCCCTTTGCATGTTGAATTGTTTCAAAAGAGTCCCCCCGCCCTACCTGCATGCCGAAGTTTCATGTTTTCCAAGAAAAAATACACCAACAACAAATATTCAATAAAAATAAAAATTTTCTACTTACCCCTTTCCTTCCACCCCCTCCCAACACAACATCAACTATCACTCTGAAAATCTAATGCAATTTAGACCACGACCACCAAGAAACCCACTACTACCACAACAACTACAACAACCACCACCACCACTACCACAACCACACCGCGCAGCATACTCTTCAATTATGATGACGAGGGACGCCATAAGATTTTGCATCAGGAGGATGCTCGCAAGGACGATAAATACGATCATGCGTAAGTTGCTCAAAATTTAATTACCCAGGCATCCTTATAACTCTCTCCCTCCCTCTCTCTCACGCCAACAGCTATTTAACCGAGAACGGCATCTATGGCGAGGAACAGGCCAAGCTCCATCATGAAGGTGGCACCCACGCCAAGGGCTACTACGAATACACGGGCGACGATGGCAAACTCTATCGCGTCAACTACAAGAGTACCAACGAAGGTTTTGTGCCCGAAGGTGATCACATCCCCACGCCACCCCCCATTCCGGAAGCCATTGCCCGCGCCCTCAAGTATGTCGATGAGAAGCGCAAGGCCAACGGTGAGAAGCCTTTGTTCGATGAGCGCGGCTTCCGCATCGATCACATGAGCAAGGACATGGTGAAGGAGATCAAGGCCATTCATATTGAGGAAATGCCCCGCGATATTGCCGATCAGATACACGAACTGCAACTGGAAATGGATGCTCTGTACGGCAATTTTGATGACGAGTCCTACGATTATAATTAAACACTTTTGAGATTAGCTTTTTTCACATTTTCACACAAAGGCCATATGAGAAGTGAATATTAATATTTGTCATTTCTTGCCCATTTGTCATTGTTTCATTGCATCACTGCATACGATCCCTCATATATCCCGTACTCCCATACTCCTGCAGTCCTCATCCCATCCCAAATCCATGTTGCCCCATGTCCCCCCCCCACAAAAAAAAGATAAGCGAAAACTACAAAACACAAGCTGAAAAAATGCTATACGAATTAAGAAACAAGTATGTTGACGTCTTTAGTTATTAGTTATTTATCCAAAAACAAAAATCCATTGTTAGTTTTTATATTAAATATTTATAATAAATTTGTCAATTTTTTATAAAAAAATAACACACACACAAATAAATAAAACCATAAAATCGAAATTACTTTGGAATATTATTTATTTGAATTGAAAATACTGTCAGTGGGTCATGATTTCTATGGACCCCTGGAAGATGGGTCCAATTGAAATTTGGAAACCTCTGTTTGCAGACAGCTTTGAATGACCACCAACTTTTTATTTATTGTCATACAGGACTTATTTTGTAGGTGTTCAATATGTTAGGACAGACCTATCAATACCTACAGTGAGTGTCATTAATATTCAAATATCTTTGCTTATTTCAAATTCCCTCAATAAGAACCAATTTTCCGACTATATTTGCCACCCACACACCCCTAAACCTGAAATATACCAACTCGTTTAAAAGGCGTATCCCTACGCATGCTAAATACTAAATATTCGAAAAATTGTTTATGCTGTAGTTCCATATTTGAACTAGAAACAGCCAAAGGCAAAGTGGAACACATGGGTCCATGTTTTGATATAGCCCCCATACAAATGTACCTCCGATTTGAAATATTACAGCTCTAAAATGCACATTTTCCATCCGATCTTGATAAAATTTCTCACACAATGTTACATTTAGACTAGAAGCACTCATTTTGAAAGCCATCTATATAGGTCAATGTTTTTGTATAGCCCCCATACAAATGGGCCCCAGTTTACACTATTATCGGTCTAGAATCCACATCTTGGATCTTGATAAAATTTTGCAGATCATCTTATATTTCAATAAAGAATATATGCATTGAAAGTGATCTATATGGACCCACTTTTTAATGTAGTGCCCTAACAAGTGGTCCCCAATATTTATTATTACCCCTCTAGGACACACATTTTACATCGGAAGTTTATCAAATTTTGCAGATTATATTATATTTCATCTAAGAACACATACTATGAAAGTCAAATATATGGGTTCATTTTTTGGTATAACCTCAATACAAATTGGGCCATTCTATTATATTACAGCTCTACACCATTTCCAAGTGTAATTCAAAAGACATCATTTGAAATTCAAAAATTCCATTTGAAATTCAAAACTCATCGTTTGAAATCCAAAACTCGTCATTTGAAATTCAAAACTCATCGTTTGAAATGCAAAAGTCGTCATGAAATTCAAAACTTATCTTTTGAAATTCAAAACTCGTCATTTGAAATTCAAAACTCGTCATTTGAAATTCAAAACTCGTCATTTGAAATTCAAAAGTTTTCAATTGAAATTCAAAAATTATTCCATTTGAAATTCAAAAGACTCCATTTGAAATTCAAAAATGTAAACAAAATTATTTAAGAAAAATATACATTAGGTGGGGTAGCATTTATTTTTTCTGCAAATTTGAATATTCTGCGGTTTTGATTTGGCATTTACACCGGTGTCATAGTGTGGGAATAAGTATTAAAAATAAGTTTTGAAAAAGGGAGGGATTTTTCGAAAATTGTATTTTTTAGGGATACAATTGAAAGAGAATTGTCTGTGTAGCCGCGAAACATAAAGGAATTTTTTAAATTGTGTATCTTTAGGCAGCAAAATGGTTCGAAAGGGGATAAAATTGGTACCAATCACACAGTTGAGGTTAGAATAGAGAAATTCAATATGTACACTGACTGCGTAGACACATTTTTAAATACGTACCTTTAGGATCAAAATTGGATAAAGTTTGTACCAACCAAGCGACTTTAGCTAGAATCAGGACATTCCGTGTTTAAATTCTTATATTTAGGGTCACAACGAAGAAAGGGATAAAACAGGTACCAAGCTAATGGCTGTAGCTAGAATCATGAAATTAGGTTCGTACATTCCACTGTGAACGCGAAACATAATGGATCTTCAGTATTAGTACTGTTCGTATCAAAATAGTTCAGACATTTGGTCTGTAGCTGAAATCAATTCAATTCAGGTGGGGAAAATCGTAAAGAGGGAATGAAT
This sequence comes from Polietes domitor, assembly GCA_947397865.1. Classification (NCBI taxonomy): domain Eukaryota; kingdom Metazoa; phylum Arthropoda; class Insecta; order Diptera; family Muscidae; genus Polietes; species Polietes domitor. Next base: position 65,663,353 of record OX377622.1, read on the forward strand.
GAATAGTAAATAAATAAGTATGCCTTGTAGTTTGAAATAGTAAGCAAAATCGTAATGTTCATAAAGAAATCTAAGTTTTCCACACTTCGATGTAAAGTCGACAGCCTCTAATATGCCGGCAATACTGTGGAATGCACTCCGTGGTAAAGGGTATATTAGATTCGGTTAATGATTATTTCTTCGCGTTTTTCGAAGCTTAGCTAATGATGAATTAATATTATAAAATATAGTTTTTTGTTTAAATAACAATAATGAGCGCTTGGGAATGCCGAATATTAATGACGCTCACTGTATATAATGGGACTATCTCGCACAATTCAACCCCTGAGATAAGACCCCTTCTATTAAATTATTTTACCAGCGATTTTAATCAAAGAAGGAATGTTAATTTAGAAAAAAACTGGCAGTGAGAAGCCCCTTTGTCCAATTCAAAGTTAGTATAGTCTATAACCTTCCATAGACAAAAAGAGCCACAATGCAAAATGTTGTCCAATGCTGTCGAGCGGTTTGCGAGTCCATCAAGAACGAACATCGATTTATTTTTTCCTTCACAAAAACCCAAGGCGTATTTTTACAGGTGATAGCACTAGAACAACAACAAAATACAAGTAATTTTTTGAATGGTGAGCCATACTGTCAAAGCAAAATATATGGGATTTGACAGTTTCGGTTACTTTTGAATGAAAAAAAAATTCAGTCAGCTGGGCTCGTGCTATCACCTTTATAAATACGCCTTGCAAAAACCGAAATTTAGTTTTTGATTGAGCATAGGGAAAATATCATTTTCACTTCTACAGGTGTTCTCTGTTTGATGGATGATATGTTTGATTTGTTTTTAGTTTTATCCGTCTCTGTTTTTGGATAATATTTATTTGATTTTCTTTTGGTGGATATAGTAATAGTAAATAAAGGGTGATTTTTTAAGAGCTTGATAACTTTTTTTTTAAAAAAAACGCATAAAATTTGCTAAATCTCATCGGTTCTTTATTTGAAACGTTAGATTGGTCCATGACATTTACTTTTTGAAGATAATTTCATTTAAATGTTGACCGCGGCTGCGTCTTAGGTGGTCCATCCGCTTAGTCCAATTTTGGCATTTCCACGTTTTTGAGTAACAGAGACCCAATTGGTGCGAACGGCGACGAATCGAAAATTGGTGGTCATCATTAACACTGGCCGATACAGCTGCGATATTTTCTTCAGTTCGCACTCTACGTAAGCGTGTTGGTGGTTTAATGTCCAACAATGTAAATTTGGTGCGAAATTTAGTCACAATAGCCCGAATAGCCGCTTCAGTGGGTCGATTAAACTGACCATAAAATGGAAGCGCGCAATGAACTTTCTTAACAGAGCACGCATTTTGATAATAAAATTCAATGATTTTCAAGCGTTGCTCGTTAGTAAGTCTATTCATGATGAAATGTCAAAGCATACTGAGCATCTTTCTCTTTGACACCATGTCTGAAATCCCACGTGATCTGTCAAATACAAATGCATGAAAATCCTAACCTCAAAAAAATCACTCTTTAGATAGTAAAATAGTAATTTGGAAATCTCCTATTAAAGAGTGATTTTTTTGAGGTTAGGATTTTCATGCATTAGTATTTGACAGATCACGTGGGATTTCAGACATGGTGTCAAAGAGAAAGATGCTCAGTATGCTTTGACATTTCATCATGAATAGACTTACTAACGAGCAACGCTTGAAAATCATTGAATTTTATTATCAAAATGCGTGCTCTGTTAAGAAAGTTCATCGCACGCTTCCATTTTATGGTCAGTTTAATCGACCCACTGAAGCGGCTATTCGGGCTATTGTGACTAAATTTCGCACCAAATTTACATTGTTGGACATTAAACCACCAAGACGCTTACGTAGAGTACGAACTGAAGAAAATATCGCAGCTGTATCGGCCAATGTTAATGATGACCATCAATTATCGATTCGTCGCCGTTCGCAGCAATTGGGCCTCTGTTACTCAAAAACGTGGAAATGCCAAAATTGGACTAAGCGGATGGACCACTTGAGGCGCAGCCGCGGTCAACATTTAAATGAAATTATCTTCAAAAAGTAAATGTCATGGACCAATCTAACGTTTCAAATAAAGAACCGATGAGATTTTGCAAATTTTATGCGTTTTTTTTTTTTTTAAAAGTTATCAAGCTCTTAAAAAATCACCCTTAGATAGCACTCATATACCGTCAAAGGTATGTGCTTGTCGATGTGCACTATCTGAGCTGAACTCCCTTCGTATGTATAATTACACCCTCCACCACCAGGGTGGGGGTATACTAACTTTGTCATTCCGTTTGTAACACCTTGAAATATCGACCTGAGACCCTATAAAGTATATATATTCTTGATCGTCATAAAATTCTAAGACGATCTAGCCATATCCGTCCGTCCGTCTGTTGAAAGTTGAAAACGAAAAGAGCTAGGACGTCCAAATTTTCCATAAATGCGTCTTATAGTCGTAGATCGGTTGGATTGCAACGGGGCTAAATCGGTTAAAAGGGAAAAATTTTTCTCACAAGGACTAAAAATACACATAATAATCCCTATTTTTTTTAGCGTATTTAAGCATGTTTTTTGAATATGTCTGTTTATATTTGCTTGATATTTGGTATGCGCATTCCCCTTATAACAAAAACGTGAAATGGGGCGAAAAAGGGATAAAAATGGTACATATTAAACGACAACAGCTAGAAACACGAAATTCGGTGTGTACATTCCTCTAATTGAGTAGATACATAAGATAAAATTATTTTTTTCAAATTCGTACTTTTAAGGGGTAAAATGGGAATATAGGGATAAAAATGGTACCAACCAAACGGCTGTACCTAGAATAATGAAATTCGGTGTATACATTCCTCTGATTGCATAAATCAAATGACCGCAGCTAGAGTCATGAAATTCGGAGTATACATTCCTCTGACTGCTTAGACACGGAAAATAAACAGATTTTTCGAAATGCGCACTTTCAAGGGATACAATGGTACAGAGGGATAAAAATAGTACCAACTAAACGATTACAGCTAGAATGATGAAATTCTAATTGCGTAGAAACGTAAAGGGAGTAAAAATGGTACCAAACAAATGGTCGCTGCTGGAATTACGGAATGCGGTGTATACATTCCTCTGCCTGCATAGACACGCAAAATTAAAAGTTTTTTTCCAAATTCGTACCTTTTCTATTACGGCAAAAATTGATTGAATAATGAAGTTATGTTATTTTGCAATATGTACGTCTGACAATGGATTTACAAAATTTGTACTTTTGGAATTAAATTAGAATGGAAATACAACCAACTGTAACACCCACTATCTTCCAATATTTATGGTATTTAAGCTTTTTGAAAATATAAATATAAGAATATTTATTTTTTGATTTTAAATAAATAATGGTTTGAAATAATTAAAATATTATATTTATTTATAAAATTAATTTTTCAATATTTGTATTTGTTTTGGTTTGGCTATATTAAAAAAATTTATATTTTCCTGTAATATTACTGCACTTCTACGAAAACCGACATCCTCTGTGGAATGCACTCCATGGTGGAGGGTATATAAAGTTCGGCCCGGCGGAACTTAACGCCGTTTTTACTTGTTTTTATTATTTTCTAACCCGTTTTGAACAAAAAATTACAACCGCATATCCTTTTATATCCTCAACCTCATGTTTCTACATGCACCTCTTTATAACCACTTTAGCACCACTTTCCCAAAAATACACATTTTAAACAAGTAAGGAAAGGCTAATGTCGGGCGGGGCCGACTATATAATACCCTACACCACTCCCTGCGTATGTACCTCGCGTTGATTACAAAACCCAGGTATTTCATGGGAGCAATTTTATGTAGTTCATACAAATTATATAAATTATATTCGTATAATGTATATGCTATAAATTCATCTTTATTCAAATTTAACGAATATGGTAAATAATATCGTAATTGATCCAATTGTCCGACAGGCAAATACAAATTATACAGTAGTATACCAAAGTATGGACATATGGGCATCACCCAAACAATTCTCATTGCAATTCAATTCGGTAAAAATCGAAATCGGGAAGGATTTTTGCATCCTGTAAATGTATGTATTTGACAAAAAATGTTAAATCGGAAAGGACATTTGTATGGGGGTATATTGAAACCAGGAACGATGTGACGCGCTTTCACCATGTCTGTTTATTGGTGAAATATAATATGTAAAATTTGGCCAAAATCGGTTAAACATTCGGGAGCAACATTTGTATGAGGGCTATATCTAAATCTGAACCGATCTTACCCACTTTCACCATTGGTTTTTTAGTTGGATTATAAGATGTTGTGCCAATTTAAAAAAAACGGGTACAATATCTGGATTTTAGAGCGGAAAAATCAAATCGGGAGCGACATTTGTATGGGGGCTATATCTAAATCTGAACCGATCATACCCACTTTCAGCAAAGGTGTTTCTAGTTTGATTATAAAATGTTGTGCCAATATGTGGTTTCTAAAGCGGAAAAAGTGAATTCGGGAGCGACATTTGTATGGGGGCTATATCTAAATCTGAACCGATCTTACCCAATTTTTACATACGTGTTTCTAGTTGCATTATAAGATGTTCTGCAAAATGTAAAGAAAATCGGGTACAATATGTCTTTTCTAGAGCGGAAAATGTCAAATCGGGAGCGACATTTGCATACGTGTTTCTAGTTGCATTATAAGATGTTGTGCCAATTTTAAAGAAAATCGGATACAAGATGTGGTTTCTAAAGCGGAAAAAGTGAAATAGGGAGCGACATTTGTATGGGGGCTATATCTAAATCTGAACCGATCTTACCCAATTTCGGCATAGGTGTTTCTAGTCAGATTATAAGATGTTGTACCAAATTTAAAGAAAATCGGGTACAATATGTGGTTTCTAGAGCGGAAAATGTCAAATGGGGACCGACATTTGTATGGGGGCTATATCTAAATCTGAACCGATTTCCTCCAAATTCAATACCAATAGGCCTTGGTCAGAAAAAATAACTTCTGCCAAGTTTCATGACAATCGGACAACAATTGCGACCTGTAGAGTGCGAACAAGCTTAGATGGACAGCAGACGGACGGACAGACAGACATCGTTAAATCGACTCAGCTGGCGATTCTAAGCCGATCCGTATACTTAAAGGTGGGTCTAGCTCAATTATTTCTTGGTGTTACAAACATTTGGCGGAAAACTAACTTATAATACCCTAGACCACGAAGTGGTGTAGGGTATAAAAATCACTATGTTACCTGTGTTTTTGCTTTTCCTAAAAACATGTACTTTATTTGGTACAACGTTTATCCTTTATCGTCCCGCCAACGCTCATTTGTTTTAGTTTTTTCGTTTGAAGTATTGCTGGTTAACTATAGCTGCATATACACATTAGAGTGGCTTCTTTTGTGAGGAAGGAAAAAATGTTGTTGATGTTCCCGAATAAAATGCAAGATTGGTTTGTTTTATGTGTTTTCCCGAAGTATTTCGCTTTTATCATTTTGAACGGGTCCAGATCACGTCCGTTCAAAATAGCTTCCATAAATCATGTTTTTCTTGAAAAGAATTCACGATGAGAATGGTATTGAGAAAAAACCGCTAGAAATTAAAAATCTGACCCGAGCCTTATCAACCCATATCAAAAACTTTTTGTAAGACTAGAATTTAATTACGATTCAAATAACCCCATATTTCAGTTTATACATCACATTTAACCCACTGAGTATTAACAGTATGAAACAAATTAATGGGTTAGAAAATTCTAAAAATTGAAAATTCTAAAAAAAAACATAAATCGAACTAGAAATGTGGAGGTTATTGTGGTTTTTATAAAAAATCGTCAAAAATGGCACTAAAATAGTATACATCTATCCTTTATACTGAGTTGAAATGTTTTGATAAGGCTCGGACCAGATTTTAATTTATAGCGGGTTTTTTCTAAATACCATTCTCACCGTTAATTTTATTCAAGAAATACCCAATTTGTAGAGGTTATTTTGAACGCGTCCAGCTCACGAACGGACAACGATAAAAGCGAAATATTTTGGGAGAGCACATAAAACAAACCAATCTTTCATTTTAGTCGGGAACTTCTACTACTTTTATTTTGAAGCCACTTCTATACACATACGCAACTCAATGAGATGCTTGTAAGATGGCATGTGTACTTTATTACTTGGTGCGATTTTTTAAACGCATTCGGCAAGTGAGTTGTGCTTCTCGTTCGTTTGTGAGAATCATTTCCATTAAGAGGCCGGGTTTGATGTTGAAAAGTCGCTGCGAAGCCACTTGACAAAACCTTTGTGGAAATCATGATAGTGGTAGTCTGCAGCCAAGTAATAAATGTCAACGTGTCATTTGTAAATAAATTTGCATTCTATTAAATATAGATGCAAAATGGTCTTGAGCCAGGACAATATCCCAGTTCAAATCAAGTATTGATTACGGACAGAAAATACAAACAAAAATAAAAAACTAAAATAAATACAATATTTTTATTATTTCAAACTACGCTTATAAGACGTTTACATTACATATATATCAAAATAATACTTCAAGTCAAGTCAATTCAAAAAATAAATATTCTTATATTTATATTTTTGAAAAAGCATAATTACCGTAAATATTGGTAGGTAGTGGGTGCTACAGTTGTAATACCATTCCAGTTTAATTCCAAAAGTAAAAATTTTGAAAATCCATTATCCCACGTACATAGTGTAAAATAACAAAACTTTATTATTCAACCAATTTTTGCCGTAAAAGTAAAAAGTACGAAAACTATTTTTATTTTGCTTGTCTATGTAGTCAAAAGAATGTATACACCGAATTCCATGATTCTAGATGCGGTTATATGGTTGGTACCATTTTTATCCCTTTTTTCCTATTTTACCCCCTTAAGAGTACGACTTTATAAAATCTCTTTATTTAACGCAATTAGAGGGATGTACACACCAAATTTCATCATTCTAGCTTTAGCCGTTTAGTTGGTACCATTTTTATCCCTCCGATCCCATTATATCCCTTGAAAGTACTAATTTGGAAAAAAACGTTTATTTTTCGTGTCTAAACAGTCAGGGGAATGTATACTCCGAATTTCATGACTATAGCTGCGATCTTTTTTTATCCCACTTTTCCATTTTAACCCCAAAAGTACGAATTTAGAAAAATCCTCTTATTTTACGTGAACACGGAATTAGAGGAATGTAAACACCGAATTTCATTATTCTAGGTGCAGCCGTTTCGTTGGTACCATTTTTATCCCTCTATTCCCATTTTATGCATTAAATGTACGAATTTGGAAAAAATTCTTTTATATTATGTATCTACTCAATTAGAGGAATGTACGTACCGAAGTTAGTGTTTCTAGCTGTTTTCGTTTGATATGTACCATTTTATACCTTTTTGCCCCAGACGGACGGACGGACATGGCTCAAGCAGCTTAAAAAGTTGTGAAACGGATTCGGTACAAACATACATGGGGTCTTAAGTCACTCCTTCAATGCGTTAAACTTGTTCTCTGTCCCAAATGATATATACCCTCCTACTCTGTAGAGTGAGGGTATAAAAAGCGATAAAAATAGTACCAATTAATCGACAACACCTAGAAATGTCAAATAATAAATTTAGAGTGTGATTGTTTGTGTAGAAATTAATAAAGGGTTTTTTAAATTCGTATTTTTAAGGTGAAATATCGGGGGAAATGGATAAGAATTGTGCCAACCAGACGGCTGAAGCCAAAATTATGAAATTCGGTGTGAACGTTTCACGGACTATGTGGACGCAGAAGATGAAGTGATTTTAAGAAAATTGTATCCTAGACTCACTTCCAGTTATAAGATGGTGCCATAGAAAAATGTATGAGAAATATACGAAAAAGATTATTTCTATCAAAATAAGGCTAAACTATTCCAAAATTAGTTGAAATATTCGAATTGAATGTAGTATTGAGATGTGCCCAATTCCTAATCGAATCTTAATAAGGACTAGGCGTTACTCTCTCTACTAGGTTGGATGTTGTATATCCTGAATGACATAACAAGATTTATCTGTCAAAATTGGTCAAAATGGTGTAATTTGTGAGCGTATAATGTTTGTGTATGTTATGCCTCGATTGAACGTCACGAGTTCACTAATGCAGCCATGAGATGCGAATAAAAAGGAGTTCACTGCCCATCGGCCCTTAGAGTTAATGACAGCATTTGAACTGCTGGTATTTCAAATGCCATGACTTTCGTCGTATTGGTGTTAGCTCCTGTACCATTCCGTATGAATAATTAGCATTCGGGTGTAAAATTGATCAGACAAAAAACTGTATATCAATGTAACTACATACAGATTTGCAAACATTTATTTGTTGTAAATGTATATACATATGTATATGTAAAATTCACCATAAAAAAATAATGAATATGTAATAAAAATCTTGAGTACAGTTCATTGAAAACGGCAAAGTGTCCTGTTGGTTAATTAAAAACAAATAAATTTTTTTTCGATGAAAAATTTTTATTTTTTTATTGACTTGAATTATTTTATTACTACTTGCACGAATATTGTTATTGTGCGAATGGAACGCTCCAACGACGGCAAAGTTGAGTGCTCTCTACAGCAGGACAGGTTTCAATCTAAAAAAATTGGCCCAATTACGCGCGAAACTTCTCACCGGCGTTAAATGTAATTTAATTCTGAGATATTTCATATTTCAATTGGAATTATAATGACACGTATGAAATTGTGTTGACCCATATTTAAAAATTAATTTGGACATATATACATTGTTGTGATGTACACTTGTTTATTATGAGCAAATATAATACAAAGTAAATTTATATTCTTATGTTTGAGCAATTGATCCTTTGGTGAGAATCTCAATATCACATATTATATACAAAAGAAAATAAAAATATGTAGTTCTATATCAAATTAATTGAAATTTTGATTTTGTGTTCAGCTTGTTTTAACTGATTTATGAATTTCTTGTGTGACTTTAATTGAAACCATGCTTTCATATGTACACTCAATTTTCTTTGGGTGTATTTATAATATAAATAGTGCAACATTCTTTCATTTTTATCACCACAGAAGATGAAGGGGACTCAAACAAGCACATATTTCATTAATTTTATTTAAAAATAAACAAATGTGATAACATTCAATCACACGGGTCACTAAAATATTTAGAATTCCTTTTAGAAATGTCTGTCTGTCTGTTGCTCACAGAACAGAAAAAAGTGTTTCAACAAGTTTCCAAGTTAACACACGATCAACCTTCAGGTAAATAAGTTTTCACATTCGTTTGAATGAGTTCTCGAAAACAACGACATTATTTTTGATGAATACTTCAAAGATTTTAATATTTCAAATCAGGGTCGCCATGGAAACATAAAAAACATCATTCATAATTTAGATTAATATGAGAACATTTCGTTACAATATCTCATAGAATATGAACACATATTTTGTATCTCATGCTTTTGATAATCGGAGTTGCCAACTTTTGATGATTTATCAGCATTTTGTTGACAAGATGAATTATAAATTACGTTTTTAATATCGTAGGCTCTAGTGCGTGAGATTTAACTTTGTCTTTCATAGTGGGATGTTGAAAAATTGAAATATGAACATATTAGTGTCTGCAGCTCGTCACTGGCTTTCATAGTCGGAATTTTGTAGTCGGTATATCCATCTATTCAAATTTGCATCAAATTAACTATTAATAACAAGTAAGGAAAGGCTAAAGTCGGGCGGGGCCGACTATATGATACCCTACACCACTCCCTGCGTATATACCTCGCTTTTGTTACTAAACCCAGGTGTTTCATGGGAGCAATTTTATGAAGTTCATATAAATTATACAGATTACTATAAATTCATCTTTAGTCATATTTCACGAATATTGTAAATAATATGATAATTGATCCAATTATCCGGCAGACAAATACAAATTTTACAGTAGTAATAGGATGAATCGGATCGACATTTGAAAGGGGATCTATTACAATATGGAGTAATAGAGTAGAATGGGCCTCATTTGGGTTATTCCGAAGTATGGACACATAATTAGTTGAAATATAATATAATCTGCAAAATTTGAAAAAAAATCCGATGTAAAATTTGCGTCCTTGAGGGTTAAAAATTAAAATGGGGCCATTTGTAAGGGCGCTACATTAAAAAGTGTTTCCATATAGATCAAAGTAGATATTCTTAGTTGAAATATGACATGATATGCAAAATTGTATCGAGAAAAAGAACTACTATTTAACGATTTTTAAAACACGATAAAAACGATTTTTAAAACATTTTAACGAGCAATCAGAAAAAACTCAAAGTATAAGTAGGGGGTGTTTTTAGTGGGTTCTAAAAAATTTAAAAAGAAGTAAAAAAGGCGTTAAGTTCGGCCACGCCGAACTTTATATACCCTCCACCATGGATTGCATTCCACATAGACTTCCGATTTTCGTAAAGGTGCAGCAACATCACAGTATTTTTTTTAATATAGCCGAACCAAATAAGAATATATAAAAAATTATAAATAAATATAAAATTTTATTATTTCAAACCACGCTTATAAGGCAAGGCTACCAATATGTTTATACTATATATATGAAAATAATAGTACTATTCCATCCTATTCTAATTCCAAAAGTACAAATTTTGAAAATCCATTTGAACATCATGATTCGACCAATTTTTGCCGTAAAAGTAAAAAGTATGAATTTGAAAAAATCTTTTTATTTGTGTGCCTATGCAGTCAGAGGAATGTATACACAGAAGTCCATTATTCTAGCTGCGGCCATATGGTTGGTACCATTTTTATCCCATTTTTGCTCACTTTACCCCCTTAAGAGTTCGACTTTCTAAAATCTCTTTATTTTACGTGTTTTCGTCATTAAAGGGATGTGCACTCCGCATTTCACCATTCTAGCTGTAGCCATTTAGTTGGTACTATTTTTATCACTTTTTTCCATTTCACCCCTTTAAGAGTACGACTTTCCAAAATCTCCTTATTATAGAGGGGTGTAAATACAGAATTTCATCATTCTAGCTGTTGTCGTTTAGTTGGTACTAGTTTTATCCCTCCGTACCCATTGTATCCCTTGAAAGTACGAATTTGGAAAAAACCTTTTATTTTTCGTGGCTACGCAGTCAGGGGAATCTATACTCCGAATTTCATGACTCTGGCTGCAGTCATTTGGTTGGTTCTATTTTTAACCCCGTTTATGTTAGGTGTCCACGCAATCAGAGGATACACCGTTATCATTATTCTAGGTGCAGCCGTGTGGTTGGTACCATTTGTATCCCTCTATTCCCATTTTACCCCTTAAAAGTAAGATTTTGGAAAAAATACTTTTATAATATTTATCTACTCGATTAGAGGAAAGTACACATCGAATTTCGTGTTTCTAGCTGTTTTCGTTTAATATGTACCATTTTTATCCCTTTTTTGTCCCATTTCACCCCCTACAAATAAGAATCACTTTATGGTGCACGTTTTTTCTATAAGGTGAATGCGCATACCAAATATCAAGCAAATATAAACAGACATATTCAATAAACATGCTTAAACGACTACAGCTAGAATGATAAAATTCTAATTGCGTAGAAACGTCAAGGGGGTAAAAATGGTACCAACCAAATGGACGCAGCTGGAATCATGGAATTCGGTGTATACATTCCTCTGACTGCATAGACACGCAAAATATTTTTTTTTCCAAATTCGTAATTTTTCTTTTACGACAAAAATTGGTTGAAACATGAAGTTAGGTTATTTTGCACTATGTACGTCTGATAATGGATTTTCAAAATTTGTACTTTTGGAATTCAAATATAATGGAAATACAACCAACTGTAGCACCCACTATCTATATTTATGGCCTTGAAAATATTTTTGAAAATATAAATATAAGAATATTTATTTTTTGAATTGACGTATTGGTAGCATTACCTTATAAGCGTGGTTTGAAATAATTAAAATATTATACTTATTTATAAAATTAATTTTTCAATATTTGTATTTGTTTTGGTTTGGCTATATTAAAAAAAATATATTTTCCTTTAATATTACAGCACTTCTACGAAAACCGACAACCTCTGTGGAATGCAATCCATGGTGGAGGGTATATAAAGTTCGGCCCGGCCGAACTTACCGCCGTTTTTACTTGTTAATCTTTCGGATAATTGTATTTTTCGAATACGAGGACAGTTCAATAAGTAGTCGAAATCAAAGAGAAAATATTTTTCCCAAAATAAAAATCAGTTAATGTGGAAGCTTACTTCTCATGAAAAGTCCTTGAATGAAATCAAGGAAAAACTTGATAATTTGTATGGCTCCAACAAAAACAATGGTAATTGTTATGAAACTGAAATGATACAATGAAAATTGTATCATGGTCTCAATGGTAAGCCCCTTTATCTATGCAATCAGAGGAATGTATACACCGAATTTCATTATTCTAGGTACAGCCGTTTGTTGGTACCATTTTTATCCCTCTATTTCTATTTTACCGCTTAAAATTACGAATTTGGAAAAAATACTTTTATATTATGTATTTACTCAATTAGAGGAATGTATACACCGACTTTCGTGTTTCTAGCTGTTGTCGTTTAATATGTACCATTTTTATCCCTTTTTTGCCCCCTACAAATAAGAATCACTTCATGGTGCACGTTTTTGCTATAAGGGGAATGCGCATACCAAATATCAAGCAAATATAAACAGACATATTCAAAAAACATGCTTAAATACGCTAAAATATTAGGTATTATTATGGGTATTTTTAGTGCTTGTGAGGGAAAATTTTTTCCCTTTGGGCCGATTTCGCCCCATTTCAATCCCAACCGATCTACGACTATAACACGCATTTATGGAAAATTTGATCGTTCTAGCTCCTTTCGTTTAGATGCTAGCGTGCTTTCGACAGACGGACAGACGGACGGACGGACATGGCTAGACCGTCTTATCATTTTATGACGACCAAGAATATATATATATATATATATATGTATAGGGTCTCAGGTCGATATTTCAAGGTGTTACAAACGGAATGACAAAGTTAGTATACCCCCATCCTGGAGGTGGATGGTATAAAACACCTCTAATAGAGTCGATACATAATATAAAAGTATTTTTTCTAAATTCGGGGTTTAAGGGGTTAAATGGGGATAGAGGGATAAAAATAGTACCAACCAAACGGCTACTCCTAGAATAATGAAATTCGGTGTATATATTCCTCTGATTGCGTGGACACATAAAATAAAGAAATTTTTCGAAATTCGTACTTTTAGGATGTAAAATGGAAAAAGGGAATAAAAATTGTACCAAACAAAGGGACGCAGGGAGAACCATGAAATTCGCTGTATACATTCCACTGACTGAGTAGACACGAAAAATAAAAAGGTTTTTCCAAATTCGTACTTTCAAGGGATTCAATAGGAGCAGAGGGATAAAAATGGTATCAACTAAAAGGATACAGTTGGAACGACGAAATTCGGTGTGTACATCCCTCTAATTGCATAGTCACGTTAAATACATGGATTTTCGAAAGTCGTACGTTTAAGGGGTAAAATGCGAAAAAGGGGATAAAAATGGTACCTACAAAATGGCCGCAGATAGAATCATGGAATTCGGTGTATACATTCCTCTGACTGCATAGCCACGTAAAATATTTTTTTTCCAAATTCGTACTTTATTTTGTTGCTTTTACGACAAAAAATTGTAGAATCATGAGTTGTCTTATACTGCGTACGTGAGAGCTAAGGTATTTTCAAAATATATACTTTTATAATTAAAATAGGATGGTATTTCCAACCAACCAAACGATTGTAGCTGAAAATACACTATCTATCCCCCAATATTTAGGGTTGCTGCCTTATATTTACTTTATGAATTGAAGTATTATTTCCATTATATATATACATAGTATGAAAATATTAGTAGCATTGGCTTATTAATTAAATTTCTGATTTTCATACATTTGAAATTTGTTGCGGACATTCCTCTTGTAGAAAGAGGAAATAAAGTTTTAGCGGGCGATATGGGACAAAAAGGGATAAAATATGGTACCAATGATAGGACAACAGCTAGAGTCATGAAATTCGGTGTTTACATCGCTCTAAATGCATAGACGCGTAAAATATTGGGATTTTAGTAGTTTTAAGGGATATAATTGAAAAAGGGGATAAAATGGGACCTACCAAACCGCTGAAGTTGAAATCGTCAAATTCGGTGTATACATTCTCGAAACAAAAAGGTTTTTTTTTTTTGAAATTTGTACATTTGGGCGAAGAATGTGGGAAAGTGGATGTCTTTAAAATTAGTACTTTTCTTATCAAAATAATAATTCACAATTACAGCATTGTATTTATATAGTAGTTGATTTTAAACAGTGCGCTTAAGTATACATTATAGTTTGAAATATTAAACAAATATTGTAATGTGCATAAACATATCACAATTTTCGTAATATGGTACTGTACTTTTATGTAAAGTCGACATCCTTTAATCTGCTGGTAATACTGTGGAAAGCATTCCGTGGTGGAGGGTATATAAGATTCGGCCCGGCCGAACTTAACGCCTTCTTACTTGTTTATATTAAAAATTATTTTTTAATTTTCATATTGGGGCTAGTTTAAGAACAATGAATATTGACACCATTTTTGAAAAGTGAAGAATGACCCAAAATAGTTTTTTTTGTATGATTTTGCATTTTAAAATAAAATTATTTTCGAAATTAAGGATTTGTTCATTTTTTATTTCTACTTCTTCATTTATATATCGCAATTTCATTAAAATATCATAATTTCAATAACAGTACCATGCACTTCCATGTGAAGTGGATATTCTATTCTATTCATATTCTACCGGCCGAACTTAACATAATTTTACTTGTTTTTTATTTGAATTTAGTTCGAAAATACTCAAATCAAGTAAAATTTACTCAAATTACTAATTTAAACCACAAATGTACTTAAGTATTTTTTTGCCTCCATTTTAGAAGGCTCCATCTTCAAACTTGTGCTTCATTAAGCGACGGTGAGAATTATCCGGTTTCGGTTTTCTAACCCATTGGAAAAACTATGGCATAATCTTAGGCTATACAAATAATCATTTAAAAGCTATTGATTTGAAATGCTTAAAGTGTTTATTTACAGTGTGAAAAAATAAAATATGTACATGAACATGAAAGCATGATTATGAAGGAAGGTGTTGGTTGGCAAATCTCTCGGAAATATTTGAGCTTTATTCAGTCTCACAATACAATTCAAGCTCTAACCGGAAACTGATTATAGTAAACAAATAAATACCTATACTAAGAAGGGTACTTGTCGTATTTTATTAGAAAGATAATTTTATGACATTAGTGTTGGAATATAACTTGAGATATGGAAGCCCAATATAATACGATTTTAGTATTAATTTTACTAGAAGTATTGTAATATTTTAAATATTTAATTTAATTCCATAAGCACAACCAGTCCCAACATTTTTAATGTTATACAGACAATTTTTATCCAATTTTCCATTTTACTCCCTTAAAAGTGCGAATTTTGAATAATCGACGCAATTAGAGGGATATAGAGGGTGATTTTTTAAGAGCTTGATAACTTTTTTTTTTAAAAAACGCATAAAATTTGCAAAATCTCATCGGTTCTTTATTTGAAACGTTAGATTGGTCCATGACATTTACTTTTTGAAGATAATTTCATTTAAATGTTGACCGCGGCTGCGTCTTAGGTGGTCCATCCGCTTAGTCCAATTTTGGCATTTCCACGTTTTCCGGCGACGAATCGAAAATTGGTGGTCATCATTAATACTGGCCGATACAGCTGCGATATTTTCTTCAGTTCGCACTCTACGTAAGCGTGTTGGTGGTTTAATGTCCAACAATGTAAATTTGGTGCGAAATTTAGTCACAATAGCCCGAATAGCCGCTTCAGTGGGTCGATTAAACTGACCATAAAATGGAAGCGCGCAATGAACTTTCTTAACAGAGCACGCATTTTGATAATAAAATTCAATAATTTGCAAGCGTTGTTCGTTTGTAAGACGATTCATGATGAAATGTCAATGCATACTGAGCATCTTTCTCTTTGACACCATGTCTGAAATCCCACGTGATCTGTCAAATACTAATGCATGAAAATCCTAACCTCAAAAAAATCACTCTTTACAAACCGAATTTCAGTATTCTACCAGCAACCGATTGGTTGGTATCATTTTCATCCTTCTGTTCCCATTTTATCCCTTTGAAAGAACGAAATTTGAAAAAGTATTCGGAGGAATTTGCCCGTTTGGAAACCTTGAAAAATCTTTCTATTTTACGCGTCTATGCAATCAAAGGAATGTGTTCACTAAATTTCATGATTCTATCTGCTGCCATTTGATTGTTACTATTTTTATCCCTTTTCCCCATTTTAGCCCCTTAAAAGTAAGAATTTCAAAAAAACCCTTTACTTTACGTGTCGACGCAGTTAGAGGGATGTACACAGCTAATTTCATTGGCTGTAGGCGATTGGTTGGTACAATTTTTACTCCTATGCTCCCATTTTATCCCTTGAGAGCATGACATTTGGAAAAATCTTTTTATTTTGCGTATCTATTCAGTCAGAGGAATGTATACACTGACTTTCATTATCTACTCAATTAGAAGATTGTACACACCGAATTTCGTGTCTCTAGCTGTTGTCGTTTTGGTAGGTACCATTTCTATCGCTTTTTGTTCAATTTCATCCCCTGCAAATTAAAATCACTTTATGGCTATCACTGGAATCTGCATTCCCAATATCAAGTAAATATAAAGAGACAATTTAAAAAAACATGCTTAAATACTCTAAATGTTAAGGGTTATTGGGGGTATTTTCAGTCCTTGTGAGGCCAATTTTTCCTTGTTGATCCCATCCGACCTACAACTATTTATAAGACACATTTATGTCAAACTTGGACGTACTAGCTCATTTCGTTTAGATGCTAGCGTGCTTTCAACAGATGGACACACGGACAAGGCTAGATCGTCTTAGAATTTTATGACGATCAAGAAAATATGTATATTAGGCTGGGTCGCCGTCCATACAAATGGAAAAACAAGTTCCAGTCACCCCACGAAAATAAAGTTTGCATTGTTTAATGACGATTTGTAAAATATTTCGTTCCTAGATCAAGCCATCTGTGAGCTAAACGCTGCTGAAAATAACCTTAAAACCGGTGTATTTTTTTGTGTAACATTTTTCCCAATTTTTTTTCTGATTTTAATAGACCCTTGAAAGCACTTTAAATACAAATTTTGATTCTGGTCTTAGAGTAACTCATTGGTCGAATTATTGAACGTTTATAGTAACTTTTTGTGGATTTTCACAGTGACTACTGAAAACTTTTTCGTATTTGGTGGTAGTACGTTATAAAAAATAAAAAACTGCAGTCAATACCTTTCAAATGATGAAAATCGGAAAGAAATTGACGCCGCAGCGCTCATTTATGTAAAAAAAGTTTGAACAATTTGGCTCTGAAAACCATCTCCTGCATTAAAGTATTTCACAAAAATGGAGTCTGTGACGTAATTTTTCGTCCAATATTCATCATTTAGGCATCATTCGAAAGGTATTGATTCCTTCTATTTATTTTTAAATACACCTCTTACAAAATGCGTTCAAGAAATATGAGTAAAATCGATTTAAATGTCCAATAATACGACCAATGAGTTATTCTAAGACAAGAATAAAAATTTTTATTTAAAGTGCTTCCAAGGGTATATTAATTCAGAAAAAAATGGACAAAAATGCAACATAAAAAAAACAAGCAAGGAAAGTCTAAATTCGGGCGGGGCCGACTATATGATACCCTACACCACTCCCTGCGTATATACACCTGATTTTGATTACTAAACCCAGGTGTTTCATGGTGGCGATAAATTGCATCTTTAGTCAAATTTAACGAATATAGCAAAATTGATTGGCTGTGATAAATTTAATCTGAAGCGTTATGCAAAGAAATCAAAACTGATAATGAGCGGTGGCAATTTCTTTGCGTAATGCTCCACCTTTGCTGTAAGTGTTCCTAACTGATATATAACGTCTAAAATCGGAATCCATGGTCCACTTCATCAGTAAGTGTTCTTATGTGAAATAATCCATGATCTGGAAAATGTAATCCAGATCCGATGTAATATGAAGGATTTAAAACGATAATATTGAAAATTGGTGAGACAGTTGTATTTGGAAACATCGAATTTCCGGGTAGGTATTCCGAGAGTAAATCTAAAAATGTTGACAAAGATCCGATGACAAATGCAGATTTTACAGCGGTAATAGGATAAATTGGACATGGGCCATTATAGTTCCCTTGTAGGTATTCCTAGTAGAAATTAGATATTATCTGTAAAATCTTATAAAGAGCCGATGTAAGATATAGGTTCTGAAGCGGTAATATTGTAAAATGGAGGGACCATTTGTACGGGGATTATGCCAAAATATGGATACATATATTTTACTTTCACAGTAGGTATTCCTAGTTGAAATATAATATAATCTGCAAAATTTGATAAACTTCCGCTGTAAGATGTGGGTCCTAGAGGAGTAATAGTAAATATGGGGCCCATTTGTAAGGCCGCTACATTAAAAAGTGGACACTTATAGATCACTTTCAAAGTAGGTATTTTTAGTTGAAATATAACATGATCTGCCAAATTGTATCAAAACTCAACGCGCGATTTGGGTTCTAGAGCTGTAATAGAGTAGAATGGGTGCCCAATTTGTATGGGGGTTATACCAAAATATGGACCCATATATTTGACTTTCATAGTATGTATTCTTAGTTGATATGTAATATAATCTAGGGGGCCCAATTGTATGCCGGCTATACCAAAACATTGACCTATATAGCTGGTTTTCAAAATAAGCGTTTCTAGTATAAATGTAGCATTGTGTGGAAAATTTGATCCAGATCCGATGTACAATTTGCATTTTAGAGCAGTAGTATTGTTAATCGGAGGTACATTTGTATGTGGGCTATATCAAACCATAGACCCATGTGGTCCACTTTGACGTTAACTGTTTCTAGTTCAAATATAAGACGATTCTGAAAATTTCGTCATGATCCCATGTAAAATGTGTATTCAAGAGCAGTAATAGTGTAAATTATGGGGATATATAAAGGGTGATTTTTTAAGAGCTTGATAACTTTTTTTTTAAAAAAAACGCATAAAATTTGCAAAATCTCATCGGTTCTTTATTTGAAACGTTAGATTGGTCCATGACATTTACTTTTTGAAGATAATTTCATTTAAATGTTGACCGCGGCTGCGTCTTAGGTGGTCCATCCGCTTAGTCCAATTTTGGCATTTCCACGTTTTTGAGTAACAGAGACCCAATTGGTGCGAACGGCGACGAATCGAAAATTGGTGGTCATCATTAACACTGGCCGATACAGCTGCGATATTTTCTTCAGTTCGCACTCTACGTAAGCGTGTTGGTGGTTTAATGTCCAACAATGTAAATTTGGTGCGAAATTTAGTCACAATAGCCCGAATAGCCGCTTCAGTGGGTCGATTAAACTGACCATAAAATGGAAGCGCGCAATGAACTTTCTTAACAGAGCACGCATTTTGATAATAAAATTCAATAATTTGCAAGCGTTGTTCGTTTGTAAGACGATTCATGATGAAATGTCAAAGCATACTGAGCATCTTTCTCTTTGACACCATGTCTGAAATCCCACGTGATCTGTCAAATACTAATGCATGAAAATCCTAACCTCAAAAAAATCACTCTATATATGGAGGCTATATCTAAATCTGAAGCGATTTCCTCCAAATTCAATACCGATCGTCACTGGCCAAAAAAGTAATTTTCACCAAATTTTATGACAATCGGTCGACAATTGCGATCTGTAGAGTGCGGACAAGCTTAGATAGACGGCAGACGGACGGATAGACAGACATCGTTAAATCGATTCTGGTGGTGATTCTAAGCCGATTAAAGCCACTTAAAAGTGGGTGTAGCTCGATTATTTCTTGGTGTTACAAACATCTGGCGGAAAACTAACTTATAATACCCTAGTCCACGAAGTGGTGTAAAAACATGATATATAGGGTTGTTTTCAGGAGCGTTTAGCTCGTAGAAGGCTTGACCCAGTGACGAAATATTTTGTAGATCATCATTAAATAATCCAATATTAATTTCTGGGTGGGGGTGACCGCTGCAATTTATTTTCGTGATCCATCCGGCATCCTGGAAGTGGAGGATATAAAAAATAAATGCACATAAGTATTTCTTCATTTTTGCAGATATGGGGATTTTTAGAGTATTATAATATTGAGTCAGTATTTAAAAATATCATTTTTTGAAATGGGATATTAGGTAGCGTTGATTTTAGACAATTTTTGATTTGTAGTTGTAGTGCACACTGGTCCCAAATCCATAATTTTTGGCAAAAATTCAGAAAATTTAAATTTGAAATTGTATATTTTTTCTTTATGGCAACATTCCAAGCTATGAAGAAAATGTATTGGAGGAAACTAGGTGGCGATATCGCAAGCCTGAAGTTGACCATTCAAACAAGTGGGATTAATTTGGGTCTACATCTATATATATAAAAGTCAATGTGTGTCTGTGTGTATAGGACGCCAGACTTTTAAAACAATCAAAAATTACTCATTTTATCTTCCAAAGCATACGAAGTAGGAGAATAGGGAAAAATGAACCCGTGCAACGACGGGTACCAAATACTAGTCAGTTATACACAGTACTTCAAATTAAGAAGTAAAAAGAAAATAATTAAGTGACTATATTATTGAAATTGAAGGCCTGCGTAAGTACTTGAAAAATTATATTTAACATTTTGTAATTACTGTAGTCTTTTTAGGTTTCTTAAGTGTTTTAATTTTGTAATTCGTAGAGAGCATTGCCCATAAATGTCGTGGACAAAAAGTTATATGTAGGACTCAACTTGACTCAAAATGTAAATGATGTGAAAGTGTTCGTCTTGCTCTTTAGTTTACGTTGGAATTAATAGGGCTGTTTTTCTTTAAGTCGGGATAACAAGCTGCGATAACAAAAACTTTAATAAAAATTTAATTTTTCGTCCAAATTAAAAAAATATTTTTTCACATTGTCACCAACTACAATATAAATATATGTATCAAAAGAAATTTTCAAAAAAATATTTGTTTTCACACACACATTGACATTGATTTTGGCGACAATTTTAAAAAAGAATTTTTTATTTTGAGTGAAATTTTAACATTTAATTTAGATTTTTGTTATCGCAGCTTAGTTATCCAGTCTTAAAGGAAAACAGCCACAATATCTCGTCAGCATTTTTCGCCAAACTCCTACAATTGTCAGTTTATTTTAGTTCAATTTTCGACTAGCCATAGTACACATATTCGATCATATCTCTGAATCAGATTTGTGTAAGAGACCAATCAAGATCTAATTTTAAAGGTATTTCAATTACATTTAAAATGGTGTAAAACATCATTAAATTTTCTGTACACATGTAGACATTTTATATTATTTCCTGAAATAATTATATAAATTGCATTGTCAAGCTAAATATTTGCTATATATATAATATATGCTATATTTTTCTTTTGTAATAATTTTCTGAAAAACACATTTCATCAAAGCGAGCTAAGTTTCATTCTTTAAGCTTTCACGTTGTACTAAAAAATACTCGAGCTAGACCCACCTTTAAGTATACGGATCGGCTTAGAATCGATTTAACGATGTCTGTCTGTCCGTCTGCAGTCCATCTAAGCTTGCTCGCACTCTACATGTCGCAATTGTTGTCTGATTATCATGAAACTTGGCAAAAGTTACCTTTTTTGGCCAAGGACGATTGGTATAGAATTTGGAAAAAATCGGTTCATATTTAGATATAGCCTCCATACAAATATTCCTATAATTTACACTATTACTGCTCTAGAATACACATTTTACATCAGGATCGTGCTATATTTGAACTAGAAACAGCTCACGGGAAAGTGGACCACATCGGTCTATGTTTTGATATAGCCCCCATATAAATGTACCTCCGATTTACACTATTTCTGCTCTAATATGCATAGAATAGAGTAGAATATATAGATAGATTTTGAAAGCCAGCTTTATAGGTCAATGTTTTGGTATATGCCCCATACAAATGCCCCCCCCCCCCCCCAGTTTACACTATTATTGCTTTAGAACCCACATTGGATCTTGATAAAATTTGGCAGATCATATTATATTCCAATAAAGAATAACTACTTTGAAAGGCATATAACGGCCCACTTTTTAATGTAGCGCCGTTACAAATGGGCCCCCACTTTTATTATTACCCCTCTAGGACCCACATTTGACATCGGATCTTGTTCAAATTTTGCAGGTCATGATATATTTCAATTAGGAATACCTACCGTGAATGAGAACTATATAGGCCCATGTTTTGGCACAGACCCCAACTGTTGTTATTGACCCCCATCAAATGTCCGTCCGTTTCATCCTATTACCGCAGTATAATCTGTACTTGTCATTGGTCAATTTTTTCAGATCATGTTATATTTACTTTATTCGGAATATCTGCCGAAGATCAATTACCATATTCGTTAAAAAGATGAATTTATAGTATACTGTATTATTTATAGGAACTGAATAAAATTGCTCACATGAAACATCTGAACTCAGAAAAAAGTTAACTCTATAGTGAGTTAAAATGAACTAATATCTAGGAAATGTGAAGTTCGTATAGCGCTAAAGCAATATTTCCTCATATAAAATTCAAACTTTTCCTTGAAAGTAGTATATGCTTTGAACTTGATTCTAGTTCAAATTTCCTCAAGCATTTGGCTTGATATTTACTCAATCTGAGGGAAATTGCTTTAAGTTTTTCCTCAATTTTTATTAAATTTGAGTAAATTTTTCAATAAACTAAGTAAATTTTTTACTAGATCTTAAATAAAATGTTGCTGAAATTTTTACTCAAATGAAGTAAATATTTTAAGATTTGCTGATTTTTCCTCAAAACAACTAAATTTTTACTTTAACTTAGGAAAATATTACTCGATGCAAGGAAAAAATTTAACTTAAAATAAGTTAAATTTAACTAGTTCAAGCAAATTATTTTGTTTCAGAGTATGCACAAATAATAGAAAAAATGACCACATGAACTATTTCTGAACAGTTCCATGATACCTCTACCATAAAGAGTTGAGCTATTACTCCATGATTGTTGCGAGTGCAATATAGGCGCCTTCACAGTGGTTGTTTAGAATAATACTTGAAGTATTTAAGAAATAAGTCTCTGCAAACGAACGAGAATTGCTTCTTAGAGTAATATTCAAGAATTTTCCAAGCAATTTCAAGTGATTTTTTATAAGTTCATTTATACTTAAATGTATGAAGAATTCGGCATAAATTTCACTTACTTATTTTTCACTTATTTTTAACAAAAAAATTTTTTTTAGTTAAATTTTTTACAAAACTGGAGTAAAATTGTTGAACTAAATTGGAGTATGGATAAAAGTTTTAAAATAATCACCACATAAAACCCAGATTAGACTAAAGGTCCCACTACATATTGCGCTATTAGTATTTAAAATTTTAATAAAGTCACATTCGCCGTTTAGGCGTGATTGTGGAACAAACGGTTACGCTAACAAATGACAAACGAGAGATATTATAATTTTAATAGGTTCGACTTAGGTGCATATTTTGCGGCGTTGATTATTGAATTTAAAAGCTCATTTTTTAAGCGCAGAATTAAGATTTTTATAAGCAGAAATTATTATACCATCTACTAGGGTATTATGTCTTTGTGCAGTTGTTAGTACCACCCAAAAAGAAAGCGAGACAGACTTACAGGAACATTGCAATAAGGTCATATTGAGAAATAATGTCATATTACTTTGTTTCCATAGACGAAGTGAAATAAAACCACTATTGCATTATGATAATTTTTGAGTAATATGTATCTTTAGTACTGACGTACAATCAGTGTCAGTGACTTATTAACGCTCTCCTCAGATTTAACAAACCCTAAATATTAATACATAAAAAGTTTAGGTCCAAGCGACAAACGGTATTATTATTTAAAAGCCATAAAGTTTTTGGGATCATGTTCAAATTTTAATACATTGTTTCCCGGTAGTCACTGATATAAATCATTCGGAAACAATAATTCTATTGATATAAATCACATCTCTCTTTTGTTAATTCAATTAGACAAATAATGGAAATTTTGTTACATTTAAGTTTCGAATTCAAGGAATTTAATTCAATTTAATTAGCTTTAGTGATCTCAACATCGGCAGAGGGAAGAACATTGGCATATTGTGCAGCATTTACGCCATCGACTGCAAATAAACAAAGATTTCTCTTGGTTATGCGCACATTCATTAGTGTCATTAACTTACAAGTGTAAACGGGACGGTAGCCGGCTTCATCGGCAATGTAGTGGACACCAACGCGGAGACCCTCGGGTGAAATGTAAGCGAAGGATCCTTCAATCTTTTGGGCTGGCTCATTGCTGCCAACAACATTGACGCTGGTACCACGAGCCTCAGCATGGATGCCGTTCTCGGTTTCGTACTCATAGGCGAAGTTGCCATCTACAGCAGGTTCCAATTTCTGTTCAACAATACGAGCTACATTGGCCGCCACGTCAGGTCTGTATTGCTTGAGCTGGTTGTCGTAGTGACGGCGTTGATTGTAGTAGTCGCGGTTATTGTAATAACGGCCATCGTAATATTGGCCTTGTTGATATTCGCCACGTTTGTCGGCAACAGCAGCTGAGGCCAGGGCACACACGCAGCCAAAGACAATTAAAGAGATGAAGAATTTCTGCGAAATAAAATAAAACTTTTAATAATTTCAAAGGATTTCACTATCTCTCTAAGGAATCCATGTTACCATGTTTATTTTTTGGCAAATTTGCTGTGTATATCGCTTGATTACCGCCGCGTTGAAACTGTAACGCATCTCACAACAATTCGACAATTTATAGTCTGCATTCTTCAATTTGCCAAAACAAAGCTTTAGACTTCCAGAAAATTGTGACCAAAATTGTTGTTTTTTTATGGTCAAAACATTTGAAATTATTTATGCATAATTCTCATGTGTCCGCATATGTCTCAATGGAATTTCTTTAAGTGCTTCATTATTTCATTTTGGTTTGCTTTAATTTCCGTTCATTATTCTATGAATTTTAATCGCTGAAAACGTTGATGTTGAGATTGTTGTTCTTATTGACAATTTCTGCTTGGTGCTGGAAATGGTTCATAACCTTAATACTAGTCTGAGATCTCAAAGTCAAGTGTAACGAGACTTTTGAAAAATAGTTCTTAGTTTGTTATAACTAAATGTATGTTCTTTAATATAATGTAACCTATAATATAATGTAACCTAGGTTGACAGGATATGCTACTGTTAATATAGATAAATAATACTAGTTTACAATATAGACATATTTTTATGTATTTCGCACCAAGCTTTGCGGAATGCTTACCTGGCTGTCTAGCTATATAAGTGCCAGCCTGTGATATCGTATGTGCTGTTATCTGGGAATACACTTTTGCAGTGCGAACTGTTCTGTAGAGACCAAGACCAAAATCCGGTCTCACAGGACGAACTCAATGGCGTAAACCCTTCCGCCCTCATTCGTCGGATTGAAAATCATGTTTTACCTGTGCATTTAAAACCTACACCGTTTCGAGGAAAAGTATATTTCAAATTATTTTCGCGTCAAATGTAATACCAAGAAATAATCTAGACCCACCTTTAAGTATACCGATTGGCTGTGATATCTTTATGTCCGTCCGTCTGTCTGTGCTATGATCGCCGTGAAATTTGGCTGGAGTAACATTTTTCTGATAGTGACGGTCGGTATTGAATACGAACGCCATCCGATTAACACCTCATATTATTACTTTAGAATGCGCATTTTACACCGGATATTTATCATATTTCTCAGATCATGTTATATTTCAACTAGGAATAGCTATCATGAAAGTAAACTAGGTGGTTCCATCTTTTCAATTAGCACTCTAGAGCCCACATCTAACAACGGATATTGATCAAATTTCCCACATTACTTTATATATCAAATATAAACACCTAGTGTGAATGTCGCCTATGGGCCCCATATAAATGTCCCTCCGAATTGCCCTATTACACCGTGCGACACCACTTTTTGGACCTGAACTAGAGATGTGCGCGTGAGTGATTATTGGCTCACGTTCACGCACGCTCACGAAGGAAAAAAATTAAATCACGCACGTTCACGCACGAAGATTTTTTCGTTACTCACGTTCACGCACGCTCACGTGAGTAAAATAAATTTTGCTCACGATCACGCGTGATTCACGCGTGAATCACGTGATTCACGTAAATCACGCAAACAATTTCCACAAAGATATACATTTTAAATCGAAATGAGTAACGCCCCGCAAATCGGAAAAATATTTAATTTAATTATTTAAAACACTCTACGTTTGCGTTGTTTGTTTTAAATTCATATTTTTAAAATAGTATACAATATTACAGTGGGGTATACCGTATAGTTTTAACGCAAAATAAGTTAGAAATCGGACACTGACATAAAATACAAGTACAAATAAACACAGCATTAATTGAATTAACACTAAGGATATAAATGCAGTGCATAGTGTTGGTGCAGGGAATGCTTACTTAAATAATAGAAAAAAATAGATATTATACCTACACTGAAGCACTCTGTTTTAGAAATAAATATGTCTATGACTTTTATTTTGAATGGAAAATTTCACATTTTTAAACGAAATTAAATGAAAATAAAAGAATTAATAAATATGTGCGACTCACAAAAAAATCACGTGATTCACGCAGAAATTAGACTCACGCACATTCACGCACGAACATTTTTTCGGTCCTCACGTTCACGCACGCTCACGTGAGTAAAATAAATTTTGCTCACGTTCACGCGTGATTCACGCGTGAATCACGTGATTCACGCAATTCACGTGAGTGGCGCCCATCTCTAACCTGAACAAGACCATATGTGCATGTAGTAAAACAGTGTATGGAGTAAACTGTTTTTCATTTGACGATCTTTCCTCCTTTTTACAGAAGTTTTAATTTCCAAAGAATGTTTAAATAATTTATTTTCTAGCTGCGGTCATTTTTTATCCGTTTTTCCCATTTTAGCCCTTAAGAGTGCGACTTTCTAAAATATTCTTATTTTATTTGTCTGCCAAATTAGATGAATATATACACCAAATTTCATCATTCTAGCTGTAGCCCTTTAGTTGGTACCATTTTCATCCCATTTTATCCCTTTAGAGTTCGATTTTCTAAAATATATTTATTTTACTTGTCTACGAAATTAGATAAATGTATACAACGAATTTCACCATTCTAGCTGTAGCCGTTTAGTTGGTACAATTTGTATGCCTCTGTTCCTATTGCATCCCTTGAAAGGACGAATTTGGAAAAACCATTTATTTTTCGTGTCTATGGAGTCAGAGGAATGTATACTCCGAATTTCATGACTTTAGCTGCAGTCATTTGGTTGGTACAATTTTTATTCCCTTTTTCCACTTTAACCCCAAAAAGTACGAAATTAAAAAAAAACATTTATTTTACGTGTCTATGCATTCAGTGGAATGTATACACCGATTTTCATTATTCTAGGTGCAGCCGTTTGGTTGGTACAATTTGTATCCCTCTATTCGCATTTTACCCCTTAAAAGTACGAATTTGGGGAAAAAGTTTTATATTATGTATCTACTCAATTAGAGGAATGTACACACCGAATTTTATTTTTCTAGCTGTCGTTTGATAGGTACGATTTTTATCCCTTTTTGCCCCCATTACCCAATATAAAGTAAGTAAAACCAGACATATTGAAAAAATATGTTTAAATATTCTAAAATATTAGGGGTTATTAGGTTTTATTTTTAGTCCTTGTGAATGAAAAATTTTTCCCTTTGGGCCGATTTCGCCCAGTTTCAATCCCAACCGATCTACAACTATACGACGCATTTATAGAAATTTTGGACGTCCTAGATCCTTTTGTGTAGATGCTGCTTTCAACAGACCGACGGATGGACGGGCGTGTCTAGATCGTCTTAGAATTTTATGACGATCAAGAATATATATACGCTATAGGGTCTCAGGTCGATATTTCAAGGTGTTACAAATGGAATGACAAAGTTAGTATACCCCCATCCTAGAGGTGGAGGGAATACAAACAAATAAGGAAAGGCTGAAGTCGGGAGGCCCGACTATATGATACCCTCCACTTTCTACTCCATTGCAATTCAATCGATTCGGTGAGGATTCACCATGTATGTCTTCACAGGAAATATAACGTGTTCAGATCAACGCCTGCTAAAATATGTTTTTTTTTCTAGAGCAGAAAAAGTCAAATCTGGAGCGACAATTGTATGGGCGCTATAAATGGGAGAAATATGAGGTGTTCCGCCAATTTCTATTGAAATCTTTTAACTTATGTGGTTTTTAGAGCAAAAGAAGATACACTGAGAGCGAAATTTGTATAAGAGTTATACATAAATCAGAAAAGATCTGACTTATTTCCACCGTAGCTGTATCTGTTGAAAATATAAGGCGTTGTACTTAATTAAAGTATTGAAAAGGATAAGATATGTTGTTTCTTGAGTGGAAAAGTTAAATTGAGAGCGAAATTTGTATGGGATATAAATCTATATCAGAACCGATCTGGCTGGACTTTCAACATAGGTGTTTTTATTTGAATTATATGGTACTGTTCCAAATTTAAAGCAAATCGAGAAAAAGATGTGTTTTCTAGAGCGTAAAAAATTAAATCGGGAGAGACATTTGTATGGGGCTATATGTAAATCTGAACCGATTTTCTTCAAATTATATAGGGTTCGTCCTTGGCCGGCAAAACTAACAAAAATGTTTGATAGTGTCGGACAATAATTGCGACCAGTACTTTGATTACAAAAATAGAAAAATAGATAGGTGGGACGGGCGGACAGACAGACGGACAGGGCTAAATCGACTCGGAAAGTGATTCTAAGCCGATTTGTATAATAAACGATGGGTCTATCTCGCTTCCTTTTGAATGTTACAAACAAGTGCACAAAGACATAATAACCTAGTGTTCTTACATTTATTTACAATCGGCTTCCACATTCCCCTTACCACAGACCTTCTAATAACTCCCACAGAAATAATCCGGCGGTAAGATAAATCTAAGTCCTTTCATACACATCTATAAGTCGGTTTAACATTTCTTTAATTTAGCATAGGAATATATGCATTTTTGTGGGAGGTACTAGAAGGGCGTGGCAATTTCACCCATCTTCGAACTTAAACTTAAGTTTGGGAAAAATATAAAGTTTTTGGGTTTTGAACCATTTCCAGCTTATTTGTTAATAGGAACAATAATCTCAACATCAACAATAATCTCAATAATGAACGGAAATTAAAGCAAACCAAAATGAAATAATGAAACTGTTAAAGAAATTTCATTGAGACATATGCGGACACATGAGAATTATGCATAAATAATTTCAAATGTTTTGACCATAAAAAACAACAATTTTGGTCACAATTTTCTGGAAGTCTAAAGCTTTGCTTTGGCAAATTGAAGAATGCAGACTATAAATTGTCGAATTGTTGTGAGATATGTTACAGTTTCAAAGCGGCGGTAACCAAGCAAATTTGCCAAAAAATAAACATGGTAACGTGGATTCCTTAGAGAGATAGTAAAATCCTTTGATATTATTAAAAGTATGACTTTATTTCGCAGAAATTCTTCATCTCTTTAATTGTCTTTGGCTGCGTGTGTGCCCTAGCCTCAGCTGCTGTTGCCGACAAACGTGTTGAATATCAACAAGGCCAATATTACGATGGCCGTTATTACAATAACCGTGACTACTACAATCAACGCCGTCACTACGACAACCAGCTCAAGCAATACAGACCTGACGTGGCGACCAATGTAGCTCGTATTGTTGAACAGAAATTGGAATCTGCTATAGATGGCAACTTCGCCTATGAGTACGAAACCGAGAATGGCATCCATGCTGAGGCTCGTGGTACCAGCGTCAATGTTGTTGGCAGCAATGAGCCAGGCCAAAAAATTGAAGGTTCCTTCGCTTACATCTCACCCGAGGGTCTACGCGTTGGTGTCCACTACATTGCCGATGAAGCCGGTTATCGTCCCGTTTACACTTGTAAGTTAATAACACTACTGAATGTGCAAATAACCAAGTGAAATCTTTGTTTATTTGCAGTTGATGGCGTAAATGCTGCCCAATATGCCAATGTTCTTCCCGCAGCCGATGTTGAGATCACTAAAGCTAATTAAATGACTTGAATTCGAACTTGATAGCCGCCATAAGAAACTTAAATATAACAAATTTTTCATTACTTATATCTAACTGGATTAACATAGTAAATATATTGTTTATGTCAGTAGTATTATTTTATTCCAAATTTCTTTATTTCAGTGTCTACCCCGAAACAATATATTAAAATCTGAATTTGATCCCAACAATTTAAAGTCTCTTAAAAAGGTGGTTGTTAAACCTGAAGAAAGGCACTTCAGCACTAGATGCTTTCTTAAAATGTAATTATCTAAATACGAATCGGTATTTGACCACTTTTTGGTGTGATTTTTACAAAAGAAATGCATAATCGTTGTAAATTTTGATTTTTCATCGGACGAAAATTCTCTATCATCACTCTTCTTGGAAGAGAGGGATATAACAGACCAAGGTTAGCAAAGTGGACCAATTTCAAGGCAACTATGATTGCCTACAAATTTAAAACTTATTATATCCACCACTACAGGATGGGGGTTTACTAACGTTGTATTTCCGTTGTAACACCTTTAAATATCGGCCTGAGATAGAAATGATAAAACGACAACAGCTGGAAACACGAAATTCAGTGTGTAAATTCCTCTAGTTGAGTCGATACATAATATAATAGTATTTTTTCCAAATTCGTTCTTTCAAGGGATAAAATAGGAATAAAGGGAATTGACTTGATGTATTATTTCGATATATACAGTATAAAAATGTTGGTAGTCTTGCTTTGTTTGATTTAAATAATTAAAATTTTATATTTATTCATAAAATTATTTTTTCAATTTTTTTTGTTTTGTTTGTCTATTTAAAAAAATCTTGTAATTTTAATGCACTTCTACGTAAATCGGCGGCTTCTGCGGAATCCAATCCATGCTGAAGGGTATATAAAGTTTCTTTACTTGTTTTTTATAACATTATTTTTTTGTATAACATTATGGCACTTTTTTGGCTGATCATGGTTTATTTCACATATTGCCTTACACATGGGTCTATGTTTTGTAATAGACCCCACTCAAATATATCTTCGATTGGCCTCATCGCAAATTTAGAACGCACAAATTACTTTTGATGTTAGAACACTTTTCCATATCAGTTCTTATTTAAGCTAAGAACATGGCTGTAAAAGCGGACTACATGTGTCGAAATATTGGACGTTTAAATAACTATTTTATGGGTATTCATAGTAACAACTGAAAACTTGTTCGTATTTTGTAATTCTTAAATAGATACATTCAATACCTTTAGTATGATGACTATATAAGGAATATCGGATGGAAATTAAAACAAAATTTAAACAAGTAAGGAAAGGCTAACGTCGGGTGGGCCGACTCCACTTTCTTTACCATTAGAATTCAATTCGTGGAAAAATGACATCGGGAACGATTTTTGTATGGATAATATATACGTGGTCTCTAGATCGGAAAAGTCAAATCGAGAGTGAAATTAGAATGGGAGCTATATATAAATCTGAACCAATCTGACTAACTTTCATCATAGATGTTTCTAGGTTAAATATAAGGTGTTGCGGTAAATTTGAAGTAAATCGAATGAAATATGTGGTTTATAGAGCGGAAAATGACAAATCGGGAGCTTTTTGTAAATCTGCTTTAATTTAAATAGCGTTTTTCCTAGGCGCGATTTACGGATAGACAGACAGACAAACGGATGAACGGAAAGACAGACAGACGGACACTGCTAAATCGGTTATGAAATGGATTCTAAGCCGATCTGTATAATAAAGGAAGAGCTTTATTTACAACTTTGGTGACCCCCGCTGAAATTTTCCGCCAATTTTTTTCATAGAACATTTTAATCCTTAAACGTCCTTATTGAAAGGACTTTTTTGATTTTCTCGAAAAAGTGGGAGTGTAATGATTTTCCACAAAAATAATCCTCATACAATTCCACAATATAGTTCTGCCTTAGTTATTCAACACACAGAACAGAGGATATCTGAAATGGTTACAATGTCGTCGTAGCAACCAGAAGGTCCGGTATTCTACCACCGGTAGCGGCGGATTTTTTAAAACATTAATTGAAACTAGTGAAAAAGTGGTTCCTTTGCAACACTTTTAAATCTTTCAAAATAAAGGGCATCCCTCCTATGACAACTCCATGTTAAATTCATTGGTGAAGATTCCATTTCTAATACCTCCGAATCACAAGATGAACATCATTTCTTCTTCTTTGGATGCTCTGTTTTTGCTAGGGTGTAATTAGATCTGTGGCAATTATTTATGTCAGAATTCTCAAAAATGAGAAAACGTTTGCTCAGGGTTCCGTGACAATTTTATAAAACTCTAATTTGTTTATATAGCACAAGATTTAAACAAATTACAAACTGAAATACAAATATTGATTTATTTGCACAAAGGATCAGTTCAGGCCTTCTGCCTGACTACTTTCAGATGCAGCTTTGGCAATTTATACTCGTCTAATAGTTTTGGCAGCTGAGTTCGATGATAAACTTTTTGATATCAAATATATATGGGGCACAGGGCCGTGCGCAGGGGGGGGGGGCGGGTTTGGGGGTTCAAACCCCCCCAGAGAGGTTTCGAGCATATACTTTTTAAAACCTTCTAGACTTTCTGAAGCAATAAAATATAGAATTTTTAATGTCTTTTTAAAATAACTTGTCTGAAATGGTAATTTTGTAGTAAAATCATAAAAACACGAAAATTACATAAAGAATCGTGGTTATAAAAAATACAAACAAACTAAACGAATTGTGCCAATTTCAAGATTGTGTAGTGCTTATTTCGCTAATGGACACCAAATTGTTCGGAAAATTTTCATTTTTATTAACCGATACCACTTCTTGACATTCGACTAGAATTCGACTAGACATTCGACTAGAATATATATATCATATAAACTTTTAATTGTGTACTGCAATAAAAGTTTGGAAATTTAATAACAAAGTCGTTCAATAATTTTAAAAAAGTGGAGATAAGAATCACTATGATTCATAATGAAATCTAAAATATTCTTAATAAAAGCAAATAATTTGCTTGATTCTTGTAGAGCGCTACGATGTAAAATTTGCGATTGGACATTTTTATGGAGCTGTATCTAAATCTGAACCGATGTGTCCTATTTTCATCACAAATGCAACAACAACGGTTTCTGTTACTTCCAATGTTTTGGGAGTTTGCAATTATAATACAAATCCATTTCGACAAACGAAGAATACTGTTTGATATATATAAACGTATTTATATTTGTTCATTTACAAGAACTGATGACATGTTTACCGCAAACAAACTAATTTTTCCCACAAAAGAAACTCAAAAACGATGTTCACGTGTCTAAAATTTCGTTTGTACGAAATGCATTTTTTCTCTGCGTGTAGGTCTCTATTTTAAAATCTACTAAAAGTTGCGAAACAATAAGAAATGAGTGTTAACTTACTAAAGTTTGTGTTATATTTATCACCTATGTCAAATATTTTTCAGAGTTAGTATTTTTTGTACATATGTAACAAGTATTATTCAAAAGAGAAACAACAAATTCAGTAACATGGATCTACGTAGGAAAACGAAACTCTAAAATACCAATTATTTGGTTTTTTACATATTTAAGATTATAAAAATGAAGAAACATTTCCAAATATTTTTTATTATTTATTATATCTTTATTTTATAAAGATTTTGAGTAAACATCCTGTTACTCATGTCCTATATAAATTAAAAACTCCAAAACACTTTAGACATCCTATTTAGACCCATACTTCGTCAAGAAGCATATCCAATTTATCCAAAAAAATGCGGCACTGAAGGGTTTATCGCCGAGGAATTTGATCGTTTTTTTGTGTAATATTTCTTCAAAATATATATCGAGGGCTTATATCTAAAAGTGGCTATGAACCATTTTCTCGAAAATGAGTTTTTGATGCCAAACTATTCTCAGATTTGGATGTCATCTGTCATATAAATTTGGAAAAGATTTTTTTCTAAACCCTTTTTTTATTTTTTTGATTTGGATATCCCCTCGCACGTTAGTTTGTGACTGCATAAGTGGCTATGAACATAAAAATAATAGAATAAATAAAATAATAGAAATAAATAAAATAAAGGTTATAATTCGCTACAACGATTTTGTTTAAAACATTTTTCTAGATTTAGGGCATATCGTACTATCAAATTCCATCACTTCGCGTTAATAGCATTTTGATTCCCCAGTTATGAAGCTAAAATTGGAAAAATGGTGGCTGTAAAGTCAAAAATTGTGAAAAGTATATTTAGAAACACCGGCGTAACTTTTTATTATATTGAGAATACCAAAATAATTCTATGCCATGTGATTGCTGACTTCATGGGGAATATTTGTGTATGAAAAGTTTCAGAATTATGAATGAAGAAAGTTAAAATATAAGGAATTGCAACGGCGAATTTTGGATTTTTCATCAATTGCAGCGATTTTCGTGACTGGCTACATATATGTTACAAACGACCAATCTGATGGATGAAGCTGTAATCTTTAAATTCGCTGTGTACATCACAGAAAATGCGTTTTCCATACAACATTAAGGAGAAAATCAGTTTTTTCGCTCTCCTGAAAAGTTATGTTTTTGTTCATAGCCACTTATGAATATAAGCCCTCGATATGTATGTATGTAATTTCAAGCAACTATTTAAAAAAAGAGAGAACAAGTCTGTTAATAAAAGCAGCGATTGTCTGCTGCCTATCAGCAGACACTTTTCTGCTATTACAGCTGTTTTTTGGCATAACAGCAGTTTTCTGCAATCTTACATCACCATTCATATAGATTATAGATGGCTTACTGAAATGCAATTTTGCCGACAATGTCTGTCGGACGAATGTATCAAAATATTTCTCGAAGATCCTGGCAATACAATATGAGTGGATCCAAACGCTCCAGTAAAAATCTCCTAAAAAGTTGGAAAATTAACTATTTATGAGTAAAGTTTCCATCTTTCAAAGTCATAGTAAATAGTTCATTAACTAGAAAAAGGGTAGTAGATTTACTTAAAATCATTTCTTTGGATCTAATAAAAATTCTAACAATTGAGTAAATTCAAAATAATTTGGAAGAATATTTCCAAGGTTTTAAGTAAGAAAAAAAATCTGATATTTTTTGTATGGAAAAAATTCCATTTAGGAATTTTTAACTTAAAAATGTGCTAATTTCCTAAAAGTAAGTTAATATGTTTATAAAAATTTATGCCGAGTTCTTCATACATTTAGGTATTAATGAACTTATAAAAAACATTTGAAATTGTTTAAAAAATTCTTGAATATTAATCTAAGAAGCTCGTTCGTTTGCAGAGACTTATTTCTCAATACCTATCTTTCCTTCGCAACAATCATGGAGTAATAGCTCAACTCCTTATGGCAGAGGTAACATGAAACTCTTGAGAAATATCTCATGTTGTCATTTTATGTATCAGTTTTGCATACTCTGAAGCAAAACTATTTGTTTGATTTTTTTAGTTAAATTGAACTTATTTTAATTTCACCTTTTTTCCTTGTATAAAATAAAATTTTCCCCAGTTTAAGTAAAAATTTCCTCGTTTTGAGGAAAAAAATCAGCAAAATTGTCCTCAGTTTGAGTAAATATTAACTTGATTTGAGTAAACATTTACTTAGTTTTAGGAAATTTTCAGCAAATTTTTTCTAATATTTAGTAAAAATTTACTTAGTTTTAGGAAAATTTCAGCAAAATTTTACTTATATTTAGTAAAAATGTACTTGGTTTCATAATTTTTAGTTAATTTTAATTCATTATAGGGTTAATTTTTTTATGAGTGTAGATGAAACCCCCCCAGGGGAAAATCCTGCGCACGGGCCTGATGGGGCATTCCACGACAAATCGGATAGATGAAAAAAAATATTTTTGATTTCCTCCCATATTTTGTCTGAAAAGTACTTCAAAAAACAAAAATATTAAAAAAAACGCTGAAAAAAGAACTACTTTTTAAAGATTTTTAAAAAAGCTATATCTTTTTAACGAGTAATCAGAAAAAGCTCAAAGTATACCAGGATGTGTTTTTTAATGGGTACTACAAAATACAAAAAATTGGAGGAAATCAAAAATATTTTTTTTCCAACTGTCCGATTTGTCATGGAATGTCCCATATATATTTTACATATATTTTATTAATTTATTTATTACTCCCATAACAAGCTTAATATGGAAAACATTTTGAATGTTTGTTAAATTTTGAATGTTTCTCAATATCCCTGAGAACGTTGGTCTAAATATTGGATAAATAATTTGAAAATAAAACAGCAAATTAAAAGAAAAATGCTAATCTTTTATTTGTATAACTTGAAGCCGATCAAGAATAAAGTGTAAATAATGTCATCCTCTGATTTTTAAACCAAATCCGAAAATATGTTCAATAACATTACAACATAATCATTACTAAATACTGGTTTGATTTCCCGTTATTTTGTATAGGATCTCACGAGGGAAACCAAACTAAATTATAAAAGTTCCACATTGTTATTGTCGTAATGGAAAAATCTAAAAAAGTGAATCACGGGAAATCGTCTCCGGGACAGAAAACCCTAATTATATTTAAATTTTTAGTATTTATCACATTTTTTATCATGGGATATCATTGGAACCCAATTAGACAGTAGGCCCCTACACATGATGCACTATCTATGTAACAAATATTAATAAAATCGCATTAGCCGTTTAGGCGGAAATGTGGAACAAACAACTCCACACATAAATGACAAACGAATGATTTAATAATTTTGATGGGTCCGTATTTCGTGCATATTTTGCGGCGTTGCGGACTGAATTGTAAAACGAACCGCCTCATTTTTCTAAGCGCAGAATTCAGATTCGTTACATAGACTATTTATTGTAAATGTATCACTAGGTAAGTAATTTTGTTCAAAATTTAATACAACACATAGCCTATCATAGTTGCCTGGAAATTGGCCCAATTGGACTAAAGAATAGTGATAACAGAGAAAGTTCATACGACAAAAAATTAAAAAACTAGAACGATATGTAATTTTTAAATAAACCAAAAAAAAACTTGGATACATAGTAGTGTCATTGTTATTGTAATGAAAAAATTTAAATATTTAAAATTTGTCATATATCGATTAGTATTTAATTTTTTAAAAAAGTATCCGTGACTTATTAAGGCTTTCTTCAGATTTAACAACCCCTATATAAAAAGACTTTAAATTGTTGGAATCAAATTCAGATTTTAATTTATCGCTAAAATAAAGCATTCGCAAACAATAATACTAATGATATAAACCATATCTTTTGTTAATCCAGTTAGATATAAGTAACGGAAAATTTGTTATACGTATATAAATTTCTTATGACGGCTATCATATTCGAATTCAAGGCATTTAGTTAGTTTTAGCGATCTCAACATCGGCAGCGGGAAGAACATTGGCATATTGGGCAGCATTGACGCCATCAACTGCAAATAAATAAATATTTCACTTGGTTGTTTGCACATTTATTAGTGTCGTTAACTTACAAGTGTAAATGGGACGATAGCCGAATTCATCGGCAATGTAGCGGACACCAACGCGTAAACCCTCGGGTGAGATGTAAGAGAAGGAACCTTCAACCTTTTGTCCGGGCACATCGCTACCTACATTGACGCTGGTACCACGAGCCTCAGCATGTATGCCATTCTCGGTCTCGTATTCGTAGGCGAAGTTGCCATCTACAGCAGGTTCCAATTTCTGTTCAACAATACGAGCTTCCTTGGTCACCACATCAGGTCTATATTGCTTGAGCTGGTTGTCGAAGTAACGGCGTTGGTTGTAGAAGTCACGATTCTTGTAATAACGGCCATCGTAGTATTGGCCTTGTTGATATTCGCCACGTTTGTCGGCGGCAGCAGCTGAGGCTAGAGCACACACGCAGCCAAAGGCAATTAAGGAAATGAAGAATTTCTGCGAAATAAAGTCACACTTTTAAAAATTTTAAAGATTTTCAGTATCTCTCTAAGGAATTCATGTTACCATGTTTAGATTTTTTTCTCAAATATGCTTTGTATATCGCTTGAATACTGTCGCGTTGAAACTGTAACATATCTCAGAACAATTCGACAATTTATAGTCCGCAGCTACCGATTTGCCAAAACAAAGTTTTAAACTTCCAGAAAATTTTGCCCAAAATTGTTGTTTTATTTTGGATTTGCAAAGCATTTGAATTCATTTATGCATAATTCTCATGTGCCCGCATATGTCTCAATGGAATTTCTTTAACTGCTTCATTATTTAATTTTGGTTTGCTTTAATTTCCGTTCATTATTCTATGAATTTTAATCGATGCAAATGTTGATGTTAAAATTGTTGTTGTTATTGCCAATACTGGAAATGGTTCAAATCAGTTCATATTATCTTTAACTTTAACTTTTGAATACTCGGAGAAAAGTGCAATATGAAAAATAGTTCTTAAACTGTTCAGACTAAATGTACTGTAAATTACTAGGTCGACCGATAAATCACACTGTGTGAAGTTTTTTAAGTCATGGAAATATAACCATATACGGACACCACTACGTGATAAAAGACCAAAAAAAGACCCGTGTCTCCCAGTTTTGTCCAAAGTCGTGCACTATTTTATGGGCCCCAAAGATTTTGGGCCTCGGTGTCATCATTTTCTTAGGCTCAGGCAAACTGTTTGGAATTTTGATTTATTCTCTGAGGCAAGTTGTAGCTCTTGTCATAAAGAACAAAA
The DNA here is from genome assembly GCA_947397865.1 of Polietes domitor. NCBI lineage: Eukaryota > Metazoa > Arthropoda > Insecta > Diptera > Muscidae > Polietes > Polietes domitor. The sequence continues at coordinate 65,702,368 of OX377622.1, forward strand.
ATTGTAAACATATAAAATCAAAAAAAACTTCATATTCTAGGTTAAAATCGCAAATGTCCTCGAACAAATCTTAAGGGTTGTGGTGTGTGTAGGTAGCGTATACGTGCTGTTGATTAAGGGTAATATCACTCATACGCACTGTGGTCGGACTCCATTAACAGAAACAGTCCTACAAGATATATTTTCCTGCCTATAAGGTGTTAAGAGTCATTCCTAGCAAGTTCATATGTTCTAAAAAGTTGTTTATTGAAATCTAAAAATTGCTCCCGCTACTCTAACAGCCCACGCAGCCCAGAGGAGTCGAATATATCACTGATCCCAAAATATTTTTTCAACTCCTACATTTTCTGTGAACACAGCTATCCTCTATCTTCAACCCATAAAGAAGTCCCTATAGAACTTTTGTATAAAATCGAGAAGTCCGATTGTGATTTGATTTTAAATATGATTATAACTACTATTAGTGACTTTTATTTATTTTTATCATGGGATGGATATTTATTCTGATTTTCAGCGACAGCCTGAAGCAAAAATATTTTTTCCTCTCGCTGACTTCGTCGGACTTCAGATAATTATTCTGCGCACCTCCAGGATGGGGGTATACTAACTTTGTCATTCCGTTTGTAACACCTTGAAATATCGACCTGAGACCCTATCAAGTATATATATTCTTGATCGTCATAAAATTCTAAGACGATCTAGCCATGTCCGTCCGTCTGTTGAAAGCACGCTAGCATCTAAACGAAAGGAGCTAGAACGTTCAAAATTTCCATAAATGCGTCTTCTAGTCGTAGATTGATTGGGATTGTAACTGGGCGAAATCGATCCAGAGGGAAACATTTTTGCCTCACAAGGACAGAAACACCAATAATAACCCCTTATTTAAGCATGTTTTTTCAATATATCTGCTTGTACATACTTGATATTGGGTATGCGCATTCCCACTAAAAATGGTACCTATCAAATGGCCGCACGAACGAAAACAGCCAATTGTAGACAAGTAAAATAAAGAGATTTTAGAAAGTAGGACTCTTAGGCGTAAAATGGGAAAAAATGGATAAAATGGTACCAATAAAATGACCGCAGCTAGAATCATGGAATTCGGTGTATACATTCCTCTGAGCGAATAGACACTCAAAATAAAATGATTTTTTCAAATTCGTACTTTTTACTTTTAGTGCAAAAATTGGATGAATCATGATGTTAGGTTATCTTGCACTGTGTAAGTGAGATAGTGGATTTTCAAAATTTGTACATTGGGAATTAAAATGGGAATTTTATATTTATTTATAAAATTATTTTTTCGCTATTTATACACTCCACGAGAGTATTATGGCTTTGTGCATTTGTTTGTAACACCCAAAAGGAAGCGAGATAGACCCATTGTTAAGTATACCGATCGACTTAGAATCACTTTCTGAGTCGATTTATCAATGTCCGTCTGTCCGTCTGTCCGTCTGTCTGTCCATCTATTGTTGTAATCAAACTACAGGTCGCAATTATAGTCCGATCTTAACAAAAATTGGCACAAGTAAGTTTTGTGGATCAAGGACGAACGCTATTTAATTTGAGGAAAATCGGTTCAGATTTATATATAGCCCCCATACAAATGTCGCTACCGATTTGACATTTTCCGCTCTAGAAACCACATATTGTACCCAGTTTTCTTTAAATTTGGCACAACATCTTATAATCCAACTAGAGACACCTACGCAAAAATTGGATAATATCGGTTCAGATTTAGATATAGCCCCCATACAAATGTCGCTCCTGATTTGACATTTTCCGCTCTAGAAACGACATATTGTACCCGATTTTCTTTAAATTTGACACAACATCTTACAATCCAACCAGAAACACCTATGCAGAAATTCGGTATGATCGGTTCAGATTTAGATATAGCCCCCATACAAATGTCGCACCTGATTTGACATTTTCCGCTCTAGAAACGACATAATGTACCCGATTTTCTTTAAATTTGACACAACATCTTACAATCCAACTAGAAACACCTATGCAGAAATTCGGTAAGATCGGTTCAGATTTAGATATAGCCCCCATACAAATGTCGCTCCCGATTTGACATTTTCCGCTCTAGAAACCACATATTATACTCGATTTTCTTTAAATTTGGCACAACATCTTATAATCCAACTAGAAATACCTATGCACAAATTCAGTAAGATCAGTTCAGATTTAGATATAGCCCCCATACAAATGTCGCTCCCGATTTGACATTTTCCGCTCTAGAAACAACATATTATACTCGATTTTCTTTAAATTTGGCACAACATCTTATAATCCAACTAGAAACACCTATGCAGAAAGTGGGTAAGATCGGTTCAGATTTAGATATAGCCCCCATACAAATGTCGCACCTGATTTGACATTTTCCGCTCTAGAAACGACATAATGTACCCGATTTTCTTTAAATTTGACACAACATCTTACAATCCAACTAGAAACACCTATGCAGAAATTCGGTAAGATCGGTTCAGATTTAGATATAGCCCCCATACAAATGTCGCTCCCGATTTGACATTTTCCGCTCTAGAAACCACATATTATACTCGATTTTCTTTAAATTTGGCACAACATCTTATAATCCAACTAGAAACACCTATGCAGAAATTCGGTAAGATCGGTTCAGATTTAGATATAGCCCCCATACAAATGTCGCTCCCGATTTGACATTTTCCGCTCTAGAAACAACATATTATACTCGATTTTCTTTAAATTTGGCACAACATCTTATAATCCAACTAGAAACACCTATGCAGAAAGTGGGTAAGATCGGTTCAGATTTAGATATAGCCCCCATACAAATGTCGCACCTGATTTGACATTTTCCGCTCTAGAAACGACATAATGTACCCGATTTTCTTTAAATTTGACACAACATCTTACAATCCAACTAGAAACACCTATGCAGAAATTCGGTAAGATCGGTTCAGATTTAGATATAGCCCCCATACAAATGTCGCTCCCGATTTGACATTTTCCGCTCTAGAAACTACATATTATACTCGATTTTCTTTAAATTTGGCACAACATCTTATAATCCAACTAGAAATACCTATGCACAAATTCAGTAAGATCAGTTCAGATTTAGATATAGCCCCCATACAAATGTCGCTCCCGATTTGACATTTTCCGCTCTAGAAACAACATATTGTACCCGATTTTCTTTAAATTTGGAACAACATCTTATAATCCAAGTAAAAAACCTATGGTGAAAGTGGCTAAGATCGGTTCAGATTTAAATATAGCCCAAATACAAATGTTGCTCCCAAAAGATTAACCGATTTTGGCCAAACTATACATATTATATTTCACCTATTTCGTTCCAGGTTTCAATATACCCCCATATAAATGTCCTTTCCGATTTAACATTTTTTGTCAAACACACACATTTACAGGATGCAAAAATCCTGCCCGTTTTCATTTTTTCACCGAATTAAATTTTATTCGGATAGAAAGTGGAGTGTATCATAGAGTCGGCCCCGCCCGACTTTATCCTTTCCTTACTTGTTTTATTTGTTTTGGATTGACTATATTAAAAAATTACATTTTCCTGTATGTTACTGCACTTCTACGAAAATCGACAGTCTCTGTGGAATGCAATCCATGGTGGAGGGTACATAAAATTCGGCCCGGCCGAACTTAACGCCGTTTTTACTTGTTCTTCTTCAAATACACGAATTGCATTCGTCATTTACGCAGGGAATATTCGATTCAAATAATGCACTTCACCACTTGCGACAAAATCTTATCAATTGAAGGATAACCAGCAATGGTTAGATTAGATCAGATCATTAAAGTAAAGTGTTACGATTTTCTCCAAACCGAGAGAAAGAACATTTTTGGCCATATTCACCATGAATATTCCCAGATATATTTCATCTGTCAACACAATTTGTATGGGAGCTATATCTAAATCTAAACCGATCTGACACACATTCATCACAGACGACTCTAGTTGAAGTATAAGATGTTGTGCAAATTTGAAGAAATTCGGTTAAATTATGTGGCCTCTAAAGCGGAAATTTTCAAAATCGAGAGTGTAATTTGTATCGGAGCTATATCTAAATCTTTCTAGTTGAAATATAAGATCTTGTACAAAATTAAAAAAAAAGTAATTTAAGGCTAAAGTCGGGCGGGCCGACTATATGATACACTCCACTTTTTAACCGAATACAATTCAATTCGGTAAAAAAGTGAAAACGGGAAGGATTTTTGTATGTTTCCTAATCATAGGCTAATATGACCTGACCCAATTTGTCAAATTGATAAGAATATCTGTATCGGGCTATTTCCAACCATGGAATAAAATGACCAACTTTCACAATAGGTTCTTCCAGTTCAAGTATAACGTACTATGCTCAAGTTAAATAAATTCGGTGAAAATACGAAGTTTCTGGGCGGAAAAAGTTAAGTCGGAAGCGAAATTTGTATGGGGGCTAAATCTGAACCGGTGATTCTAGTTAGATTATAAGATCTTGTGCAGAATTTTAAGAAAATCGGGTATAATACGTGGTTTCTAGAGCGGAAAAAGTCAAATCGGGAGCGACATTTGTTGGGGGTTATATCCAAATCTGAACCGATTTTCTTCAAATTATATAGCGTTCGCCCTTGATCCACAAAACTTACTTGTGCCAAATTTTGTTAAGATTGGACAAGAATTGGGACCTGTAATTTGATTACAACTATAGATGGACAGACGGACATTGCTAAATCGACTCAGAAAGTGATTCTAAGCCGATCTGTATAATAAATGATGGGTCTAACTCGTTTCCTTTTGGGTGTTACAAACAAATGCACAAAGACATAATGCTCTCGTGTAGTGTATAACAAGTAAGGAAAGGCTAAAGTCGGGCGGGCCGACTATATGATACTTTCCACTTTCTAACCGAATACAATTCAATTTTTGTATGTTTCCTAATCATAACCTAATATGACCAGGTCCAATTTGTCAAATCGAAAAGAATATATGTATCGGGGCAATAAGTTATTCCAGTTCAAATATAACGTGTTATGCTCACTTTAAAAAAATTCGGTGAAAATTCGTAGTTTCTGGGCCGGAAAAAGTCTATCCGGGAGCGAAATTTGTATGATAGCTATATGTAAATATGAACCGATCTGACCCATTTGCACCATTTGTGTTTCTAGTTGAAATATAAGATATTTTGAAAGATTTGAAGAAGATCTGTTAAAATATGTGGTTTCTGGAGCGGAAAAGTGAAATCGGGAGTGATATTTTTTGCGGGAGCTATATATAAATCAGAACCGATCTGACCCATTTGCACCATGGCTGTTTATAGTACACATATAAGATATTTCGCCTAATTTGAAGAGGATCTGTTAAAATATATAGTTTCTAGAGCAGAAAAAGTCAAATCGGGAGCGAAATTTTCATGGGAGCTATATATAAATCCGAACCGATCTGACCTATTTTCACTATAGGTGTTCCTAGTTTAAATATTAGATGTTGTGACAAATCTGAAGATAATCTGATACAAAATGTGGTTTTTAGAGTGCAAAAATTGTATGATAGCTATATATAAATCTGAACCGATCTAACACATTTTTACCATAGGCGTTTCTAGTTGAAATATAAGATGTTTTGACAATTTTGAACAAAATCTGTTGTAATATGTGGTATCTAGAGAGAAAAGAGACAAATCGGGAGTGAAATTCGTATGGGGGCTATATGTAAATCTGAACCGATTTTCTTCAAATTAAATAGCGCTCGTACTTGTCCCGAAAAACTTCTTGTTCAAAGTTTCATTTGGTTCTGCCTACAATTGCGACCTGTATCGTGATTGCAAGAAATAATGGACAGACAGACATTGCTAAATCGATTCAAAAAGTGATTCTAACGCGATCGGTATAATTAACAATGGGTCTATCTCCCTTCCTTTTGGGTGTTACGAACAAATGCAGTGTATAAATATATGTGGTCTCTAGAGACGAAAAAAAATTCAAATTGAGAACGAAATTTGTATGGGTTCTACATTTGAAACGATATCCATTTTCACCACAGATGTTTCTAGTTGAATTATGAGATACTGTGCCAAATTTGAAGTAAATCGAGTAAAAGATATGGTTTCCAGAGCCGAAAAAGTCTAATTGGGACGACATTTTAATGGGTTATAGACCCCATCTAAATACGAAACGATTTGCTTCAAATTAAATAGCGTCCGTTATTGGTCCGCAAAACTTACTTGTGACAATTTTTGTTAGGGTCGAACAATAATTGCGACATTTGATTACAAGAATAGACGGACACACAGGCAAACGGGCATGGCTACATCGACTCAGAAAGTGATTCTAAACCAATCTGTATAATAAACGATGGATCTATCTCGTTTCCTTTTGGGTCTTACAAAAAAATGCAAAAACACTAATACCCTAAAGGAGGTTATAAAAATCCCACTAGGGAAATTTTGCACATCATCTAGAAAAGACTTCTGTGAAATTTAGTCACGAAATGTTGTGATGTGGACCATTATTGAAAACTCCAGCGGAATTCAATGGACCTGAACAAAGGGCTAGGTGACCTAAACTATACCGTACCGCGATTGAAGACATTACAGCTTCTGTTATCTCGGCAGCATTATTAACAAACAGAATTAACTGCGCCCAGCCATCCTTGTTCTACTAAATGTGAATTCAACTGCATTGTATGGATGCAAAAAATGGAACGCTGCAACTCGTATACAAGTATTTGCGAACTGCTGTCTAAGGAGGATTATGAAAATTTTTAGGCCAAGTATAGTATCCACTGCCATTCATTGGGCAGCTACAAATCAAATTCATCTGCGAACTGAAATACGAAAACACTGGAATTGGCTAGGACGCAAACGCGAGATGACCTTACTCGAACAGTCGTAGTGTGGAACCCACAAAAAGTAGAAGAACTCATACATGGGAAAGACAAGTAGATTGTAAATGACAATGACAAGTAGATGAAATGAAATAAAATTTTTAGATTAAAACAGAGCTCAATGGAATGCTTCTGTGATGACCCTATTCTCCATATTCCTACGGCCAGAAATATAAATACTAAAACGGCAAATATTCAAACCATCCGCTCAGAAGACTATAATTTTGCCTAGGTTAGAGTGTTTTGTGTGAGAAGCATTAGGATATGAATTGATTCGAGTCTGTTTCAATGTATTCTTAAAAAGACGTGCCATGTGAATCAGTGACTTCTTAATGCTTTCATCAGAATTTACAAACCCTTTTAAAAAGACTTTGAGTAGTTTCGATCTTCAGATATTAATAATAACCCTTTGTACATTTTGTAAATTTTCCATTAAAGGAAAATGTGTTATATTTAAGTTTCTTAATTAATCATGGTTACATGGCACTTAGTTGACTTTAGTGATCGCTACATCGGCCGCGGGAAGAACATTGGCATATTGAACAGCATTAACTCCATCGACTGCAAATAAACAAAGATTTCTCTTAGTTGTGCGTACATTCATTAGTGTCATTAACTTACAAGTGTAAACGGGACGATAACCGGCTTCGTCTGCAATGTAGCGGACACCAACGCGCAGACCCTCGGGTGTGATGTAAGCGAAGGAGCCTTCAATCTTTTGGGCTGGCTCTTCGCTGCCAACAACATTGACGCTGGTGCCACGAGCCTCAGCATGGATGCCATTCTCGGTCTCGTACTCATAGGCGAAGTGGCCTTCTACTGCAGGCTCCAATTTCTGCTGAACAATGCGAGCTTCATTGGCCACCACATTTGGTCTATATTGCTTGAGGAGGTTGTCGTAGTAACGGCGTTGGTTGTAGTAGTCGCGGTTCTTGTAATAACGGCCATCGTAGTATTGGCCGTGTTGATATTGACCACGTTTGTCTGCGGCAGCAGCTGAGGCCAGGGCACACACGCAGGCAAAGGCAAGTAAGGAGATGAAGAATTTCTAAGAAATAAAGTCACTCATTTGATAATTTCAAGGGATTTCATAATCTTTCTAAGTCATCAATGTTACCATTTTTAGTTTTTTTGTGTATATCGCTGGAATACTACTCTGTTCAAACTGTAACACATGTCACAAGAGTTCGGCAATTTATAGTTCGCAACCTCCATTTTGCCAAAGCAAAGCATTAGACATCCAGAAAAATGTGCCCACGATTGTTGTTCTTTTCAATGGGCTAAACATTCGAATTCATAATTCTCGTGTGTGTACGCACATGTCTCAATAGAACTTCTTTGACAGTTTCATTTTTTCATTTTGGTTTGCTTTAATTTCCGTTCATTATTCTCTGAATTTTAATCGATTCAAATGCTGATGTTGAGATTGTTATTCTTATTGACAAACTCTGTTTGTGGCTGGGAATGGTTTAAATCAGTTCATCTTACCCTGTTAAGGTATTGTTTCTTTCCGATTAAATTACAAAAACTAATCAGAAGACATAGTCTCTACTACGAAAAAATGTAAATGTTGCGAAAAATTTGTATGCTATGATGGGTTACTCTCAACATAGACGAGGGTACCACATTAGTGACAGTGGTCATCTGTTTACTAAATGTATTTTTTGTGTCAGAACTTCGAAGCCGTAAAGCCTTAGAGAACTGTTTTTCCAGCGCTGGTACGATCTGAGTGTCAGGGATATTGTAATTATGATGGAGTAATATTAATTTCGAATTTTATGTTTTTAAAGGGGAATGGATATTTGATGTAGGAAAGTGTCAAAAGGAATCTAGTCAGCAGCAGCACTATTGAGGCTTCGTCACGGATTATCGATACGATACCTCAAGTACATCAAGGTATCGACGACAGGCCGAAGTTAATAGTTGCAAACAGAAGTGGAGTTCATTTGTCACCGATAGGTTCTGCAGAATGATTAGTAAATTGGATATTTCGAATTGGAGATATCGAAAAAGTATTAGTCCGGGAGCCAGCAACGTGTTTGGTTACACTATAAGTATCACGGCTTAAACTTTTTCCGCTCTAGAGACCACATATTTCACTTGATTTGCTTCAAATTACCTTGCATTACCTTATAATTCTACTGGAAACATCTGTGTTGAAAATGGATTCAATCGATTCAGATTTAGATATAGCCCCCATACAAATGTCGCTCCCGACATTTCCCGCTTTAGAAACCACATATTGTATCCGATTTTCTTTAAATTGGGCACAACATCCTATAATCTTACTAGAAACGCCTATGCAAAAATTGGCTAAGATCGGTTCAGATTTAGATATAGGCCCCATACAAATGTCGCTCCCGATTTGAATTTTGGGCTCTAGAAACCACATATTGTATCCAATTTTCTTTAAATTAGGCACAACATCTTATATACAACTAGAAACAACTATGCTGAAATTGGGTAAGATCGGTTCAGATTTAGATATAGCCCCCATATAAATGTCGCTCCCGATTTGACTTTTACCCGCTTTAAATGCTACATATTGTACTCAATTTTCTTTAAATTTGGCACAACATCTTATCATCTAACTAGAAACACCTATGCAGAAATTGGATAAGATCGGTTCAGATTTATATATAGGCCCCATACAAGTGTAGCTCCCGATTTGAATTTTGCGCTCTAGAAACCACATATTGTAAATTGGGTAAGATCGGTTCAAATTTAGATATAGCCCCCATACATTTGTCGCTCCCGATTTGACATTTTCCGCTCTAGAAACCACATATTGTACCCGATTTTCTTTAAATTTGGGACAACATCTTATAATCCAACTAGAAACGCCTATGCAGAAATTGGGTAAGATCGGTTCAGATTTAGATATAGCCCCCAAACAAACGACGCCCCCGATTTAAAATTTTCCGCTCTAGAACCCACAAAGAAAATTTTCAGTGGTGGTCAAAATTTGTGACAAAATTATTACAGAAATCTGGATGGAGAAAGATGAAATAAATGCAATTACAACCATGAATTGTATTTTTTTGGCAACAAATACAGTTTTTTCGCGACTTCCTACACAATAATAATACACGTGCAAAAAATCTTCCCACGAAAATGGAAATTTTGCAAAAATATCCAATTTGTATTTTGTGTTTACAGTGCTCTACCGAAACACCCACATTTTTTGTCGCCAAGTTTGATTTTACAAAAAAACATGGACGAATTTTAATCCTAGTGTTTTTTGTATCCACAAAAATGACCCTGGTAAAATTCCACAATACAGTTCTGATAATAAGAATTCTCTCCGTCAATGACTTACAACACTTTTTATACCCTCCACCTCCAGGATGGGGGTATACTAACTTTTGTAACACCTTGAAATATCGACCTGAGACCCCATAAAGTACAGTTGAACTTCGATTAACCGTGACTCTATTAACCGTGAAGCTGAGTGGTTGATTTTTTACCTCTATTAACCGTGATTTACCTCTATTATCCGTGATGCACTTGTCCATGTGAGTGCTTGTTAGTTTTTTTCGTATAATACAGACACATCTCTCATATTAAAATTCGGTGATTCCCCTTTTTCATGAAAGTGTAATTTTCATATCCAATTTCATATTCATTCATCAGTGTGAAATTTGATCTGTCAAGACGTGCTTTCCTTACATCATGCCACCGTCAAAAACTAAATCCGCGAAAAGAGCAAGAAAGGTTCTTACAATTAAAGAAAAAATGGAGCTGATTAATGAATACTCAAAACGTAAAGTACCTTTTAAATGTTGTCTGAAAAATATGGAGTTGGCATTCAAACTGTATCCGATTTAATAAAAAAACAAAGATCGGATTTTAAAATTTTGCTCCGATACTGATTCAATGCTTGGCCTTAAACACAGATATACACTAAAAACATCCGAAAATCCAAAAGTTGATTTCGCAACATATGAATGGTTTCGGCAAGAAAGATTTAAGGGAACTCAAATTTCAGGTAAGTTAACTGAAATCGAGATATTGTATGAACTTAAACTGAAATTTGATTCTGAACTTCAGGCGAAATGATTGTCGAAAAGGCAAAAATGTTCCATTTGAAGTTAAACATGAATTCAGAGTGCATTTATTCATTTGGTTGGTTGGATAAATTCAAAAAACGTCATGGAATCCGTCGACTGAAATCTACGGGAGAAAAGGAGTGTGCTGATTATGAGTCTGCTACGATGTTTGTGGACGACTTGGATGAAATCATTAAAAACGAACAACTTACAACTGAACAGATCTACAATGCAGACGAATCTCATAATGAAGATGCTCCAAATAGACTTGTTGAGATACAAACAGATATAACCATACCGTCTGGATGTACGATTGATGCTGTCGAAAAGTGGATGGTATGCGACTCTGATGTCGCTCCGTTTGCTATTATATCTGAAGACGAAATCGTAGACATGGTTTCCCAAAGCCAAGAAGATGAGCTTGATTCAAATTCCGAGGAATCAGATGGAGGAAATGCGGACGAAACGCCTACATTGGCTCAGGCAATAGAGGCTAGTAGTATTTTGTTAGTTTTTTTAGAAAACTTTAATTGTCCAAGTATTTCAGAACCAGATAAAATGCAAATATATCGCATACAAACTCATTTGTTGGAAGAACAATCAAAAGCTAAAAGCATAAGGCAGACTTCCATAAAAGATTTTTTTAAATAAATGTATGTATTCCTAGAGATATGATAAGTTATTTATAGACGCAGATTTACATGTTTTTGTCAAAAATAAATAAAAATAATAAAATTTATACATGTAAAATTTTACCTCTTTTAACCGTGATTTTCGGTTATCCGTGATTAGCCCGGTCCAAAGGGAAAAATATTTCCCTCACAAGGACTAACAATACCTATAATAATCCCTAATATTTTAGCGAATTTAAGCATGTTCTTTGAATATGTCTGTTTATATTTGCTTGATATTTGGTATGCGCATTCCCCGTGCACCAAATTCGTACTTTTAAGGGGTAAAATGGGAATAGAGGGATAAAAATGGTACCAACCAAACGGCTGTACCTAGAATAATGAAATTCGGTGTATACATTCCTCTGATTGACACTTAAAATAAACAGATTTTTCGAAATTCGTACTTTTAGGGGTTAAAATAAAAAAGGGCATAAAAATAGTACCAATCAAATGAGTCATGAAAGCTAGAGTCATGAAATTCGGAGTATACATTCCTCTGACTGCGTAGACACGGAAAATAGACGCATTTTTCGTAATTCGTACTTTTTGAGGTTAAAATGGAAAAAGGGGATGCAAATAGTGCCAACCAAATGAACGCAGCTAGAGTCATGCAATTCGAAGTTTACATTCCTCTGACTGCGTAGACACGGAAAATAAACGGATTTTTGCGAAATTCGTACTTTCAAGGGATATAATGGTACAGAGGGATAAAAATAGTACCAACTAAACGACTACAGGTAGAATGAAGAAATTCAAATTGCGTAGAAACGTCAAGGGGGTAAAAATGGTACCAACCAAATGGGCGCAGCTGGAATCATGGAATTCGGTGTATACATTCCTCTGACTGCATAGATACGCAAAAAAAAAGTTTTTCTCCAAATTCGTAATTTTTCTTTTACAGCAAAAACTGGTTGAATCACGAAGTTAGGTTATTTTGCACTATGTACGTCTGATAATGGATTTTCAAAATTTGTACTTTTAATATAATGGAAATACAACCTACTGTAGCACCCACTATCGAACAATATTTATGGTATTTAAGCTTTCTGAAAATATAAATATAAGAATATTTTTTGATTTGAAATAAATAATGGTTTGAAATAATCAAAATATTATATTTATTTAAAAAAAAATATTTTTTCAATATTTGTATTTGTTTTGGTTTGGCTATATTAACAAATTTATAGTTTCCTGTAATATTACTGCACTTCTACGAAAACCGACAGCCTCTGTGGAATGCAATCCATGGTGGAGGGTATATAAAGTTCAACCCGGCCGAACTTAACGCCGTTTTTACTTGTTTCACTTAGTATAATGCTTCCTTCTAAAAAAAATGAAATCTTTGATCTACTGTAAAAAAGAAACTCATTCCAGCTGCTTATTCTACAAAAATGATCTACTCAACATGCCCTTTCAGAATTGCAGTTTGACAGTGTTATTAGACATTATCAATGTAAATTATTTTATTTCGCATAACATACAAATTGAAATCAATTTTTAGAGAATTTGTAAAAACTAAAAATTTATAAAAAATAAAATTTCAAAACATACTCTAAAATAATAATAATAATACTCTAAATATTAAAAAATAATTAAACAATTGAAACTTTTTAATACAGACAATGCATTTATGCACTCGTGAGATAGTGCATTTCTAAATTTATTGGAGAAAGTGATAGCGAATGATTCGTATCTAATTAAAAATGATCTTTGTTAAATTATTTTGCTACTTTTTAAAATTGTGCAAAAAAATAGGTAACATTTTCTGCCGAGTTCCCCCTGTAATCACGTACAAATTTCACGGGATACGGGAAATAGAAAAAATGCATTTCCCCTGGGAATCCACTGATTTCACTAACTAAAAACACTGAATCTATTTGAATGGATAGTAATCTAAATATAAACGAAGCCCTCAGTAGGGTAAACTACGCAAATCAGACTAACAGTTGTAGTAAGGACTCCATAATGCACATCCATATTCCAGAATTGGTCTAGTCACCATTATATGTATACCAGAACATTAGAAATTTTGAATATTCAATATTTCCTCTTGGAATTAGATCGATCAAGGCGTTCAAAGGAAATCCATAAAATTTCTAATGTCCTGGTATCCATATAATGGTGAGTAGACCAATTCTGGAATATGGATGTGTATTATGGAGTCCTTACTACAACTGTTAGTCTGATTTGCGTAGTTTACCCTACTGAGGGCACCGTTGATATTTAGATTGCTATGCATTCAAATAGATTCAGTGTTTTTAGTTAGTGAAATCACCATTATATGAATATCAGGACATACGAAACTTCGTGGATTTTCTTTGAATGCCGTGATCGATCTAATTTCAAGAGGAAATCTTGAATACTTGAGAAATATTTAGACTAATCTGTGCTGAATTCAGGCACACCTTAATGTATAGCGATCGCCTTATTATCGCAATTGATCGTTTCATATTTAAAAATGGACGCCATAAGAGTCCCTTAAATGTATTTTAGAATCCACGTAGGATTTTTCTTTTTATACCTTCCACCAGGATAAGGGTAAACTAACTTTGGCATTCCGTTTGTAACACCTTGAAATATCAACCGTCATAAAATTCTAAGACGTTATAGCCATACACGTCCGTCCGTGTGAAAGCACGGTAGCATCTAAACGAAAGTTGTTAGGTCGTCCAAATTTTCCATAAATACGTCTTATAGTCGTAGATCGGCTGGGATTGAAACTGGGCGAAATGGGTCCAAAGGGAAAAATGTTTCTTTCACAAGGACCAAAAATACCCATAACAACCTCTAATATTTTAGAGTATTTAAGCATTTTTTTCACAACAAAAACATGCACCTTAAAGTGATTTTTATTAGTAGGGGGTGAAATGGGACAAAAAGGGATACAAATGGTACATATCAAACGACAACAGCTACATTCCTCTAATTGAGTAGATACAAGTATGTTTTTCATATTCGTACTTTTAAGGGGTAAATTGGGAAAAAAGGGATACAAACGGTACCAACCAAACTGCTGTATCTAGAATAATGAAATTCGGTGTATACATTCCTCGGCCCGGCCGAACTTAATGCAGTTTTTACATGTTTTCTATCATGTTATTATTCAAAACAGTAGAGTAATCGAAATGATTGCCCCTGCCACCGTTTCAAAAACATTTGGCCCACTTTAATGATGGCACTAGTACCAGTAACTTATTAAAGCTTTCTTCGTACTTAACAAACAAAAGGACTATAAATTGTTTGGATCTTCAGATTTTAATAATAACCTTTTGTACATTGTTTCATGGTAGTCAATAAAATAAAACTTAGGGAAACACTAATTCTATTAATTTTCGGATGCCATAATCCGCTTTCCTCTTTAGGCAGGTAATTCTTTAGTCCGGCTAGGCATTATTAATGGAAAATGTTTTATAATTAAAATTTTATTTGGTAGGAATCATCTTTCATGAGGTAGGAATCATGTTCGAGTTCAAGGCATTTAGTTGACATTAGTGATCTCAACATCGGCAGGTGGTGGAACATTAGCATATTGGCCAGCATTTACACCATCATCTGCAAAAAACAAAGAGTTCAGTTGGTTGTTCGCACATTGAAAACCATACAAAACTTACAAGTGTAAACTGGACGATAGCCGGCTTCGTCGGCAGTGTAGCGGACACCAACGCGAAGACCCTCGGGAGAGATGTAAGCGAAGGAGCCATCAATCTTTTGGCCGGGCTCTTGGCTGCCAACAACATGGACGCTAGTACCACGAGCCTCAGCATGGATGCCATTCTCGGTTTCGTACTCATAGGCGAAGTGCCCATCGGCAGTAGATGGTTCCAATTTCTGTTCAACAATGCGGGCTTCATTGGCCACCACATCAGGTCTGTATTGCTTGAGGAGGTTGTCGTAGTAACGGCGTTGGTTATAGTAGTCGCGGTTCTTGTAATAACGGCCATCGTAGTATTGACCCTGTTGGTATTGACCACGTTTGTCGGCGGCAGCTGCTGAGGCCAGGGCACACACACAGGCAAAGGCAATTAAGGAGATGAAGAATTTCTGAGAAATAAAGTCGCGCATTTAATTACCTCAAGGGTTTTCTTAATCTTTCTAAGGAACTCATCTTACCATGTTTGTGTTTTTTTAGCAAGTTTGCTGTGTATATCGCTTGAATACCACCGCTTTGAAACTGTAACATATCTCGCAACAATTCGAGAATTTATAGTGCGCCGACTAGAATTTGCCAAAACAAAGCATTCGAATTCCAGAAAATTGTGCCCAAAATTGTTGTTTTTTCTTCTGTTCGATTGGCAACATATTTGCATTTATTTATTCATAACTCTCATACGTCCGCGTACGAGTATGTCTCAATAAAACTTCTACAAAAGTTTTTATTATTTTTTGTTCATTTCGGTTTGCTTTAATTTCCGTTCATTATTCTTTGAATTATAATCGATTCAAACGGCGATGTTGAGATTGTTGTTCTTATTGTCCGACGACGATTCATTCATTTCAACAATACAAGCAGCAAACAAGAGCATCCAAACATCGAGTGGCATAGTGTGATGACATGCCCCAGCAGCTTAGAAAATTTGAATTTTATTGAAATGGATTAAGTGCTGAACTTGAAACCATCTTCAAAAAATCAGCTCTTTAGTACTAATAGGTTATGTGAACGAGTTGGAAACACAGTTGCCGCAGAATGTTCTGTGTGAAGCATTAAGAAAGGATATTATTTGTTAGGGCAGACCGAAATAATTATAAATTATAAGCCATGTCCGCAAACGAAATCAGCATGATCAAATATCAAGTAATAGTGGATTCCAGGATACCGGAACAGAAGTTATAAAGAATTTAATTCAGGGATAGGCAAAAGCATAGTTTAAAGTTATTATAAAAATATTTTCGACAATCAATTAGTGTGGAAGTTTCATAGGTTTTACTTTAAAATATAGGCAGTTTGTAAGGCGTCCACAAACATGGAGGATCAAGCGTAATGTCTTGGACGAGTTTTTCATACTCTTGAGTTGGGTCAATACATTCGTTTAAAATGAATTAAAGGAAAAGATGAATTAAAAGAAAAATTATTTAGACTGACAAGTGCTTCCTCTTTTATTTGGTACCATCTAGGACTGGCAAAAAGTTGCATTTTTATGCCCTTCACCACACCTTGAAATATAGACCTGAGACCCTATAAATATATCAAGCATATATGATCGTCATAAATTCTAAGACGATCAAGCCATGCCCGTCTGTTGAAACCACGCTATCATCTAAACGAAAGGATAAAAATGGTACCAACCAAACGGCTGCATCTAAAATAATGAAAATGCAAACTATAAAGTTTTTGTTCCAAATTCGTACCTTTAAGGGGTAAAATGGGAACATAAGAATAAAGGTGGTACTAACCAAACGGAGTATTTTTTTCGTTTGGGGTTTTTTGGACTGTAATCAATATTTCTATTCTATTTTGTTAGGTTCGAAAAAAAAAAAATCACAAACCTTTTAGCTCGGGGGTTGTGGGTTGAGTGTATGTGGGCGTTCATCGGTGTCAAAAGTTACGGAAAAAGGGTAAAAATACACAAAAAGTCCCAAAATATATGTAAGACCGACTCCCATTGATTTTCCCTCCCCAACATTATTTTCGAATACACGTACCGCCTATCACCACTCGTTAAGGTGGTTCCCATACAAAAAATAATTTTTTATAAAATTTGTTCCCACCGCTCTTACTGGCCAAGGGAGGCCGGTAGTGGTGTCAAATGTTTGACCGCCCCCCAATATTTTTTCAACAAAGTCATTAAAATTGCTTAACTCGAAACTTCTTTCATAAAAAAACAAATCCTTATCCTGAATATATTAGTTTATATTAATCGATTTAACAATGTCCGTCTGTCTGTCGATCCATCTATTCTTGTAATCAAAGTACATGTCGCAATTATTGTCCGATCCTAACAAAAATTGGCACAAGTAAGTTTTGCGGGCCAAAAACGAACACTATTTAATTTGAAGTAAATCGGTTAAGATTTATATATAGCTCTCATGCAAATTTCGTTCTTTCCGCTCTATAGACCACATATATAGTACCCATAAAAAATCGTCGATATCACTTTTTCCCCGAATTCAAATGTATTGGGGTAGAAAGTGAAGGGTGAAGTTGAACGGCTCATAAACACAAGGTATAAAAACAATTAAATTCAAGAAAAAGTAGGCTATGAAAAAATTTAATTTTTTTAATTTTTTTTGTAGTGTGAAAAAGTTGAAAAAAATATATTTTTCCATAACCTACTTTTTTTGATTTTCCATTGTTTTAATACCTTGTGTTTATGAACTAGAGAAAAAATATAATTTTGATGATTTTTCTCTGTAATTCTGGTTGATTTTGTAACAAAAAAATCGTATAAATAGAAGTCATCATTTCACCTCTTTCAAACTCGCACAGTCGCTTAAAAATAGACCTAAGCACAGTACTTTAAAATTTCAACAAAATGGATTGGTGTAATCATTTCGAAAATCAAAATAAAAGAATTAAAATTGCAAAAACTTTAAAAAATCTAAACCTGCTACGACACACCACATCAATATTTTAAATGTAATTGAAATTATCTTCCAAAAAATTAAAATCGATAAAATATTTCAGGAGTTACAGCCGATTGAATGAATGAAAAAATAGTATTTTTTTAACTGTTACATTGGTCAATACTCGTGAGAAAAAATTCTATTGTTTTCCAAAAATACGTATACAATATTTACATGAGAAGAATACATACACCAACTTTTAAAACAAGGTCAAAAACCGTACTGCTTGACATGGAATGACTCATATATATTCTTGATCATCATAAAATTATAAGACAATCTAGCCATGTCAGTCCTTTCGTCTGTTTAAAGCACGCTTTTCCAAGAATACGTCCAATATTTGTAGATCGGTTGGGATTGAAAGTGGGAGAAATCGATCCAAAGGGAAACAAAATTCCCTAACAAGGACAAAAATATCCCTAAAAGTATGTTTTCGAATATGTCTGCTTATATATTATTATATTTACTTGATATTTGGTATAAACATTCCTCTTATAGTGTAAATGTGCACCACAAAACGATTCTTATTTGTAAGGGGTGGAATAGGGCAAAAAGGGATAAAAATGGTACCTTTCAAACGACAACAGCTAGAAACACGAAATTCGGTGTGTCCATTCCTCTAATTAAGTAGATATGTAAAATAATTTTTTTACTTTTAAGGGGGTAAAATGGCAATAGAGGGGCAAGTATAGTACCAATAACACGACTGCAGCTAGAATAATTAAATTCGATGTGATTTTTAAAGTGATTCGTACTTTTAAGGGGGGAAATGTGGAAAAAGTATTAAATTGGTACTAGGGTTTGCATCCCGGGAATTCCCGCGGGAAAAATCCAGGAATTTGCATATTTTCAGTTTCCCGTATCCCGAGAAATTTGTACGGGATTCCCGCGGGAATTCAGCAGAAAGTTTTACCAATTTCCACCACTTTTTCACAATAAAATTGTAAAAGGTACAAAATAAGCCACTTGAAAAGACTTTTGACATGTTCGAAATCATGATCGTGGTAGTCTGCAGCCAAGTAATAAATGTCACCACGCCATTTGTAAATAAATTTGCATTCTATTAAATATAGGTGTAAAATGCTTTTGAGCCAGGACAATATCCCAGTTCAGGTACAAAATAATTTAAAGAGATCATTTTTAATTAGATATGTGTCAGATAGGCGATATAAATCTTCTACATTGAATATGGTAATTCAATGTAATTAATATAAACTGAATACAACGTTTTCAAAAATTTTGATATCTTTATGGAATAAGTGTTGCTAATATCTGTGGAGAAATCGTACAGGTTTTATACACAATTTTACTAATAAATTTAAAAAGTATACATAAAGTAACAACTATGTATTAAAAAATACTATATACTGCCTCAAAATATATATTTAGGTTTTCGAAGGCACTGGAAAGGGAACTGGTAGTTAACGACTTACTAACAATTAATAATACAACTCTCGAATATATAATATCGTTCTCTATCGCGTTCACTTTCTCCATTAAAATTAGAAATAGACTATCTTGTTGGTTGTCTGCTTTAAAAAAATTTATATTTCAAAAACCTCTTAATTTAAAAAATATGCCTACATTGCATTTTAAAATTCTACATCACTTTTGAAATAGGATATTATAAGTTCGTTTTACGCCAAATGTTCAATTTCAATTTTTTTTTTTCAATTTAAAGCATCATCTTTATTCACATTTCGTTTATATACATTATTTACATTGTTTGAGATATTATTCTAGATATTACAGCAAATGAGATCAGTTTTTTAATTATAACGTTTTTATTATTTGAACTTTTCAAGGAAAATAGGAAAAACCTTATTTTGAATTTTTACAATTGCAAATATCGGAAGAAAACAATAATGTATACAAGAAAATTTACAAAAAAGTAAACAAAATTATACATACAGTTTTCAATTTGGTAATTTCTATTTTATAAAAATTATAATGATAATTCTCGACATGCTCTTATCATAGGATAAGTAGAATGTGTGTTTCTGTTGTAATAGTTTTGGCTAAGTCTGCACATGAATTCATGAATTTTTTCGTAACCACATCTATTATGAAGAAGGTCCGTAGGGTATCTCCATCGCAGGTTGTAGATAATTTTTAGGCATTTATTTTGGATTACTTGTAATTTTTTGATATGCGTTTTGGCTGCTTTATACCATATAGGACAAGCAAAGGTAAGTGTAGGTCTTATAACCGTTCTAAAAATTTGATTTTTGTTTTTTAAGTTAAGAGAGGATCGATAAGTAATCAGTGGCCAAAGAGCTTTTAACACTCTTGTACTTTTCTTTGCAGTTTCGTCGATATGTTTGCTGAAGTTTAGTTTCTTATCAATTAGGACACCTAGGTATTTAACCTCGCTGAGAATGGGTATATCGTCATTTCCAAATTTCAAGTTACGATTAGGCAGCCGCTTTGGAGACTTGTTATATGGGAAAATGATTGCTTGAGTCTTCGAAGGATTGATTTTTACTTTCCATTTATGGAAATATTTATTACAGCTTTTAAGGCCCTTTTCCATTTTCTTAAGTAGCGCCGTGGTCAATTTGCTTGAGGTAATTAGGGCAGTGTCATCTGCATAATATGCTGTTGAAACGTATCGAGGTGGAGAGAAATCAGACGTATACAGCGAGTAAAGCAATGGCGATAGTACCGATCCTTGGGGCAGGCCTGCAGTAGTCGTTTTTGGTGATGAAAAGACTGTATTTACACATACAACAAAGTTTCTCCTATCCAGGAAATCGATTATTATTTTGCACAGGTATTTAGGTATATCTGCTTGTAGCATCTTGTAGATTAAACCGTTATGCCAAACGGTGTCGAAGGCTTTTTCTATATCCAAAAGAATTAACCCAGTTGAAAGTTTTTTACTTCTATTCTCTCGTATTATATTTATCACCCTGTTAACTTGTTGAATACAGCTATGTTGTTTTTTAAATCCAAATTGCTCGTCAACAACTAGGTTGTTGTCTATTGCAAATTCATTTATCCTTGTATGAATTATTTTCTCGTACAATTTTCCTAAGTTACTGAGGAGGCTTATCGGTCTGTAGCTGTTAGGATCGTTTTTAGGTTTGTTAGGTTTTAGGACTGCAACAACTTTAGCTGTTTTGAAGTGCTTTGGAAAGTAGTTAAGTTGAATGCAACTGTTAAATATAGCCACCAATAACTTCAGCGCCTTTGATGGTAACTTTTTTAATAGCAAGTTTGATATATTATCCAAACCAGGTGACTTCGAAGCCTTTAGATTTCTAATTATAATGCATAGTTCATCTAATGTAACAAAAATAGCACCAGAGGAACTGCTAATTTCCTTTCTAAATCGGTTTACTTTACTATTAACTGTTTTGTCAATGGAGTGCTTGTAGCTAGAGGTTATGCTGTTTGCGCCTAAAAATTTATCGGCTAACAATTGGGCCTTTTCATCATCTGCGCAGATTTTCCGATTGTCTTTTTGTAAATATGGGATTGTTTTGTTTGATTTACCTCTCAAGCTTCTGCTTATCTTCCAAAACGATTTGTCACCTGGCTTTAATTTTGATAGAAATTTATTCCACTTTTCATTTCGTTCAATGCTAATTTTGTTGTCGATAATTGTACTAATGAGTTTAATGCATTTCTTGTACATATTAAATTCGTTTTGGTTGGTTGCCCTTTTCATTTTTCTATCGAGATATCGTCTTGTCTTTATGAGTTTGATAGTATCATTTGAGAAAACATAATTACTGTTTGGACTAACCATCGGTGTAGAAATGTTTCGCGCTTCTAAAATAATTTTAATAAGTTTTTTAATATCACGCTCAATAGAATCACTGGTGGAATACATTGCATTGTGATTGTTTATTCGACTTTCGATGTAGTTTTGGAATAGCGGCCAGTTCGTTGACTTGAAATCGAAGTGACTAGTGTCTACTGTATTCGTAGTTGAATGATGAAGTGTACACACTACCGGGCGGTGGTCAGAAGGAATGTTATACCCAAGAACATTCAAGGACGTGGAAAATCTGGAGTTTGAGAGAATGATGTCGATGACGGACGGATTACGATTTTGTTGGTACGGATAGTAAGTAGGTTCCACCGTGTGGTGAATGAAAAAATTGTGGTTCTGTTGTAAAGCATAAAGCTCGTTTCCAGCTGTGTTATGGGAGTAGCAATTCCATGACATATGCTTAGCGTTTAAGTCTCCTAGTATGAAGAATTCCTTATCATGTGATGTGAGTAGTAGAATATCGTTTTTGAAATCTGGCGTATGTCTTGGTGAATAAGCAGTTGTAATTATAATTTTTCTGTTGTTGATAGTAACTTCTACTGACAAATTTTCTATCGTCTTCGTATTTATAACTGATAAAAGCTTATGTTGAATGTTTTTCCTAACTATAAGAGCAACGCCACCACCTCTAGCGCCTTCTCTATCGTTTCTATATATAAAATAGTTACGTAAATATAGTTTATGGCTATCATTTAAATGGGTTTCATTTAATGAAGCGATATGAACAGATTCTTTCTCAAGCAAATATTCAAATTGTTTGAGATGACAATAGTTAGAAATGCCGTGGGCATTCCAATGAATCATTTTAAAAACGTTTGCATTATCGCAAACCATGGGCATATTTCACCATTGACATGACAACCTGTATCTGTTGTATTTTGTTAGTGCACTGCTGAAGCTCATTTAGCGCAGACATAAATATTTGAAAGAGTTCGTCGATGCTGAAAAGATCATTATTTTCTCTTAAGCACGATGCGTAAGAGTTACCGTTTACAACACTCTGCATGTTTTCGTTGATTGGTTGCGGGTTGTGCACAAGGGGGGGTTGGGTAGCACGCACTGCTTGTCTTCGAATACCGTTTCTTTGAGAGTTGTTTGTCGCTTTTGCTCTATTCTCCAAGTAAGTAGATCTGGACGGACAGTTGACGTCGTTGGCAGAATGATCGGTGCGTTCTCTCCCAACTTTCTTGCAATTAAAACAAGTGAAAACAGCCGGTTTTCGTTCTGTTTTGTTTAGTGGGCAGACACTGGTGTGGTGGTTGTTTGCGCATATCATACATGCCGGCAATCGATGACAGTTCTCACCACCGTGGCCATACATGAGGCAATTCCAACATTGAGTTGGGTTGTTGGTCTTCCTCTGTTTGTATTTTCTCCAAGAGATTATTACATTACATATGTTTTTTACGTTTTGCAATGACTTGGGATTGAATGATTTTCTTACAAATTGGACTTTGTACACAGCATTGTCACGTGAACTGTACTGTGTTTCAATTTCGGTGACAGATTCTGGAGTCAAGTTGTATCCCTTTAAGTCGTTTATTATTTCACTTATGCTGATTTTGGGTAAACCGTAGAGAAATGTAGTGTATAATCTGCCCTCTTTGGAGCGGAAAGTGTGAAAAGGAATCTTTTTATCAATTAATATTTTTTTGCAAAGTTCTAGTTTGTCTTTGCTTGGTGAAAAAATTTTTGTGCCGATAGAACAACTCTTGTAGATATAGTCTTTACCGAACATCTGCTGCAATTCAGTGAGTGAAGTGTTGGAATCCACTACTACTGGTGGTGGTTTTTCAATTTTGGTTTCTGCAATGTTGGATTCAGCTCCCAAATCCATATCAGAAGTGTCGGCAAGTGCACTAAATCGGTTGGCCGATGTTGAAGGCATATTAGCGAAAAAATTCAACGCAGTAGGTTGAAATCTTTTCTGCCTCTTTAAATTAGATGACCTTTTCATGGTCGTTAACGGAGGTTTAGCCCCGGGGGGCATCACGGTTGTTTGATTTTAATAGTCTAGTGTTTATTGTCACTAAAAACGCGGAGTTCAATAAGAACATCGACAGATAACAATAACACGGATATTTATGCTTTTATTCGCGATGTACTTATAACAAAGTTATAGGAATTTATGTAGAGCGTAACGAAACACAAGCGTTCTCAGAGAGAGTTAGTATCGAACTGACGCCAAATGTTTGCAACACCGAAATATAATAATTTACTTTATTAAAGTTCGAATGTTTTATTCAGAAAAAATAAGTTTTTATATAGAAAACAATATGTTGACGATTTCCCGTCCTGCATCCTGGGATCTCGGGAAATCAAAAAAACAATTCCCGTGTCCCGGGAAATAAAAAGTACATAAAATGCAAACCCTAATTGGTATCGACCAAATAGCTGCAGCTAGATTAAAGAAATTCGGTATATACTATGACAGATTAGACCTGCAAAATCAATGAAATTTCCAAAAAACAATCTTTTATGGAGAAACGGAGAGTAAAGGGATAAAATTAGTACCAATTAAACAGTTGCAGCTATAATAATGAATTATTTGTAGATACGAAATACAAAGCGATCTTTCAATACTCGTACTTTTTAGACCAAAAAGGGATAAAATTGGTGGCGACCAAATGGCTGCAGATTGATAATCATAAAGTTCGGCGTGTACATTCCTCTGATTGTGTAGACGAGCAACATGACGGAATTTTCGGTACTTTTATGGTAACCAGAGCAAAAAGGGCATAAAAATGGTACCAATCAAACAGCTGCAGTTAGAATCATGAAATTCTATTTATAAATTTCTCTGACTTCGTAGACGCACAAAACGAAAGTTTTTCTCCAAATTCGTACTTTTAGGGATAAAATGGTGTAAACAAACGGCTGTAGCTAGAACCGTAAAATTAGGTGTATACATTCCACTATGAACCCGAAAGATAATGGAGTTTTTAATTTCTGAAGTATTATGTTTATTGAATTATAAGGCAGGCTACATCTGATGTGGCGTACATCCACATGTCCAACCATTTATTCTGGACGGAGATGCGTCAGTCAGTCAGTTTTATATATAAGCGTGGTCCAAATCCTTCCTTTAAAAAAACATATTATTACACTGTCCAACAAATTAAGACTTTTTGGCTGGAACAAAATATGGACCGTATAATTCTGAAGGGCCATGTTGAGTAGACTTTTTTTAAAGAATAAACTTATAGTCCAGCTGGTCTGATTTTCTTTTTACAGTGAGAATTCTTATTGTCAGAACTATATTTTGCAATTTTATGAGGATAATTTTTGTGGAAGATATTAACCCACTCCTCTTAACCCCCTCCTCTCTTTATCATTTTTGTCGAGAAAATCAAAAAAAAAAGTAATTTAAAAATTTGGCGATCTACATCTACCATAAAGTTTTACAATTTCGAATGTGGGAATTTTTATCACATTTTTTATTTATTTTAAAAAGTATTAATTAACCGAGTACGTTCGTGTCATATTCAAAAATTGATTTTCTTCATTCTACCCGAAAATTTGCTTAAATATTTTACTTCATGAAATGTAAAAGCTGGTCAAAAATGGTACTGATTCGAGTATTGCAGTCTGTTTAAAGTAGTAAAAAAAGTAAGAATGCGTTAAGGGCCGAATCTTATATAACCTCCACCACGGAGTGCATTCCACAGTATTACCTGCAGATTAAAGGATGTCGACTTTACATAGAAGTACAGTACCATATTACGAAAATTGTGATATTTTTATGCAGATTACTATATTTGTTTAGTATTTCAAACTATAATGTATACTTATGCGCACTGTTTAAAATCTACTACTAAAGGGTGATTTTTTAAGAGCTTGATAACTTTTTTTTTAAAAAAACGCATAAAATTTGCAAAATCTCATCGGTTCTTTATTTGAAACGTTAGATTGGTCCATGACATTTACTTTTTGAAGATAATTTCATTTAAATGTTGACCGCGGCTGCGTCTTAGGTGGTCCATTCGGAAAGTCCAATTTTGGGCAACTTTTTCGAGCATTTCGGCCGGAATAGCCCGAATTTCTTCGGAAATGTTGTCTTCCAAAGCTGGAATAGTTGCTGGCTTATTTCTGTAGACTTTAGACTTGACGTAGCCCCACAAAAAATAGTCTAAAGGCGTCAAATCGCATGATCTTGGTGGCCAACTTACCGGTCCATTTCTTGAGATGAATTGTTCTCCGAAGTTTTCCCTCAAAATGGCCATAGAATCGCGAGCTGTGTGGCATGTAGCGCCATCTTGTTGAAACCACATGTCAACCAAGTACAGTTCTTCCATTTTGGGCAAAAAAAAGTTGGATATCATCTCACGGTAGCGCTCACCATTCACAGTTACGTTACGATTCGCATCATCTTTGAAGAAGTACGGTCCAATGATGCCACCAGCCCATAAACCGCACCAAACTGTGACTTTTTCTGGATGCATTGGTAGCTCTTGCAATGCTTCTGGCTGATATTCACTCCAAAATCGACAATTCTGCCTATTTACGTACCCATTGAGCCAAAAATGAGCTTCGTCGCTGAACACAATTTCTTTCTTTCTGAACTTTCTTAACAGAGCACGCATTTTGATAATAAAATTCAATGATTTGCAAGCGTTGCTCGTTAGTAAGTCTATTCATGATGAAATGTCAAAGCATACTGAGCATCTTTCTCTTTGACACCATGTCTGAAATCCCACGTGATCTGTCAAATACTAATGCATGAAAATCCTAACCTCAAAAAAATCACTCTTTATAATATAAATACAATGCTGTAATTGTGAAAGTGAACATGCCTAAATATTAGGCGATTGTCAGTCGCCACTAGGGAGAAGCATTTTCAGATACAGACAAAGTGACTGTATTATTTTGATTCGCCCCATTCTCCACCCAAATGTACAAATTTCGAAAAAACCTTTTTGTTTCGAGTCATCATAGTCAAAACACAGAACACACCGAATTGCATGATATCAACTTTAGCGGTTTGGAAGTTCCCATTTTATCCCTCTTTTTCAATTATATCCCTTAAAAGTACGAATTTCGAAAAAATCCCTCTGTTTTACCTGTCTGTGCAATTAGAGGGATGTACACACCGAATTTCATGATTCTAGCTGTTGTCGTATCATTGGTACCATATTTTATCCCTCTTTATCCCATTTCGCCAATGAGAAATTGGACAAACTACAAGAGGAATGTCCGCAACAAATTTCAAATGTATGAAAATCAGAAATTTAATTAATAAACCAAGGCTACCAATATTTTTATACTATGTGTATATATAATGGAAATAATACTTCAATTCATAAAGTAAATATAAGGCAGCAATCATAAATACCCTAAATATTGGGGGACAGAGAGTGTATTTTCAGCTGCAGTCGTTTGGTTGGTTGTATTTCCATCCTATTTTAATTTCAAAAGTATAAATTTTGAAAATACCTTACCTCTCACGTACACAGTATAAGACAACTTCATGATTCTACCATTTTTTGTCGTAAAAGTAACAAAATTTGGAATTTTTTTACGTGGCTATGCACTCAGAGGAATGTATACTCCGAATTCCATGATACTATCTGCGGCCATTTTGTAGGTACCATTTTTATCCACTTTTTCACATTTTACTCCTTAAAAGCACGAAAATTTCATCATTCTAGCTATAACCTTTTAGTTGGTACCATTTTTATCCCTCTGCTCCCATTGAATCCCTTGAAAGTACGAATTTGAAAACCCCTTTTTCGTGTCTACTCAGTCAGAGGAATGTATACAGCGAATTTCCTGGTTCTAGCTGCATCATTTGTTTGGTACAATTTTTATCCCCTTTTTCCATTTTACACAATAAAAGTACGAATTTCGAAAATTTTCTTTTATTTTATGTGTCTACGCAATCAGAGGAATATATACACCGAATTTCATTATTCTAGGTGCAGCCGTTTGGTTGGTACTATTTTTATCCCTCTATCCCCATTAAACCCCTTAAAAGTACGAATTTAGACAAAATACCTTTTTCTACTCTATTAGAGGAATGAACATGCCAAATTTCGTGTTTCTATCTGTTGTCCTTTGATATGTACCATTTTTATCCCATTTCGCCCCCCTACAAAAAAAAATCACTCTATGGTGCCCTTTTATGCTATAAATGGAATGCGAATTGCAAATATCAAGTAAATACAAGATAATATGATCAAAAAACATGCTGAAATACTCTAAATATTAGGGTTATTTTCAGTCCTTGTGAGGGAAAAATTTTTCCCTCTGGGCCGATTTCGCCCAGTTTCAATCCCAACCGATCTGCAACCATAAGACACATTTAGGAAAATTTTGAACCTCCTAGTCATTTCGTTCGGCCGCTATCGTGCTTTCAACAGACAGACAGACGGACATGGCTATATCGTCTTAGAATTTTACCACGACCCAGAATATATATACTTTATGGGGTCTCCGATGAATATTTTAAGGTGTTACAAACGGAATGACAAAGTGAATATACCCCCATCCTGGAGGTGGATGGTATAAAAAGAACTCTAAATTTTATAAAATATGTTGTCTAAGGGTATTAAGAGTCTGAATCGTTCATGGATTTTTGGCATAAAATCGGTCCCTCACGGTACCCCAAAAAAAGTCTAACAGTAACACCGATGTGATAATTTACTTCGCCGTCTACCGATAACCCGATTATCTAGTTTAATTAGTTTAATAATGACTTGGGCTGAAACGAAAGATCGTCGAAGATCATGTATTAAATCTCCGGGCGAGGACATTCTGAATGTTTTATTGGGGTTAGGGCCACCCTAACCATCATTCCTTGTAAATTGATTAACAAGATTTCGATAGGTTTATTAAAGAACAATAAAGTAAATATAAATGCAATTGACACATACATTTATTTAATAAAAATTTAATTGAACAAGAAAAATCTGTCGAAGATGTATCTCATCGTCGCCGTCGCTCTCAGACGAGTCTCGCATAACGCCATCTAAAGGTAAATGTTAAATGTTAGACAACGGTTGCCAAAGAAAAAAATGTGGCTCCCAATAAAAAACTAAATGCGACATAAGAAAATAAATATAACCACAAACGGAGACGGTAGCACAAATGTCTCCAACAACAGCAACACCGCCATTCAAGTTAAATTTATCAATGGAATAAAAGAATATCTGGCTTTTTCTTTAATATTTCAAGAATAAATAACTATATTACCGAAACTATGTTGACAAACAGCTTAGCAATTAGCCAAATTTTGTTGCAAAAAAGGTCGTTGTCATTTTGCACGGGAAACGGAAATTAAAAATTCCATATTTTGACAACAATAGATAGAAATGCCGTAAATTTAGCAGATAATAACAATCCAATTCAAATTAAAATGATAATTTAATTAGAAGTGCCCATTTGGGAAAATTAACATAAAACAAATCTCATTTCCTTTCATTCGATGACTATTCAAATCAGCTAAAGATCACATATTGCTACCAATTGCGGGCGCATGCGCGTCGACACCAATCAAAATTCGAAATCCAAAGTCGAAACGAGTTCAGGTGTTTAGGCTAAACTTTGAAACGCCCATTTTGTGCGATTAGCTCGTTATGAATGGGAAAATTCAAACTCAAACACAAACAACAAAGCATAATCATTAATGATCTCTTGAAAACATAATGCCGCCGCCATCAGACCGGCGCGCCGGTCGTTGAGATGTTGAGTAGCCGCGATAAGGAGACAACAAACCGTCGGCACCTTTACTTGAAAGTCAAATTGTGTTCCACTCAAGCAAGCATTTTTCTCATCGCCCAGCGATATGGTTGAACCGAATGCATTTGATTTCCATTTTTAATGGATTTGTTTTCATGAAATACATTTGGTGTCCACTAAATAATATTCTGACACTGTGATGTGTGATAGCACATTTTAAGTGTGATTAAGATAACGAGATTCTTCCGTTGAACTCTCTATATGTAGATCATATTAACAAATAGGATATTATTTTAAGTCTAGCCATCATATTCCATTTGTATTAGGATGATTCTTATTGGTACACCAACATTCACTTTGTCATTCCGTTTGTAACACCTTGAAATATTCATCGGAGGCTCCATAAAGTATATGAGTCATTCCATGTCAAACGGTACGGTTTCTGAACTCGATAGCGGCGATTGTCTTGAAAGTTTATGTATGTATTCTTCTCATCAAAATATTGTATACCTATTTTTTTCAATTTTAATTCTACTGCTTTTTATACCCTACACCACTTCGTGGTCTAGGGTATTATAAGTTAGTTTCGCGCCAAATGTTTGTAACACCAAGAAATAATCGAGCTAGACCCACCTTTAAGTATACCGATCGGCTTAGAATCACCAGCTGAGTCGATTTAACGATGTCTGTCTGTCCGTCCGTCCGTCTGCTGTCCATCTAAGCTTGTTCGCACTCTACAGGTCGCAATTTTTGTCCGATTGTCATGAAACTTGGCAGAAGTTATTTTTTCTGGCCAAGGACCATCGGTATTGAATTTGGAGGAAATCGGTTCAGATTTAGATATAGCCCCCATACAAATGTCGGTCCCGATTTGACATTTTCCGCTCTAGAAACCACATATTGTACCCGATTTTCTTTAAATTTGGTACAACATCTTATAATCCAACTAGAAACACCTATGCCGAAATTGGGTAAGATCGGTTCAGATTTAGATATAGCCCCCATACAAATGTCGCTCCCTATTTCACTTTTTCCGCTTTAGAAACCACATATTGTACCCAATTTTCTTTAAAATTGGCACAACATCTTATGCAATGCAACTAGAAACACGTATGCAAAAATTGGGTAAGATCGGTTCAGATTTAGATATAGCCCCCATACAAATGTCGCTCCCGATTTGACAGTTTCCGTTCTAGAAACGACATATTGTGCCCGATTTTCTTTAAATTTTGCAGAACATCTTATAATCGAACTAGAAACACGTATGCAAAAATTGGGTAAGATCGGTTCAGATTTAGATATAGCCCCCATACAAATGTCGCTCCCGATTTGACATTTTCCGCTCTAGAAACGACATATTGTACTCGGTTTTCTTTAAATTTTGCAGAACATCTTATAATCCAACTAGAAACACGTATGCAACAATTGTGTAAGATCGGTTCAGATTTAGATATAGCCCCCATACAAATGTCGCTCCCGATTTGACATTTTCCGCTCTAGAAAAGACAAATTGTACCCGATTTTCTTTACATTTTGCAGAACATCTTATAATGCAACTAGAAACACGTATGCAAAAATTGGGTAAGATCGGTTCAGATTTAGATATAGCCCCCATACAAATGTCGCTCCCGATTTGACATTTTCCGTTCTAGAAACGACATATTGTACCCGGGTTTCTTTAAATTTTGCAGAACATCTTATAATCGAACTAGAAACACGTATGCAAAAATTGGGTAAGATCGGTTCAGATTTAGATATAGCCCCCATACAAATGTCGCTCCCGAATTCACCTTTTCCGCTTTAGAAACCACATATTGTACCCGATTTGCTTTAAAATTGGCACAAATTAGCCCCCATACAAATGTCGCTCCCGATTTGACTTTTTCCGCTCTAAAATCCACATATTGTACCCGTTTTTCTTTAAAATTGGCACAACATCTTATAATCCAACTGAAAACCAATGGTGAAAGTGGGTAAGATCGGTTCAGATTTAGATATAGCCCTCATACAAATGTTGCTCCCGAATGTTTAACCGATTTTGGCCAAATTTTACATATTATATTTCAACCAGACATGGTGAAAGCGCGTCACATCGTTCCTGGTTTCAATATACCCCCATACAAATGTCCTTTCCGATTTAACATTTTTTGTCAAACACATACATTTACAGGATGCAAAAATCCTTCCCGATTTCAATTTTTTACCGAATTGAATTGCAATGAGAATTGTTTGGTTGATGCCCATATGTCCATATTTTGGTATAACTTTGGTATACTATTGTATAATTTGTATTTGCCTGTCGGACAATTGGATCAATTACCATATTATATACCATATTCGTTAAATTTGACTAAAGATGAATTTATAGCATATAAATCATATGAATATAATTTATATAATTTGCATGAACTACATAAAATTGCCCCCATGAAATACCTGGGTTTAGTAATCAAAGCGAGGTACATACGCAGGGAGTGGTGTAGGGTATTATATAGTCGGCCCCGCCCGACTTTAGCCTTTCCTTACTTGTTCAAAATGGTGTGTATATTCAAAATCAACCAGAATTACAGTAAAAAATCATCAAAATTATAATTTTTCATTAGTTCGTAAACAGAATGTATAAAAACAATGCAAATCCAAGAAAAAATGGGTTATGGAAAAATGTATATTTTTTAATCTTTTCTGATGATGCATCTCACTAAAAATTTGAAAAATTCTGGCAACATTTGTATCCCCGTTTTCCTATTATCCCCCTCAAGAGTACAACTTTCGAAAATCACTTTATTTTACGTGTCTACGCAATTAGATGGATAGTTGGTACTATTTGTATCCCTCTGTTCCCATTGTATCCCTTGAAAATTTGAATTTGGAAAGAAACCTATCATTTTTGTGTCTGTGTCAGTCAGTCAGTCAAAAAATCCCTTTATTTTACTTGTCTAAGCAATCAGAGGAATTTCATTATTTTTGGTGCAGCCGTTTTGTTGGTACGATTTTTATCCCTCTATTCCCATTTTACCCCTTAAAAGTACGAATTATTATATATCTTCTCAATTAGAGGAATGTACACACCGAATTTCGTGTTTCTAGCTGTTGTCGTTTGATAGATAAAATTTTTCTTGCATAAATACCTTAAAATATTACGGTCTATTATGGGTGTTTTTAGTCATTGTGAGGGAAAATTTTTTCCCTTTGGACCGATTTCGCGAAGTTGTAATCCCAACCGATCAACGACTATAAGACACATTTGTGGAAAATTTCCTAGCTCCTTTCGTTTAGATGCTAGCGTGTTTTCAATAGAGGGATGGATAGATGGACGGATGGACGGACATGGATTGATCGGTTTAGAATTTTACGACGATCAGGAATGTACAGCTGCGATCAAAAAAATAGCAGCGACGAGATAAAAAAATGTCGACAAAGAAAAATATTAGTTTTACTTCGAAAATCCTAAAACATTTTAAGGCGATTGAAAGGTGGTACATTATTTGTGACATTATTAATCTGGCTTTAAGTACAAAATTAAGTCTTTGTAATTTTGAGATTAGGCCTTTAGAACCATTTATGTAAAAAATGAGACCAGTCAAAAAAAAAAAAAATAGCAGCGCTAACAAAAACTAAAAAACTCATTAAGTCGACTAGTCTTTTGCAATTTTAACCGATATTTTTGCTCATATTATAGTGGTGCTCGATATTGTTTTTCAGTATTGCTAGTTAGACCTCATTTTAGTCATCACACTTAAAATTTTTGATTATATTTAGGTGCGGTGTCTGCCCGAACCATTCCATAACATCGATATTATTGACTTCAAACCACCTTTTTGCGAGTCGGCTGGTGTTTTCGGGATAATTGACCTGGTAGAAGACCCATTTAAGGTGCATTCCATATTCTGTAAACGTAAGCATAATATTATGCAGTATTTTGATGTACTGGGCAGAGTCCATGGTAGTTATGGGCCAATGTATTGATCCAACTCCATAATATGAAAAAAAAAACGCCCAAGACATTACGCTTGATCCTCCCTGTTTGACTGTTTTGGTACTATACCTGGAAATGTACTCCGTGTTCTGTGGACGTCTTACAAACTATCGGGGACTGTCCCACCATACAAAACAATTTTTGATTCAACTGACCATAAAACGTACACCCACTTCTTGATTGGCTACACCAGGTGTGTTTTTGCTAATTGCAATTTTTTGTGCCATGTCTTTTATTTTTAAGACTTCTGGCTTACAGATTATGTTTTCTTAGTATTCTACGAACATTTTAAACTCTCAAATATGGACAGAAATTGTTTTTTATTTCGGTGGCGGGCGTAAGTGGGTTTTTTGTACTAGACATTATTATTCGGCGAATGGTTGTAGGTGCTTTAAACGGATTTTTCACGAGTTTATGATTTTTATACACTCCACGAGAGTATTATGTCTTTGTGCATTTGTTTGTAACACCCAATAGGAAGCGAGATAGACCCATTGTTAATTATACCGATCGACTTAGAATCACTTTTTGAATCGATTTAACAATGTCCGTCCGTCCGTCCGTCTGTCCATCTATTCTTGTAATCAAAGTACAGGACGCAATTGCAGCCAGAACCAAATGAAACTTTGCACAACAAAGTTTTTCGGGATAAGGAGGAACGTATTTAATTTGAAGAAAATCGGTTCAGATTTAGATATAGCCCCCATACGAATTTCACTCCCGATTTGACTTTTTCTGCTGTAGAAACCACATATTTTAAAAGATGTTCTTCAAAATTGGCAAAATATCTTATATTTCAACTAGAAACACCCACGGTGAAAATGAGCCAGATCGGTTCAGATTTAGATATAGCCCCCATACGAATTTCACTCCCGATTTGACTTTTTCTGCTGTAGAAACCACATATTTTAACAGATTATCTTCAAATTTGGCAAAATATCTTATATTTCCATGAGAAACAGCCAGAATGAAAATGTGTCAGATCGGTTCAGATTTATATATAGCTCCTATACAAATTTCGCTTCCGGTTTGATTTTTCCGCCCCAGAAACCACGAAATTTTCACCGAATTACTTCAAATTGAGAACTGGAAGAACCTATTGTGAAATGGGTCACTTCATTCCATGTTTGGATATAGCCCTGATACAAATATTCTTCTCTATTTGACAAATTGAACCAGGACATATTAGCCTATGATTAGGAAACATTCAAAAATTCTTCCCGTTTTCACTTTTTTCCGAATTGAATTGTATTACTGGTTCTTCTTATTATATCGGATTTCTGATCATTTTAATAGAACACTGGAATCAAAGCCGAACTTCACTATATGATGTTCCCTCACATTTCAACCTTTTTATGTGAAATCGACTCCACAGTGCTCTCCTCACCCTACTTATGAAGAAAAATAATACAATAACATTTCAGAAGTAGTGTAAATTTCATAAAATCTTACTTATAACATCAAATCGAATTGAAAAATTGAGATAAAATTCCTTTTTCTTCAGATTTTTGAACACTGATATTATTTTGACCGGCCCAAAATGTCGAATAATCCAAAAAATGTGAAATTTCTTAAGTAATTAAAATCATATCACCAAATAAACAATTAGTTTGTGTTTGTAACCTCGTAACACAGCACTTAATGCTTTACAAAAATTATCACACAAATAAATATATGAATATGTATATTAAGCTGTGATGCGCTGCTATTATTTTGACCGCAACTGTATATACTTTATAGGGTCTCAGGTCGATATTTCAAGGTGTTACGTGGAGGAAGGGTATAAAAACTAATAGAGTATCTCAATCTTAAAATAAAGAAAAAAAAAATCGGGAAAATTTTCACTTTTACGGCTACATAAGCGCCACATATAAGGTATTAAGAATCATTGCTAGAATGTTATTATGTTCTAGAAAGTTGTTTATTGAGATCTTAGGTACATTTTTGTAGTTGATTGTTTCCTTAACTTTTGAACGGTTTGCTACCAATGGACCTGAACAGGGGAAAAAGGTTAAAAAATCGATTTTTTTAAGTTTTTTGCGATTTTGACCTTGAAGATGAAGTTTTTTTTTTGATTTTAGATGTTCAAGATATGGGACTTTTTGCAAAAATGACACCGAGACCCTACATTTTTAGGGGAACATGACTTTGGGCAAAACTGGGAGACACGGTCTTTTATCACGTAGTGGTGACCGTATATGGTTATATTTCCATGACATAGAAAATTACACACATTGTAATGCCGTCATTATAAAAACTTATATATTTCGGAGATAACAACCATTCATCATAATTTCATTCACAAATATATGTAACTAGCAAATACCCGCTACTTCGTACGCGGAAAAATGGTATGGTAAGACAGTAGTTTGTATCAGTATTCAAACTGTTTTTAATGATATCACTTTCAGCGTTTATACGTAGTCAATAGTTTAATTTATAGGCACAAAATGGAAACAATTTTTCTACAAAAAATCATATAAAGTAGAAAATTACTTGCACATTTCTTTCTTAAGCTGTGAAAATATCATTAGGGATAGAATAAAAGTGTATCGCATTGAAGGAGAGAGTTAAAACCATAAGTATGTCCCAAGTCCCTTTCACGTCCGTCTGGCTCGCTTGTATACACGATGACTCTGGAAGGGACTTAAAGAATTTATTCAAACTCAGCACATAGTACTATTTTCCCAAACTTAGTTTAATTTCGAAAATGGGGGAAATTGATATACATCTTATGGTACACACATACGTATAGTCCATATTCCAAAACAAACGACCCGTACGTAAAATTAAACCTAATATAACTTCTATACTTTACACGCAAATTGACATAAGCTTTGGTCAAAATAAAAAAAAAGATAATGTTCACACATAACTCTTTCTGTGCCGTTTGTGTCCTTAAACATACAAATTTCGAAACATTAATTTATGTACTCGGAGAAATGTACACACCGAATTTCTTTTCATATTCTAGCTGAAAACTTTGGTTGGTACTATCTTTATCCCAAATCCCCAATTTTGGTTGATATCATTTGCACCACTTTAATCCCTTAAAAGTACAAATATCGGAAAATTCCTTGTTATTAATCATTTACACTGTAAGACGAATATGCGTACCGAATTTAATTATTGTAGCGTCATCCATGTTCTTGGCACCTTTTTTATCCGCTTTTCTCGTTTACCCTTTAAAAGTACGAATTTCGAAAAATTTCTTCAATTTGCGGTTGTAGGCATTTTCAGGATGTATGATTGGTACCATTTTGTATCCCTTTCTACCCAATTTCACTCACAAAAAGTACGAATTTTAATGTCCGTTCCGAATTTCATGATTCTAGGCCCAGTTGTTTGGTCTGGGCTGAGGTAAAATTTTTATCCCATTTAATCCCTTAAAATTACAAATTTCGAAAAATGTCTTCTTATCAGTGATTTGGGCTGTACAACGAATACACATATCGAATTTCATTATTGTAGCGTCATCCGTGTTGTTTGTACCCTTTTTATCCCCTTTTCCCCGTTTACCTACTAAAAGTACGAATTCAAAAAGATTCGGTCATTTTGCGTTTCTAAGGGTTTTGAGGTATGTACACACCGAATTTTATTATTCCAGCTCCATCCGTTTGATTGGTACCATTTTTATCCCTTTTTACCCGATATCACCCACAAAAAGTACTAATTTAAAAATATTTTCTTGGGCGCGTTGAATCTATAAGAGCAATTTTTGTGCCAAGTTTCAAGATTCTAGTCCCAGCTGTTTGGTCATTGCGGTGGCACAATTTTTATCCTTCTTTAACCCATTTTACCCCTTAAAAGTACGTATTACGAAAAACTCCCTTCAAATCTGATCTCTTCGCTGTAAGAGAAATGTACATACCAAATTTCATGGTTCTAGCTTCAGCCATGTTGTTGGTACAATTTTTGTCCCATTTGACCCCCAAAGGTACGAATTTCCAAATGAAATCTTTTGGTATGTCTTCATGCTATAAGAGGAATGTCCATACCAAATTTCAAGATTCTAGGCCCAGCCGTTTGGTCATTGCGGTGGTACAATTTTTATCCCTCTTTACCCATTTTACCCCTTAAAAGTACGAATTACGAAAAACTCCCTTCAAATCTGATTTGTTCACTGTAAGGGAAATGTACATACCAAATTTCATGATTCTAGCTTCAACCATGTTATAGGTACCATTTTTGTCCCATTTAACCCCCCAAAAGTACGAATTTTTAAAATGTCACTTTTTGGATTGTCTTCATGCCGCAAGAGGAATATCCATACCAAATTTCAAGATTCTAGGCCCAGCCGTTTGGTCATTGCGGTGGTACCATTTTTATCCCTTTTTACCCCGTTTTACCCCTTAAAAGTACGAATTTTGAAAAATATTTTCTTGGGCGCGTTCAAGCTATGAGAAAATTGTTGTACCAAATTTCAACATTCTAGTCCCAGCCGTTTGGCCATTGCGGTGGTACAATTTTTATCCCTCTTTACCTCATTTTACCCCTTAAAAGTACGAATTACAAAAAACGCCCTTCAAATCTGATTTGTTCACTGTAAGGGAAATGTACATACCGAATTTCATGATTCTAGCATCAACCATGTTATAGGTACCATTTTTGTATCATTTAAACCCCCAAAACTACGAATTTTTAAAATGTCACTTTTTGGGTTGTCTTCATGCCGCAAGAGGAATATCCATACCAAATTTCAAGATTCTAGGCGCAGCCGTTTGGTCATTGTGATGGTACCATTTTTATCCCTTTTTACCACTTAAAAGTACGAATTTTGAAAAATATGTTCTTGGGCGCGTTGAAGCTATAAGAGAAATTTTTGTACCAAATTTCAAGAATCTAGTCCCAGCCGTTTGGCCATTGCGGTGGTACAATTGTTATCCCTCTTTACCCCATTTTACCCCTTAAAAGTACGAATTACAAAAAACTCCCTTCAAATCTGATTTGTTCACTGTATGGGAAATGTACATACTAAATTTCATGATTCTAGCTTCAACCAAGTTATAGGTACCATTTTTGTCCCTTTTTGTACCATTTAACCCCCCAAAAGTACGAATTTTTAAAATGTCACTTTTAGGTTGTCTTCATGCCGCAAGAGGAATATCCATACCAAATTTCAAGATCCTAGGCCCAGCCGTTTGGTCATTGCGGTGGTACAATTTTTATCCCTCTTTACCCCATTTTACCCCTTAAAAGTACGAATTACAAAAAACTCCCTTCAAATCTGATTTGTTCACTGTATGGGAAATGTACATACTAAATTTCATGATTCTAGCTTCAACCATGTTATAGGTACCATTTTTGTCCCTTTTTGTACCATTTAACCCCCCAAAAGTACGAATTTTTAAAATGTCACTTTTTAGGTTGTCTTCATGCCGCAAGAGGAATATCCATACCAAATTTCAAGATTCTAGGCCCAGCCGTTTGGTCATTGCGGTGGTACAATTTTTATCCCTCTTTACCCCATTTTACCCCTTAAAAGTACGAATTACAAAAAACTCCCTTCAAATCTGATTTGTTCACTGTATGGGAAATGTACATACTAAATTTCATGATTCTAGCTTCAACCATGTTATAGGTACCATTTTTGTCCCTTTTTGTACCATTTAACCCCCCAAAAGTACGAATTTTTAAAATGTCATTTTTAAGTTGTCTTCATGCCGCAAGAGGAATATCCATACCAAATTTCAAGATTCTAGGCCCAGCCGTTTGGTCATTGCGGTGGTACCATTTGTATCCCTTTTTACCCCATTTTACCCCTTAAAAGTACTAATTTCGAAAAATCCCGTCTTATCACACCTCTACACTGTAAGAGAAATGTACACACCAAATTTCATGATTCTAGCTCTAGCCGTTTGGTCTGGGGAGTGATCAGTCAGTCAGTCAGTCAGTCACTCAGTCACTCAATCACGCAACTCTTTTATATATATAGATTTTAACTATTCTAAAATTCTGGCCTTGGTATGCCAGTTTTACCATATAAGTTGTTTTTATCATTTATATATAGAATTAATGAAACAGTTCATTTAAAAAAAATATATTTTTCTCAATAACATAAAATAGTTCTTCCTTTTTACTTTAGCAAATTGCTTAGACTTACGGTTGACAGTTTTCCACAGAACTATATTTTAAACAAAATGTTCCCATTTGCTTTTTCTTCTGACTCATTTTTCTACCCTACACCTAGGGATGGGGGTATATTCACTTTGTCATTCGGTTTGTAACACCTTAAAATATTCATAGGAGACTCCGTAAAGTATAAATATTCTGGCTCGTGGTAAAATTCTAAAACTATCTACCCATTTCCGTCTGTCCATCCGTCTGTCTGTATGATGAAAGCACGATAGCTTCCGAACGAAATGAGCTACGACGTCCAAATTTTCCCTATATGTGTTTTATGGTTGCAGTTCGGTTGGGATTGAAAGTGGGCGCAATCGGCCTAGATGGGAAAATTTTTTCGTAGCAATGATGCGAAAATACCCCCGAATATTTGGACTATTTAAACATTTTTATATTTCTGCTTTATATACACTAGACATTTGTTGCGTACATTCCTCTTGAAGCAAACAAAAGTTTTAGCGGTCGAAATGGGACAAAAAGGGAAAAAATGTTACCAATGATACGACAACAGCTAGAGGCATGGAATTTGGAATGTCCATCCGTCTAATTGCGTAGATACGTAAAACAAAGGGATTTTTTCCAAATTCGTACTTTCAAAGGATAGCATAGAAAAAATAGGGTAAAAATGGTACCAACCAAACCGCAGAAGTTGAAATCATAAAATTAGCTGTATTCATTGACTGTATTCATGACTGTGAAGATGCGAAACAAAAAGGATTTATTCGAAATTTGTACTTTAAGGCGGAAAATGGGGCGAATGGGGATAAAAATGGTACCAACCAAACGGCTGCAGCTATAATAATGAATATATTTTTGACTGCGTAGACTCAAAACATAAGGAGATCTTTCGATATGCGTACCTCTAAAATATATTGGATCTTCATATATATCTCAATATATTAGAACTTTTCCTATCAAAATGGTACAGACATTTTGGCTGTAGCTGGAATCATGAAATTTATGTATGCGCATAAGTATGCATTATAGTTTTAAATAATAAACAAATATCGTATTGTGCATTCAAATATCACAATTTTGCTCTTATGGTACCGCACTTCTAAGTCAAGTCGCCAGCCTCTAATCTTTGGAATGCACTCCAATGTGGAGGTTGTATAAGCTTTGGACCGGACGAACTTTACGCCTTACCTGCTGGGTTACTGGTATTTCCTTGATGTGCATTTTACACATTTTCATATTGAAAAAAATTTACATTTTGGAAATTCTCAAAATTGGCTAAGGGTCATCCTACTACAAATACTTGCATATTTAGACGGTGCATTTGTTTCTTAATCGTCTAATCCCAACATACACATTCGTATATCGAAACTACATTTGTTTAAAAAACAATTTCCGCTTTAAATAACATTTTATTGTTTAACATAAGAGCTGCCGACTTTACGACTCTAACGAAAAACGATTTCCGCTGTGGCTTCTT
This sequence comes from Polietes domitor, assembly GCA_947397865.1. Classification (NCBI taxonomy): domain Eukaryota; kingdom Metazoa; phylum Arthropoda; class Insecta; order Diptera; family Muscidae; genus Polietes; species Polietes domitor. Next base: position 65,743,530 of record OX377622.1, read on the forward strand.
AATATGTATTTTTTAAAACAATATAAACAATAAAAGACAGTGGCGACATTGACACTTTTCTTCGTACTCTGACTGTATAACACATAAAAGTAATGTCTTTCAAAACTAATCAAAACTTTTTTAGTTCTATTCCACCAAAGTTGAAAAATTATCAAAATATAGTGTTTTTTACTACCGCGATTTTGGGTAACTAAGCCTTGGAAACCATCAACTATTTGTTTTGTTTCATCTCATCTAAAGTATTTTTCAAACGAGTCAATCAATTTTTTTCGGGACAAGGACGAACGCTATTTAATTTGAAGAAAATCGGTTCAGATTTAGATATAGCGCCCATACGAATTTCAGTCCCGATTTTACTCTTTTCACTCTAGATACCGCATACTACAACAGATTTTCTTCAAAATTGGCAAAACGTCTTATATTTCAACTAAAAACACCTGTGGTAAAAATGGGTTAGATCGGTTCAGATATATATATATAGCTCTCATACAAATTTCGCCCCTGATTTGACTTTTTCCGCTCTAGAAACCGCATATTGTATCAGATTGTCTTCAGATTTGACAAAACATCTTATATTAAAATTAAGAACACCTATTGTGAAAATAGGTCAGATCGGTTCAGATTTATATATAGCTCCCATTAAAATTTCGCTCCCGATTTGACTTTTTCTGCTCTAGAAACCACATATTTTAACAGATTTTCTTTCAATTTGGCAGAACGTCATATATTTTAACTAAAACACCTGTGGTAAAAATGGGTTAGATCGGTTCGGCTCCCATACAAATTTCGCCCCTGATGTGACTTTTTCCGCTCTACAAACCGCATATTGTATCAGATTGTCTTCAAATCTTTCATCTTATCTTATATTTCAACTAGAAACACCCATGGTGAAAATGGGTCAGATCGGTTCAGATTTACATATAGCTCCCATACAAATTTCGTTCGCGGATAGACTTTTTCCGCCCCTGAAACTGGAAGAACTTATTGTGAAAGTTAGTCACGCTCCATGTTTGGATATAGCCCCGATGCAAATATTCTTTTCGATTTGACAAATTGGACCAGGTCATATTAGCCTACGATTAGGAAACATACAAAAATCCTTCCCGTTCTCACTTTTTTGCCGAATTGAATTGTATTCGGATAGAAAGTGGAGTCTATCATATAGTCCGCCCGACTTTAGCCTTTCCTTACTTGTTTTTTCTTGAGCTCTGAAGAAATTAATCAACTTTGAGCGGCTCTGTGAACCACAATTTTTGTCCGATTTTGAATCCATTTTCGGATTTTTGATCTCTATTAATTGGTATTATTAGCTATCATCGAATTTTTGATTTTTGCCACTGATTCCGTGCAAAGGCTCCACAGTGCGTCGGTAAGATAAAATGTTTTTTGAGTCGCACAGGTTTTTTTTCTGGTCTATTTATTTTGAGTGCCAAAATATAGCTCTCATACTAATGTCGCTTGCGATTTGACTTTTTCCGCTCTAGAAACCACATATTTCTCTCGATTTTCCTCAAATTTGGCACAGTACCCTATAATTGAACTGGAAACATCTATTATGAAAATCGGTCAGATCGGTTCAGATTTTGATATAGGCCCCATATGAATTTCACTCCCGATTTGACTCTTTTCACTCTAGATACCACATATTTTAACAGATATTCTTCAAAATTAGCAAAACATTTTATATTTGAACTAGAAACACCTGTGGTAAAAATGTGTTAGATCGGTTCAGATATATATATATATAACCCCCATACAAATTTCGCTCCAAATTCGACTTTTTCCGAAGCGTAGAAAACATGGCAAGTATTGTCATACTCCTTCGAATACCTCCCACACAAATCACCCTAAACTACGTAAAATTAAAGCTTTTATAACTTCTATATAAATGATCGAAATACTGTGAAATTTAATATTTCGCAATGCTTTTATATATGTTGGACTCGCATGGAATATGGGCGATATTGGCACACCCCTTCTGGCACCTCCCACACAAACTGGCTTTGGCTTTGGTTACAATAAAACCGATATAACATCCATACGGGTAGTCAAAATCATTTGCAATTTGATATTTGAAAACGTTTTTATAATCACTTTAAACATAAAAAATAGTTACGCTTTAGACACGCCCCTTCTTGTACCTCCCACACAATTGTCTCTATCCTAGGTAAAATTAAATGCTTTATAACTCCTTTACCATTATGATTTCATATTTGATCACGTTTTTACAATTATTAAGAAATGTGGAAGCTATGTCCAATTTGTACAAACTTCTAGTACCTTCCACAAACATACTCCGGCGCTAATCACTATTTAAATCATTCCATACACATGTTCTCTGAGAGTGAGGGTATATATAAGTCGGTTTAGCCGACTTACTTACTTGTTCATATCATAATTCATATCAAAGGTCTGCTCACTACCTTTGATATGAATTATGATATGAACAATCAATAACTTTGTAGAAATTTGAAAATAAATTTGCAATCCCAGTAAAAATAAAATGCTAAATATTTTTTAAAGTACTTCGAATATCCCCTCCAAATCCCAGAATTTTTTTATGAAATCCCTATCCCCAATTCATTTTTTTTTTGTTCTTTGACCATCATAAAATCCCCATGGTTGGGGACAAATACGCTCACATCTGGCAAGCATCGTGAGGGTACCCATTATCAGTAATTTTTCTGAATTCTGATACAGTGATTTAATTGAAAAGGTTCTGATGAGCCAGCTGCAATAGAGGAAATAGCTGAACAAACCATGAAAATGAACAAATTTATTAACTATTTTTTAATGGAAATTTCACAAAAAATAAGAACTTGAATTATTAGCATACTGAAAGCTTTCGTTAAACTTATGACCAGCAATTTTTGAATGAAGTACATTTTATGAATTGCTTCGGTGGTGACTTTTTAAGAATATAACTAAGATAATTCTTTCAGTGTACTCTATATCGGAAGATTATCCAAGGACCCTAAGATCATTCAGTTTCAAGTAAAAGTGAATATTCTATGAAGAATAAGAACATTATAACAATATGTCTTTGTGTACAATTTAATGATTGTATAAATTGAACTAAAAATATCTCAATATTCTCGTGGATGATCTGCTCGCATATTCAAAATGTTTTGATTTCCACGATTGTTCAATATGCCAAATAATAATTGTTTCGTTTTAAATAAATGCGATCCATGAATGAGACAAATTAGCATAACTTATAGCTCTTTATCAGCATTAACACGGTAAGTCGCCCATCCAATCAAGCCACTGCTCTTGGCGGACACGGTCTTACCAAAATTAGTGAAACGAAAACATCATTCAAACGGCGCTGCATTTGTTTAATTCAGTCTTTAGTGGTTGCCTTAAATATTCAACTAAATATTTATTAGTTTTGACGAGCATCTCGTTAAATTTTAGTAGTCTTAATTTATGTTTATTTTAAGGGGTAGATAAGTAGATTTGTATTTTTTTGGGCCACATTTCGTTTCAAATAAATTGTCGGATTATGCTAAACAAAGTTCAATTTTGAATTTGTTTGTTTTGTGGTTGTTCCATAGTGGGGTGTGATATTCAACAAAAGACTTTGATTGTGATTCCAATTCATTGCGATGACGCGTCGTTCACATTTGATTGTCTCACTCACAAGTGTGTGTGTGGTTTGTTGTTATAAAGAGTGATTTTTTTGAGGTTAGGATTTTCATGCAATAGTATTTGACAGATCACGTGGGATTTCAGACATGGTGTCAAGGAGAAAGATGCTCAGTATGCTTTGACATTTCATCATGAATAGACTTACTAACGAGCAACGCTTGCAAATCATTGAATTTTATTATCAAAATGCGTGCTCTGTTAAGAAAGTTCAGAAAGAAAGAAATTGTGTTCAGCGACGAAGCTCATTTTTGGCTCAATGGGTACGTAAATAGGCAGAATTGTCGATTTTGGAGTGAATATCAGCCAGAAGCATTGCAAGAGCTACCAATGCATCCAGAAAAAGTCACAGTTTGGTGCGGTTTTTGGGCTGGTGGCATCATTGGACCGTACTTCTTCAAAGATGATGCGAATCGTAACGTAACTGTGAATGGTGAGCGCTACCGTGAGATAATATCCAACTTTTTTTTGCCCAAAATGGAAGAACTGAACTTGGTTGACATGTGGTTTCAACAAGATGGCGCTACATGCCACACAGCTCGCGATTCTATGGCCATTTTGAGGGAAAACTTCGGAGAACAATTCATCTCAAGAAATGGACCGGTAAGTTGGCCACCAAGATCATGCGATTTGACGCCTTTAGACTATTTTTTGTGGGGCTACGTCAAGTCTAAAGTCTACAGAAATATGCCAGCAACTATTCCAGCTTTGGAAGACAACATTTCCGAAGAAATTCGGGCTATTCCGGCCGAAATGCTCGAAAAAGTTGCCCAAAATTGGACTTTCCGAATGGACCACCTAAGACGCAGCCGCGGTCAACATTTAAATGAAATTATCTTCAAAAAGTAAATGTCATGGACCAATCTAACGTTTCAAATAAAGAACCGATGAGATTTTGCAAATTTTATGCGTTTTTTTTTAAAAAAAAGTTATCAAGCTCTTAAAAAATCACCCTTTACTTATTAGGGTGTCAATAAAAGCCTATCGTTATGGGAAACAAAAGGGATTTGTATGAGGTCTTTGTTCGGACCAATGAATCAATATGATTTACAATGTCATGTAGACGACTTGTTTGAAATGTTTATTAGGCTTGAAATTTGTTTGAAAGGTACCTCGATCGAAAAGTGATGACTTTAAATCATCATTTTCGATTGACAACTTGGTGGTCGATCATCGCGCTCTGTGGTCAGTTAGTGCTTTTCAGGTTATTTGAATATTTTACACTAGGTATGTATGTTGTAGGGTACGAGACATACATATAAAAAACATTTTATATTCCACTTGCTTTTAATTTGTTATTTCCAAAACATATTACAATTTTATTGTAAATATAAAGCACTTACAAGTAACAATCTCCCTGTTCAGAAAACAATATCGTATCTTATTTCAAATATTTTATATCGTTTTGTTTTTTTATCGATTTATGGCATTACCTGACACAATCTTAACAAGTAAGGAAGGTTAAAGTCGGGCGTGGCCGACTATATGATACCCTACACTTAGTCATTATAACCTATGGTGTAGGATATAAAAAGGTCTGTATTGTATTTGTAAGAAAATTTGAACACAAACATTGAATGGGAACTATATACAAATCTGAACCGATCTGACCCATGCTTAGCAAAGGATTTCTAGTTGAAATATTAGACGCTTTCCCAAATTTTATGGAGTGTTAAACATGTGGTTTCTAGAACGGAAAGAATCAAATCTATATATAATCTGAACCGATGTGACCCACTTTCGCTATAGTAATTTTAATATTTGAAACATTAGCTGATGTGCCGAATTAGAAGTAAATCTGTTCAAAAATGCTATTTCTATAGATCTATATAGATAATCAATTCAGTAGCGAAATTTGTGATGGAGCTATATATATATATAGCTCCATATATATATCCATATATATATATATATATATATATATATATAAAGAGTGATTTTTTTGAGGTTAGGATTTTCATGCATTAGTATTTGACACATCACGTGGGATTTCAGACATGGTGTCAAAGAGAAAGATGCTCAGTATGCTTTGACATTTCATCATGAATAGACTTACTAACGAGCAACGCTTGCAAATCATTGAATTTTATTACCAAAATCAGTGTTCGGTTCGAAATGTGTTTCGCGCTTTACGTCCGATTTATGGTCTACATAATCGACCAAGTGAGCAAACAATTAATGCGATTGTGACCAAGTTTCGCACTCAGTTTACTTTATTGGACATTAAACCAACCACACGAATGCGTACAGTGCGTACAGAAGAGAATATTGCGTCTGTTTCTGAGAGTGTTGAAATGTCGATTCGTCGCCGTTCGCAGCAATTGGGTTTGTGTTATTTGACCACATGGAAGATTTTACGCAAAGATCTTGGTGTAAAACCGTATAAAATACAGCTCGTGCAAGAACTGAAGCCAAACGATCTGCCACAACGTCGAATTTTCAGTGAATGAGCCCTAGAAAAGTTGGCAGAAAATCCGCTTTTTTATCGACAAATTTTGTTCAGCGATGAGGCTCATTTCTGGTTGAATGGCTACGTAAATAAACAAAATTGCCGCATTTGGAGTGAAGAGCAACCAGAAGCCGTTCAAGAACTGCCCATGCATCCCGAAAAATGCACTGTTTGGTGTGGTTTGTACGCTGGTGGAATCATTGGACCGTATTTTTTCAAAGATGCTGTTGGACGCAACGTTACGGTGAATGGCGATCGCTATCGTTCGATGCTAACAAATTTTTTGTTGCCAAAAATGGAAGAACTGAACTTGGTTGACATGTGGTTTCAACAAGATGGCGCTACATGCCACACAGCTCGCGATTCTATGGCCATTTTGAGGGAAAACTTCGGAGAACAATTCATCTCAAGAAATGGACCGGTAAGTTGGCCACCAAGATCATGCGATTTGACGCCTTTAGACTATTTTTTGTGGGGCTACGTCAAGTCTAAAGTCTACAGAAATAAGCCAGCAACTATTCCAGCTTTGGAAGACAACATTTCCGAAGAAATTCGGGCTATTCCGGCCGAAATGCTCGAAAAAGTTGCCCAAAATTGGACTTTCCGAATGGACCACCTAAGACGCAGCCGCGGTCAACATTTAAATGAAATTATCTTCAAAAAGTAAATGTCATGGACCAATTTAACGTTTCAAATAAAGAACCGATGAGATTTTGCAAATTTTATGCGTTTTTTTAAAAAAAAAGTTATCAAGCTCTTAAAAAATATATATATATATCTCTGAACTCATCTGACCCATTTTCACCAGAGCTGTTTTTAGTTGAAATATAAGCTGTTTTGCCAAATTTGAAGAAAATCTGTCAAAGTTTGTGTTTTCTAGACCGGAAAGAGTCAAATCGGAGGAGACATTTGTATGGGAGCTATATATAAATCTGAACCGATCTATCCTATATTTACCAGAGCTGTTTGAAGTTGAAATATACGGTGTCTTGCCAAATTTGAAGAAAATCTGTCAAAGTTTGTGGTTTCTAGAGCGGAAAGAGTCAAATCGGAAGAGACATTTGTATGAGAGCTATATATAAATCTAAACCGATCTATCCTATTTTTACCAGAGCTGTTTTTAGTTGAAATATAAGCCGTTTTGCCAAATTTGAAGACAATCTGTCAAAGTTTGTGGTTTCTAGAGCGGAAAGATTCAAATCGGAGGAGACATTTGTATGGGAGCTATATATGTTTTTAGTTGAAATATAAGCTGTTTTGCCGAATTTGTATGGGAGCTATATCTAAATCTGAACCGATTTGCTACAAATTAAATAGCGTTCGTCCTTATCCCATAAAACTTCGTTGTGCAAAGTTTCATTTAGTCCTAACAACAATTGCGGCCTGGACTTTGATTACAAGAATAGATGGACAGACGGACGGACATCGCTAAATCGACTCAAAAAGTGATTCTAAGTTGATCGGTATAATAAACGATGGGTCTATCTCGTTTCCTTTTGGGTGTTACAAACAAATGCACAAAATCATTATACCCTGTGGTGTAGGGTATAAAAGTCAATCGGTATAATAAACGATGGGTCCACTTCGCATCCTTCGAGTGTTACAGAAAGACATAATACCATAGTCGAGGGTCAAATCAGTGAGAAATGATTCCATTGGCTCACTTTTTTATGAAATATTTCGATAATACATCGAATCCATTTCTATTGGTGTATGAATCATTTACTTGCCAAACATTCCTCGTTTCGTAACTTTATGAATGGAACGAAATAATACTAAACAGTCATTTGGATAAGATAAAACGCTCATAAAGATTTGATTCTAAAACGAAGATTTATTTCTGCTCACAAGCCGTTTATGCTGAACATAAAAACCAAACAGACAAACGAACGAACTTACGAAGAACATCTTTATTATGTTCCACCAAACAATTTATGGACTCAAAATATCAAATAGTCATGAACAGAGCACCTCGGTACCGCACCAAAATGGACACATCTTCTGGTCTCATCTTTTTAAAAAACAAAAATACAAATGTTGCAAGAGATGAATAGATTCAATGACATATTGCAAAATATGATCTCAACGCAGCATTTTTTATTGTCAACCTGCCCACTTTGACCTCAAAAAATATAGTTTCTTGTAAAATTGTCACTACTGTGCACCGAAAATGGACAAAGATCAGAAATAAAATTTTAAATTAAAAAAAAAAACAAAAAATTGGAAAAGTAAATACGATAGGACCACCAGCTAATACTTAGGGCATAAAATAGTGCTACGTGGAAAATAGTGTTGGTAGATACCGGACACGAAATACTGTACTTGCGTTACAGTATTGTACATTATTGCGATCAATCGTATAAATTGTATTCTATTGGATACCTTGGAAATGGCCAGCTATAGTGTGTAGGGTACAATAAAAACATTCCCTTAAATAAAATAAGAAACAGCGGGCGTATGCTTTCCAAATGTCAAGAAGTCTATAGATACATGTGAAATTTTCTATTATATTATAGGACAACACCCTCCGCTCGATGAAAGGCATGACATTTTTGATGCCAAACAATTATCAGATTTGGATGTCATCTGTCATATAAATTTGGAGAAGAAATTTTTTTCTAAAGCCATTTTTTCAATTTTTTTCTGATTTGGCTATCTACTCCCACGGTAATTATACACTCCACGAGAGTATTATGTCTTTGTGCATTTGTTTGTAACACCCAAAAGGAAGCGAGATAGACCCATTGTTAAGTATACCGATCGACTTAGAATCACTTTCTGAGTCGATTTAGTAAGTGCACAAGTAAGGTTTTTGGATCAAGGACGAACGCTATTTAATTTGAGGCAAATCGGTTCAGATTTAGATATAGCCCCCATATGAATTTCACTCCCGTTTTGACATTTTCCGCTATAGAAAACACATATTGTACCCGATTTTCTTTAAATTTGGCATAACATCTTATAATACAACTAGAAACACATATACAGAAATTAGGAAAGATCGGTTCAGATTTAGATATAGCCCCCATACAAATGTCGCTCCCGATTTAACATTTTCCTCTCTATAAACGACATATTGTACCCGATTTTCTTTAAATTTGGCACAACATCTTATAATACAACTAGAAACACATATACAGAAATTAGGTAAGATCGGTTCAGATTTAGATATAGCCCCCATACAAATGTCGCTCCCGATTTGACATTTTCCGCTCTATAAACGACATATTGTGCTCGATTTTCTTTAAATTTGGCACAACATCTTATAATCCAACCAGAAACACATATGCACAAATTAGGTAAGATCGGTTCAGATATAAATGTCGCTCCCGATTTGACATTTTCCGCTCTATAAACGATATTTTGTACTCGAATTTCTTTAAATTTGGCACAGCAGCTTATAATCAGATTTAGATATATCCCAAATACAAATGTTGCTCCCAAATGTTTAACCGATTTTGGCCAAACTATACATATTACATTTGACTTATTTAATTCCAGGGTTCAATATACCCCCATACAAATGTCCTTTCCGATTTAACATTTTTTGTCAAACACATACATTTACAGGATACAAAAATCCTTCCTGTTTTCACTTTTTCACCGAATTAAATTGTTTATCGGATAGAAAGTGGAGTGTATAATAGAGTCGGCCCCGCCCGACTTTAGCCTTTCCTTACTTGTTTTTGACTGCAAAAGTGGCTATGAACATAAAAATAATATAGTTCAAAAATGGAGCAACATATAACCGAAGGTTGTAATTCGCTACAACAATTTAGTTTAAAACATTTTTCTAGATTTAGGGCATATCGCCTTATCAAATTCCACCATTTCGCTGTTAATAGCATTTTGGTTCCTAAGTTATCAGGCTAAAATAGGATAAATAGTAGCTGTAAAGCCAAAAATTGTGAAAAGTATCTTTAGGAAAACCCGCGTAACTTTTTATCATATTGAGAATACCAAAATATTTTTGTGGCATATGATTTCTGACTTCATGGGGAATATTTGTGTTAGAAAAGTTTCAGAATTGTGGATGAAGAACGTTAAAATATAAGTAATTGCAACCGTGAATTTTGGATTTTTCAACAATTGCAGAGATTTTCGTGACTGGCTACAAATATGTTACAAGCGACATTGGTTCTTAATACACGAGAAAATCATAAAACAAAAATGTCATGAGTTAAAATCATTTTAACCATATTTGCCGCCAAAATGAAAATTTTCCAAAAATATACAATTTGTATTTTTTGTTTACAGTGCCCTACCGCAATATCCACTTTTTGTAAGAAAATTGGAAAAAGGGATAAAAATGGTACCAATCTGACGGATGAAGCTGGAATCCTTAAATTCGCAGTGTTCATTCTAGAAAATGCGTTTTCTACACATCATTGCCAACATTTCATAAAAAACGTTATAGAATTTACAATAAATCTTATTTATATATATGAACATTAATGGCTATGTGCTCATTTCAAAATTCATAGTGCTCAATTTTAAACGTGCAAAAGTGGCTATGAACCATAAAACCACGAATAATAGGAAATTTCGAAAACTTTTTAATCGTAGCAATTAGTAATCCTTTTTAGATTAAACTGTACAAGAATGATTCATAATTACTCTTAAAATTAAGTAGAAAATCAGTTTTTTCGCTCTCCTGAAAAGTTGTGTTTTTGTTCATAGCCACTTATGAATATAAGCCGTCGATATAAAACAAGTAAGGAAAGGCTAAAGAAGGCGGGGTCGACTATATATATATAAAAAGTGAAATCGGGAAGGATTTTGGTATCCTGTAAATGTATGTGATTGACCAAATATGTTAAATCGGAAAGGACATTTATATGGGGGTATATTGAAACCTGGAACGATGTGACCCGCTTTCACCATGCATGTTTATAGGTGAAATATAATATGTAAAGACTGGCCAAATCGGTTAAACATTTGGCAACAATATTTCTATTGTGGCTATATCTAAATCTGAACCGATCTTACCCTCTTTCACCATAGGTGTTTTTAGTTGGATTATAAGATGTTGTGCCAATTTTAAAGAAAATCGAGTATAATATAGAAACCACAGCGGAAAAAGTCAAATCGGGAGCGACATCAAATTAAATAGCGTTCGTTCTTGATCCACAAAACTTACTTGTGCCAATTTTTGTTAAGATCGAACTGTAATTGCGACCTGTAATTTGATTACAACAATAGACGGACGGACAGACGGACATTGCTAAATCGACTCAGAAAGTGATTCTAAGTCGATCTGTATAATAAACAAACAAATGCACAAAGACATAATACTCTCGTGGAGTGTATAAAAAGTCCTACTATGGCCAAATCATAGTTGAGCGAAATTTGTAGGTGAGCTATATATAAATCTGGACCGATCTCACCCATTTCACTACAGAAGTTTCTACTTGGAATATAAGGTGTTGTACCCAATTTGGTTAAAATCGGTTATAATATGCGGTCCCTAGAGTGGAAAACACCTATTCGGGAGCGACATATGGGGCTATATCTTAATCTAAACCGATTTTCTTCAAATTTAATAGCTTTTGTCCTTGGTCTACAAAACTTACTTGTGCCACTTTTTGTTAAGATCGGACAACAATTGCGACCTGTAACGCGATTACAAGAATAGATGTACAGACAGACATATCTAAATCGATTCAAAATGTGATTCTATGTCGATCGGTATAATAAACGATGATATTATACCCTAGGGTATAAAAATGATAAATTTTCGAAGGTCTTCCGATTTTGATGAAAATTGTCAAAAAAATTTAAACAATAATGTAAGAAATTGTTAATCTCTTAATTGAAAATATTTGTAATTTTTTACGATACACTAAAATATTCCAATCTTTAGATATTGAACTGAAAAATATGGTCGAATGATGTCCTTATACCGAATGTGGAGGTATGAATTTAGCAAACACGATAATGTTGTGCATGTCAGTCGACCCATGTTCAACACTGGACGAGACCATATCACGTGGACAATGCTGACGACGTTTATGAGCAAAAGTCTATGCCCTTTCAGGAATGTTAAGGGGATTATTTGTAAAGAGTGATTTTTTTGAGGTTAGGATTTTCATGCATTAGTATTTGACAGATCACGTGGGATTTCAGACATGGTGTCAAAGAGAAAGATGCTCAGTATGCTTTGACATTTCATCATGAATCGTCTTACAAACGAACAACGCTTGCAAATTATTGAATTTTATTATCAAAATGCGTGCTCTGTTAAGAAAGTTCATTGCGCGCTTCCATTTTATGGTCAGTTTAATCGACCCACTGAAGCGGCTATTCGGGCTATTGTGACTAAATTTCGCACCAAATTTACATTGTTGGACATTAAACCACCAACACGCTTACGTAGAGTGCGAACTGAAGAAAATATCGCAGCTGTATCGGCCAGTGTTAATGATGACCACCAATTTTCGATTCGTCGCCGTTCGCACCAAAACGTGGAAATGCCAAAATTGGACTAAGCGGATGGACCACCTAAGACGCAGCCGCGGTCAACATTTAAATGAAATTATCTTCAAAAAGTAAATGTCATGGACCAATCTAACGTTTCAAATAAAGAACCGATGAGATTTTGCAAATTTTATGCGTTTTTTTAAAAAAAAAAGTTATCAAGCTCTTAAAAAATCACCCTTTATTTGAGTTTACGAATATTTCGCATCAACAAGTGATGAATGGGAAAGCGAATACTCGAAAATGTTTCTGTGCGAATATTCTAAAATGTTTTTTTTTGCGAATACAGAACTCAATTGAATGCATTAAAATGTAAATCACATATCATTTCAATTTCAAGTTGTATGGGTGAACCCTAACCGATTTTCTTTATATCTGGTCATAACGGCTTAAAATAAAACCCATCTAATATTGGAGTGCGACCATATATATAAGTGATCCATTCTTTGAGGCGCAATTGTAATCGATCAATCGACCCAGAAACTAATGACACATCCATGGACAAACTAACAATTGGTCCCTCCTTAGCTGTTTTTTTTTTCAGCTTCTTCTTTATTTGGATGTAACAAACATCTGCATAAAGTTAACAAAAAAAGTCCGAAGTAAATGTATGTGTGCAAGACAGAAACAGAAATCAGCACGAGCGGCCAACATTTTGCTAAAGATGGCTAATGTCAAGATGGGCATAAATTAATAGAAAACTGGTTTCACCTCTCTTCGGTTTGCAAATGTCACAAGCCTGGTACAAAGTGGTTTCTTGCGGCCGCAGCAGCAATTCATCGCAAACTGCTGCTACTCGCCCGGCACTCTGTAAGTAAGTTGCCATGCAATCCATTACAATGCCCGGCCAAGAGTCTGTCCAAAAGCCAAATGATCATTGGATGTCCGCTAAGAGAATTATTGTGTTCATTAACAACTTTGTTGATGTGAGCTCTGCTCGTTTCGTATTCGAATTCAAATTCAAATTTCAATGGCGGTTGCAGTAGCTGAATGTTGAATGCTGGTGTTATAATTGAAATTAAAATGCAACTGAATGCAACTAATGTATGGATGGCATTATGCACAAAGCAACTGAAACTAAAGCAATTGCCATGGTCAAGGAACCAAACGTGTAAATGCCTTGCACATACCTCGGCAAATGCCGAGTCTGGTCTGATCTGATCTGGTCTCAAGACCACTCATTAGCAACCAGAACAAACAATCAAGCGCCACATGGCCGAGGAAGTATTAACATCAAAACTGTGAAATGTTCAACTTGAAATTGAATATCTTGTCACAACTTCCACGTGCCTGGCGGCGGTGTGCCGAGTTGTGCCGTTAAACTCGTTTAGTTTGATCTCCATTTCGAATGACACATTTTTCTTTGAAGAATTTATTCTTAATTTATTTCATAAAAAGGTTCTTGCTACAGTTTTTATGCACTGTGAATAACAAAAAACAAAAAGTGAACGCTATTAAAATGTTTATTATGATACATATTGTTTTAGTCGCACCATGGGGCAAAACAATAAATTAAATTATCTCTATTGCATAAATCGTCTCGAATAAAACCATTGAATCTAAATTTAACTTAACGATTACACAATGCAAAAATGGGAAAAAATGTATCCATAATTTAGATTGTTTAATGATGGTTTGCAAAAAATTTCGTCCCTGCGAGCTAAATGCTCCGCAATATCAGGGTTTTCCATGTAATTTTTTAATGTTGCAATTTTGTACATAATTTGTTTTCATTCAAACGACACTTGAAAGCACTTTGAATATAATTTTTATAAGAAATATATACAAGAAACCAAGAATATTTCGATATGATGAATATAGGAAAATTTTCAACTCTCTTTACAAAAAATAAGCGTTGCGGTGTAAATTTCCTCCCTACATCATTTAGGCATTATTCGAAAGGTATTTATTGCAGCTATTTATTTTTATTTTTTATTAGCTTTTTGTACCCGGCGTTGCACGGGCTTCTTCTTCCTTATGTATGTAACTTTGTATGCCCGCAATTTTTGTTTTGTATATTTATACACTCCACGAGAGTATTATGTCTTTGTGCATTTGTTTGTAACACCCAAAAGGAAGGGAGATAGACCCATTGTTAATTATACCGATCGGCTTAGAATCACTTTCTGAGTCGATTTACCAATGTCCGTCTGTCTGTCCGTCTGTCCATCTATTGTTGTAATCACGATACAGGTCGCAAGCCGGAACCAAATGAAACTTTGTACAACGAAGTTTTTCGGGACAAGGACGAACACTATTTAATTTGAAGAAAATCGGATCAGATTTAGATATAGCCCCCATACGAATTTCACTCCCGATTTGAATTTTTCCGCTCTAGAATCCACATATTTTAATAGATTTTCTTCAAAATTCGCAAAACCCCTTATATTTCAACTGGAAACACTTGTGGTAAAAATGTGTTAGATCGGTTCAGATTTATATATAGCTCCCATACAAATTTCGTTCCCAATTTGAATTTTGCCGCTCTAGAATCCACATATTTTAACAGATTTTCTTCTAAATTCGCAAAAAACCTTATATTTCAAATGGAAACACCTGTGGTAAAAATGTGTTAGATCGGTTCAGATTTATATATAGCTCACATACAACTTTCGTTCCCAATTTGAATTTTTCCGCTTTAGAATACACATATTTTAACAGATTTTCTTCAAAATATCTAAACTAGGAACACCTATGGTGAAAATGGGTCACATCGGTTCAGATTTACATATAGCTCTCATACAAATTTCGATACCCCAGAAACCGCGTATTTTCAGAGAATTTCTTAAAATTGACGTGTTATATACTTCAGCTAGAAGAACTTATTGTGAAAGATAGTCACTTGTTTGGATATAGCCCCGATGCAAATATTATTCTCTTTACTTCTGTAAATTAGTTTAAATTAATACTTATTTATTTAAATTTATAAGTTACATTTTTAAAATACAAAAACTTCATGAAAATTTAAGTATTTTTTCAGTGTTTCTTTAAAGAAAATGAAAGATTTAAAAGAAACATGTATTAGAGAGTTAATTAATTATGGCAATTATTTCTAAGCATGTCTATTAGTTAAGCTAGTCAGTATTTGATCGGAGTGTTTCGGGATACACGATATTTACAATTTTTCCACCTTGTTCAAGTACATATTAGTTTTTGGGCTCGTGAGCAAGCAACATATAACTGACCATGTGAAAATTTTTTGAAAATGTAATACTCCTTTTCACTGCATCAACTGCTACTTTTCCATTACCAACATCCAGTAGATATTTCGAAAATATAGCTGCTAAGTCATTGTGATGCAGATGTACACGCATATTGGTGGTCAGATTAATTTTTGTACATATCGCCAGAGGTGGGGTCTATCGGAAGTCTCCAGCTAGTAAAATAAGAGTTCCACCGAATGGTTGTGTATTTGATCTTAAGTCTTGAAGTGTCCGATTAAGCGCTTCTAGGGATTTCTTAAGTGCCATGGTGCAGTCATCCCACACAATCAGCTTACACGTTTTGAACATTTTCGCGATGCCTGAACTTTTGCCAATATTACAGGTTGGAAAATCGACAAATTGCATATTCCATGGCAATTTCAACGCTGAATGTGCCGTTCGTCCTCCATCGAATAATATAGCAGCAATACCCGGGGGAAGCAATAGCTAAAGCTATCCCATTTTGAGAGCGGATGTGCGGTAATACCAAACCGCCGCGGTCATTTGTTCAGCAGTTATAATTTTGTCAAAGGCCACTTATTGCTTTGCAATTAATAGAGGTTTTTTTGCGACAAACAAATATTAGAACGTTCAGGCACTACCATTCCAAGTTGACTAAGAGTTTTGTTGCTGATGGCTAGACATATGCCTTAAATTTTTATCAGCGTATCGTTGAAAATGTTAATCGCAAATAATATAGAATCGTAACGGTGTGATAATGATGCAAAATGTCCTCAATCATATCCTCTTTGAATTTGTCTCACAGGTCTTTTGGCGAGCAGCTTCTTAATATTATCGCAAATAAAGTTCGTATCTGGAGAGGATGACAGCCGACAGAAGCATATATTAAAGTGGTCTCCCAGTTTCTGACACGCCTCTCTCAACTGCTCTTAAATTTGAAACTGAAGTGGGTACTCTCACGTTAACTAATAACATTCTCAAATAATAACATTCTGCGTTGTTTGGGTGTACGGTATAAACACGGCCCAATGCATATGATGCGTAAACATTTTGATACCCATCTACTGGAACACCTTGCTTGGTGCGAGTATGAGGAGACGCGCCAATTGTTCATACCATAACCTCTTATACTCAAGAAACAAACCCTTACCTTAACGTAGCGGCAGAAAAAAAATCGGCACGTGTTACTTTATAATATTGTTGTTTGGGTGGAGCAGCGTCCCTTTTAGTAGCATGACCTATTATAGTCAAGGGTCATCCTCTGTTTGTTACAATAAAATATTCAAGTGAATCAATATATTTTGTTATAGTTTTAAAATATAGTTTTTGTGAATGGTGTCATGCACATTTGTCGTGTCATCCCCTATTAAGCCAGAAAACATCCCTTTTCCACACGCTAGATACAGTAAAATTTAGGAGAATTTTTCAAGAGAATCCGTCATTCGTTACGTGTTTTGTGATAATTTTAATATATAGTTGACAATTGTATAGTCACCATTCAGAAACTACCTCTGTTCAGAAGTTAGCCACAATAAAATTTTCAAGAGAATCCGCACTTCGGAACGTGTTTCATGATAGTTTTAAAATATAGTTTGTGTGGGCGATGCCACGCCTCTTTTTCGTATAATGACCTAGTATATCCTGCAATAAAATTGTCGAGCGAATCCACCCATCGGTATGCCTCTTGTGATAGTTTTAAAGTATAGTTTGTCTCTGCAATACCACGCCTCTTTGTTCTATCATGGCCTAGTATGGTCAGGAACCATCCTCTGTCCTCTGGTTAGCTACAGTAAAAAAATTCAGGCGAATCGGTCCAACGGTTTGGCGTCCTATAAACAACATACAGACCTATTGACACACATTGATTTATATATATATATAGATTGCACGTTAAACAAATTGGCTTCTTTCAAAATTGGAATATGCTCCCATTAGACACATTGAAGCTATCTTCAGCTGTGAAATTTTACTCAAATTGGATTATTCAGTTAGAAATTTACTTTCTTGTGCCACTTATGTTACCTAAGCTCAAGAAACAGATTGGGCAGACTAGTGATTCAAAGTCGATCGATATATCAAGAGGTGGAGAGTATAGCTAATTTTTTTTCGAATTGGCTATTGACTAAAAATAAATAAAAAGTATAATAGCTCAGTCCAACCCACTGTGCCACGATAGCAGAAATTGAAGTGATGATTTATGTTCTTAATTGGACAATTTATTGTAGTCTCTTTATTTTCGAAAACAATAAACATTGACCTTGCAACAACTTCTTAAATTGCATCCGTGACGTTTTGGTGTTTTCATCAAGACATGCGGTTAATCTCGTTTCCAATCAGAACAGAACATCACAACAAAGCACAAACTCATATGGTTCTACACAAGAGACATGAAAATATTCTTCTAATTCTTTACTTTATTAAAGCAAATTATCATCTGATTTCTGTGGAGCAAAGCACAAAATATGGCATCATCCAATCCATCAAGATGTTTGAATTTGTACAAATCATAAAATTGCTAATCAAGGCTGGCTGATTCTGCTTACACAGTCACACACAAACAAACAAGCTGCATTAACTCGTGGAACATGATATCATTAACCAGCTCCGCAACAGACAAGAGTTGCGCGTCATTGTCGTCGTTGTAAGTTTCTGTTTCTGTTAATTCTTTCAATACCGTGAAAAATCCGTAATTGCTCTCGGATCATGAGATTAAGTTCAGTCAGTATGACATCAAAAGTTGCATTGTTTTGCGTTTCTCATTTCCATCTTCCGATTGTGCTTCTTTTGCGCCCTCCTTCTCCTCCTTCTTCTGCTGCATTTGCTTAGTTACCTTTAGTTTAATTAAGAGAAAAAATTGGGTGGTGGTATTTTTTAAGTCAAGGTCTCTCGAATGTACACATATCGGATTCTAATTTGCATATTCAGAGGTGTTGTTAACATTTGACAGACATCTATCTATTGTGTCTGTGGCTTAAGAAATAAGAAACGCTACGCACTAATATATCGGATATGGGAAATATCATATTCGAATGTTGTCAGAATATGTTCAGCCTTTGTTTTGATTTTTGCCAACGAAGGCATGACGAAATAAAACGCAACTGAAAATGGGTATGGCTGCGTCAAAACAAAAGACTTAAGACACAAACATCATTATAAGTGTTCATAAGGATGATGTTTGTTACGCAATTTACAACCGATGCTAGAAAAAACAAATAGGAAATCATTTGAAAAATTGGCTTGTTTTTTCTGGCGCTTTAAAAAATTCGTCAATTTAAAGATATTTTTCTTGTCGAAATAGTGTGTGTTAGAGATTCTTAAAAAATCCGACCATACACCTGATTGATTGAGAGGGTGGTATTAATGTAATTTAATTTCATACTTTACACTGTCAAATATTTGCTAATTCGTACGCAGAAATTTGTCACAACCCCCAGTTTTTATTAGCCACTCTACACAGTATAGAAAAAAGTGTAACACATTGAAGGGGTGACTTGAGAACCTAATTATGTTTGGACCAAATCAGTTTAACGACTTCCGTCTGTCCGTCTGTGTGGCTAGGATTTTTTTTTTGGTTAAGGATTTTTTCAAACTTTGTACATAGTAATATTTTTCTCAAACTTAGTTTAAGTTCGGTGATAGGGGGAATTAACACACCCCTTATGGTCCATATTCCTATGTAGAATGAAAACCAATGTAAATTCCACGCTGATATCCAGAATCACTTATATTTTTTATATTTAATAACGTTTTTTAATCACTTTGAGCGTAAGAAATATGGAGGAATTTGGCACGTCCCTTCTTGTACCTACCACACCTTCTAGTACCTCTCGCGTAAATTGGCATAATCTTCGGTTAAAAAAATTGATACATATAACCAAAATCAATTGCAATGGGATATTATAAAATCTATAAAATATTTATGCATTTATCATATTTACAGTACACATTTAGTTAAAATTAAGTTGTATTGCGCAAAATTAAGTTGTATTGCGCGTTTATACAGTCAGATTAATTAGTATATACACAAGACATCATGATTCTAGATTCAATACATTGGTGGACACTATGTTAATCGATTTTTGTTCCGACCCCATAAAAAGTATAAATTTTAAAAAGTTTAATGTTTCCGTGTCTACTAGGTCTGATGAATGTACACACCGAATTTCACGATTCTAGCTGTAGCCGTGTTGTTGGTAATATCTTTTATGCTTAAAAAGGACGAAATTAGAAAAATCGCATAATTTGGCTTTTCTAGCATTGACACCATTTTATCCAATTACACCCACAAGAAGTAAAAAAAATGTAATGCCCCGGGAAGTCCTATCCGAAAATGGCAATACAATTTTTTTCAATACAATTTGTTTTTCAAAAATTCTGCATTTGATTGGTACAATTTTCATAAATTTTTACCAAATTTCATCAGCAAAAAGTACCATTTTGCCAGTTACAGGCACGCATTTGAAAAATCTCACCTCTGGGAACATGCAAACGTGATTTTAGCATCAGTCGTGTTGTCGGTACCCTATTTACCCTTTGAAAAAAAAATCCCCTCAGTATGAGCTTTTACTCATTTAGAAATTGCACGCACCGAATTTTATGATTCAATTTCCCCAAAAAAAGTAAGAACATTGAACTTTGTCTTATTCATGCTTTAAGTACCTTTCGTACCTTTTTTCAAGATTTTAAGACAACCATTTGGTATGTTGTAATTTGTATTCATTTTTACCCCATATTCTCCTTAAAATTACGAATTTTGAAAAATTCCTTTTCATCTGACCTTTATGCTATAAGAGAAATACACTCAGCAAGTTTCTTGATTCTAGCAACAGCCGTGTTCTTTGTACCATTTTTCATTATCTACTCTTTAGAAATACAATTACGAAAAATCCTTCATTGTGTATTTCTACTCAATATGATGGATTTACACATCGAAAATCATGATTCTAGTTTTAGCCGTGTTGTTTTATAATTGTTTCCCCTTTTTCCCAATTTCATTTCAAAAAGTACGAATATTGCTATAAGAGCAATGTCCATACCAAAGGTTGACGGTTCTTAGACCAGCAAAACTTCATTTATTTTGGGCGTTCGGCCCCAATCTACTTTTTCTGGATTTTAAAAAATCCGAACGCAGCTTAAAAATAATTTGTTATCCAACTGCAATATTTGACATATCTAATTAAAAGCGATATGACTTAAATTATTCTACAACATTTTTAATTTTATTGTGAAAATTATAGAAAGAATATGCAAAGAAATATGTAGAAGTTTCAACTGAATTCCTGCGGGATTCCCGTACGATTTTTCGGGATATGGGAAATGAAAAATATGCGAATTCCCGGGAAATTTCATTTTTATTTGTACATTATAATCTTTCGTAGGGCGAAGGTTGAAATGTTAAATGACCTATCGTATATATAGATTTATAATTACATTTCAAGTTGCAATCTCTCGATTTTCGGATAAAAATATGTGCAACATTTCGAATGAAGGGGATTTTAAATCATGTATTTTAAGACTTAAGTGTCTTTCAGCGAGAATCTTTGTTTATTTATAATGTTATAATTTCTTTAATATTTCCACAATGTTGGCCTGTACAAAAAGTAGATTTTGTTGCTTTTTTTTGTTTTGTTGCGAAAAATTACAATGTAAATCTTTTTATTTGCTGGAATATAAAACAAGTAAGTAAAGGCTAAAATTGGTCGGGCCGACTATATGATACTCTACACTTTCTACCCCATTGCCTATTTTATTTCGGTGAAAATGTGAACGACATTTGTATGGGAGCTATATATATAAATCTGAATCGATCTCATCCAGTATTACCATAGAAGTTTCTAGTGTGAAGATAAGATATCCTGCCGAATTTGAAGAAAATCGGTATGCGGTTTCTACAGCGGTTAACCTCAAATCGGGAGCGAAATTTGTATGGGATCTATATCAAAATCTGAACCGGTTTGTCGCGTTTTTACCACAGATGTTTCTAGTTGAAATATGAGGTGAGGTGACAAATTTTATCAAAATCGGTTAAACTATGTGGTTTCTAGAGCAAAAAAGTCAAATCGGGAGCGACATTTGTATGGGAACTATATATAAATCTGAGCCGATTAGACCTATTTTCACGAGAAATGTTTCTAATAGAAATATAAGGTGTTAACCCTAATTTGAAGAAATTCTGTTAAAATGATGTTCCTGACTTAAATATAAGGTGTTGTGCGAAATTTTATCAGAATCGCTTAAATTATATGGATTCAAGGCAGAAAAAGTCAAATCGGGAGCAACATTTGTATAATTTGAACTTATATCGGAATGGTAGGTTGCAAATAAGTATTCACAATAATTATTCGAAAAAGTTTACACTTTGAAACTTTGTATAAAAAATATATATATTTTAAATTTGAACTACCGATTACTTTAACTTTGAAATATAGAATAACTTTCTTTGCTCGAACAAAATTAGGAAATATATAAAATTATAAATTAGGAAATATATAAACGCAAACTGTAAGAAATGTATGTGAACAATTTTCGAGTTGACATCGGCCTTCATTAAGCTCATTTTCATCTCGGTGGCTATGTTGATAAGCAAAATTGCCATATATGGCCACACATGACTATTAGGAAGCCACTACATCCAGACGAGTCACTTTTTGTTGTGGATTTTGAGCTGTACTGAAAAATTGGGTTGATCGGATGAGGTACTGCCGAGCCAGTAGTGGTAGTTATATGAATGATATTGTGTTCCATTATTAAATGACAAAGTTCATCCTTTCCAGTGAAACTATAAATTTAATCTTTTTATATAGCTGATTCTAATTTAAAACAAGTAAGAAAGGTGAAAGTCGGACGTGGCCGACTATATGATACCCTACACCTAGTCAATATACCCTGTGGTGTAGGGTATAAAAAGGTCGTTACAGTTGACCCGGGTGTATATATATTACAAATTTTATACTTCTATCTGTATTTGTAAAAAAAATTGAACACAAGCTTTGAATGAGAGCTATATATATAAATCTGACACATTTTAAGCATAGGTTTTCTGAAATATAAGATGGAAATCTGTTAAATATGTGGTTTCTAGAGCGGAAAGAATTAGGTCGGAGGATTCATTTATATGGGAGCTATAAATAAATCTGAACCGATTTGACCCACTATCGCCATGGATGTTTGTAGTTGAAATATGAGCTGGTTTGCCAATTTTTAAGCAAATCAGTTCAAATATACTTTTTCTAGATCGGAAATTCAGTGGCGAAATTTGTATTGGAGCTTTATATATATATCTGAACCGATCTGACCCATTTTTATCAGAGTTGTTTCCATTGTTTTGTTGTGCAAAATTTGAAGAAAATCTGTTAAAATATTTGGTTTCTAGAGCGGAAATAACCAAATCGAGGGAGATATTTGTGTGGGAGCTATATATATCTGAACCGATCTGGCCCATTTTTACCAAAGCTCTTTCTAGTTGAAATATAATTTGTTTTGTCAAATTTGAAGAAAATCTGTTAAAATATTTGGTTTCTAGAGCGGAAATAATCAAATCGGGGGAGACATTTGTGTGAAAGCTATATATAAATCTGAACCGATATGACACACTTTCGGCATAGATGCCAAATTTTAAGAAAATCTGTTAAATTATGAGGTTTATAGCGGAAAAAGTACAATCGGGAGCAAAATGTGTATGGGAGCTATATCTAAATCTGAACCGATTTTCTTCAAATTAAATAGCGTTCGTCCTTATCCCATAGAACTTCGTTGTGCAAAGTTTCATTTAGTTCTAACCACAATTGCGACCTGGACTTTGATTACCAGAATAGATGGAAAGACGGACGGACATCGCTAAATCGACTCAAAAAGTGATTCTAAGTCGATCGGTATAATAAACGATGGGTCTATCTCGTTTCCTTTTGGGTGTTACAAACAAATGCACAAAGACATTATACCCTGTGGTGTAGGGTATAATTAGTAATGACCAAACCTATAGAGAGGGAACAGAACGAGGAAATGAAAGACATGAATATTCAAACAAGTAAGGAAAGGCTAAAGTCGGACGGAGCCGCTATATGATACACTCCACTTGCTATCCTATTATAATTCAATTCTGTAAAAAAGTGAAATCGGGAAGGATTTTTGTATCGTGTAAATGTATGTGTTTGACAAAAAATTTTAAATCGGAAAGGACATCTGTATGGGGGTATATTGGAACATGGAACGATGTGGCCCGCTTTCACAATGTATGTTTATAGGTGAAATATAATATGTAAAGTTTGGCCAAAAACGGTTAAACATTTGGGAGCAACATTTGTATATATAAATAATTTTATATCTAAATCTGTATAATAAACGATGGGTCTAACTCGTTTCCTTTTGGGTGTTACAAACAAATGCTCAAATACATAATACTCTCGTGGAGTGTATAAACAGATTAAATACCATAAATATTTGTAGATAGTTTGTGCTACAGTTGGTTGTATTTCCATCCCATTTTAATTCAAAAAGTACAAATTTTGAAAATTCATTCTCACGTACACAGTGCAAGATAACCTAACTTCATTATTCAACCGTTTTTTCCATAAAAGTAAAAAAGTACGAAATTAAAAAAATGTTGCGTGTCTACGCAGTTAGAGGAATGTATACACTTAATTCCATGATTCTAGCTGCGGCCATATGGTTGGTACCATTTGTATCCCCTTTTCTTATTTTACCCCTTAAAAGTAGGAATTTCTAAAGTCTCTTTATTTTACACACCGAATTTCATCATTCTAGTTGTAGCCGTTTACTTGGTACCATTTGTATCCCTCTGTTCCCATTATTTTTATTTTTCGTGTCTACGCTGTCAGAGTAATGTATACTCCGAATTTCATGACTCTAGCTGCGGTCACTTGGTTGGTACAATTTGTATCCCCTTTTTCCATTTTAACCCCAATAAAATACGAATTTCAAAAAATCTCTTTGATTTACGTGTCTACGGAATCAGAGGAATGTATACAGCGAATTTCATTATACCTCCACCTCCAGGATGGGGGTATACTAACTTTGTCATTCCGTTTGTAACACCTTGAAATATCGACCTGAGACCCTATAAAGTATATATATTCTTGATCGTCATAAAATTCTAAGACGATCTAGCCATGTCCGTCTGTCCGTCTGTTGAAAGCACGCTAGCATCTAAACCAAAGGAGCTAGCACGTTCAAATTTTCCATAAATGCGTCTTATAGTAACCTAATATTTTAGCGTATTTAAGCATGTTTTTTGTATATGCTTGATATTTGGTATGCGCATTCCCCTTATAGCAAAAACGTGCACCATAAAGTGATTCTTATTTGTAGGGGGTGAAATGGGGCAAAAAAGGGATAAAAATGGTACATAGTAAACGACAACAGCTAGAAACACGAAATTCGGTGTGTACATTCCTCTAATTGAGTAGATACATAATATAAAAAAATAATTTTTTCCAAATTCGTACTTTTAAGGGGTAAAATGGGAATAGAGGGATAAAAATGGTACCAACCGAACAGCTGTACCTAGAATAATGAAATTCGTTGTATACATTCCTCTGATTGCATAGACAAGTAAAATACACGGATTTTTCAAAATGCGTACTTTTTGGGGTTAAAATGAAAAAAGGGGATAAAAATAGTACCAATCAAATGACCGCAGCTAGAGTCATGAAATTCGGAGTATACATTCCCCAGACTGTGTAGACACGGAAAATAAACAGATTTTTGGAAATTCGTACTTTTTGGGGTCAAAATAGAAAAAGGGGATACAAATAGTACCAACCAAATGACCGCAGCTAGAGTCATGAAATTCGGAGTATACATTCCTTTGACTACGTAGACATGAAAAATATAAGTTTTTTTCCAAATTCGTACTTCAAGGGATACAGCGGGTACGGAGGGATAAAAATGGTACCAACCAAACGGCTGCACATGGAATAATGAAATTTGTGTGTCTAATTCGTCTGATTGCGTAGACACTTAAAAAAGACAGATTTTTCGCAATTTGGGGTCAAAATAGAAAAAGGGGATAAAAATAGTACCAACCATATGGGCACAGCTGGAATCATGGAATTCTGTGTATACATTCCTCTGACTGCATAGACACACAAAATGAAAAGTTTTTTTCCAATTCGTATTTTTTCTTTTACGGTAAAAATTGATTGAATCATGAAGTTAGGTTATTTTGCACTATGTACGTCTGATAATGGATTTTCAAAATTTGTACTTTTGGAATTAAAACAGAATGGAAATACAACCAACTATAGCACCCACTATCTATCAATATTTATGGTATTTAAGCTTTTTGAAATATAAATATAAGAATATTTATTTTTTGATTTGAAATAAATATTTTATTTTAAATAATTCAAATATTATATTTATTTATAAAATTGTTTTTTCAATATTTGTATTTGTTTTGGTTTGGCTATATTAAAAAAATTATATTTTCCTGTAATATTATTGCACTTATACGAAAACCAACAACCTCTGTGGAATGCAATCCATGGTGGAGGGTATATAAAGTTCGGCCCGGCCGAACTTAACGCCGTTTTTACTTGTTATTTTAGGTGCAGGTGGTTGGTACCATTTTTATCCCTCTATTCCCATGTACACCTAAAAAGTACGAATTTAGAAAAAATATTTATACATTATGTATCTACTCAATTAGAGGAATGTACACACCGAATATCGTGTTTCTAGCTATTGGTACCATTTTTATCCCTTTTTGCCCCCATTTCACCCTCTAGAAATAAAAATCACCTTATTGTGCACGTCTTTGCTACAAGGGGAATGCGCATACCAATTATCAAACAAAGCAGAAATATTAAAAAAAACATGATGATATTGTGTGTGTTTTCAGTCCTGGTGACGGAAATTTTTTTCCCTGTGGGCCATTGCAATCCACGACCATTCGACCATTTGCAATCCCAACCGATCTAAAACTATAAGACGTATCCATGCACAATTTCCACGTCCTAGCTCCTTTCGTTTAGATGCTAGCGTGCTTTCAACAGACGGACGGATATGGCTAGATCGTCTTAGAATTTTATGAGGATCAAGAATATATATACTTTATAGGGTCCCATGTCGATATTTCAAGGTGTTACAAACGGAATGACAAAGTTAGTATACCCTCATCCTGGAGGTGGAGGGTATAAAAATGCAAGTTCCCCTAAATGCAATCAAAATCAGAAAAGGTTTTAGAAAATTGTGGTGTTGTCCGTGACTCAACATTGCGGTTTCATGTGTGACATTGCATGATTTCAAGCTTTCAATTTATAAACTCTACACTATGTCAATATTTTATTTTATTTAATATTTTATGCAATATTTATTCTTAATAAAATCCACATTCTAAGTGCAGCATTTCAACATTTAAAGTTAACATATTCTATAGTGAGGGCGTAAATTATCATTCATATTAATTTCCAATTCATGTTTCGAATATTGACAAGCCCTTCAACATAAATATGTGGCATTGCATCTATGGTCGTTGTGCTCTTCTATATTAGAAGATAATTTCCTTCGCTTCATTCAAATAGTTTATTTTTTATGAGAAGCCAACGACATACCAAGTAGCAAATATCAAACAACGAAACTATGAATGAATTTCAGTTAACACCTTGTCAGCTACAAAAAATCGTCACTTTAGAATTGTCATGAAATATTTACTGAAATTTACTGTGGAGCCTTTGCCGCTTCTGAGCAAATTCTCAGGCATGAAATACAATTATAGCTTGGAAACAAAAATCACGTTGCAATAGCAGAAGTTGCAAATGACAAACAATTGGAAAACAATTGAAAAATATCAGCGGCAACAGCGATAGAGAAACAACGCCAAAAACTGAACAGAATACAAAGTGAAAAATGTTAAATTGTCACACGTCAGTCACTGAGACAAATCAACAACAACAACAAAACAACTCCACCACCGCAGCAGCCGCAATAACAATCAACAATCTTCTTTTATGAGGCAATTAAAGTTTAGAAACAACCGATGGATGCTGCGCTATTCAACGAAAATCCACACCAAAACCTGAAAAACTGAACAAATCTGAAACTCAACTAATGTGCACAATTACATAAAGTGTGGCTTGGCTGGGCTTTTTCGAGAATGACAAAACGAAACGATGACAGAAAACCAAATCGCTTACAGCTGGACTCTAAGAAAATAATCCGAAAAATTCAATGTAATATGACTAACCTTCAAAGCCTAAGTATTTAAGACGCATTGCGAGCTGAAGAAAAAAAACTTAAAATATAATTTAAACTGAAGATACGAGAAAAACAGAAACAGAAAATTACCATAATTATCTTTACAAAGCAAATGAATCTGCAGACAATTCTGGCAGTGATCATGATACTCGCACAGCTACCGCCAAGAATCTTGCTGGATTCTTGCGATCTTCTTCAGCAGTTGCTGATAGCCATCGCCTATCTATATTATTTTGTTGCTTTGGCTCAACAGCCTTTGGGAGATAGAGAGAGATATCATTTGGCTTTGCTTTCGATATAAAATTAAATATTAAAATGCATTTTTAATGGTATTCTTTGTCTAGAATCTGTACGAACGGCAGGCGGCAGCAGAAGGCAAACACCAATTGAGCAACTGACATTTGAAGCGAATCTTTACGGTCGTAAAATAGCAAATATAGCAAACAAATCGAAAAAAACAACGTTTAAACATAAAATTAACACTTGCATTACAACACATTTCTTGGTAATTGGCGATTAATTTTATATATAATATTTTATGAATATAAACATAATGACCAAGCCATCTGACTGACTGGCAGGCTGGTGCCTACTAAGAATTAAGAAAGGCTAAAGACTTAAGAAATGAACTTTGTCTTATCGAAAGATGTTTAATATTGCAATATTTAGTAATTACATTGTCCAACCGCTTTATTGGAACAGAGTAGCGACTTTATAATTCTGAAAGGGTATGTTGACCATTTTTGCAGAATAAACTTATAGTCCAGCTGGTTTAAGTTTCTTTTTACAGTGGGTCAATGTTTTCATTTTTTGGTCGAAGGGAGCATTATACTAATTGAGAAATGTTTTGTAAATAAATGTCTGAGAACTATATTGTGGGATTTTATGAGGATCATTTTTGTGGAAGATCTTAGCCCTCTAGCTCCTCTCTTTATGGGTCAATTTGATCCCTTTTTTCGAGAAAATAAAAAAGTCATTTCAAAAAGGATTAAAATGTTCTACGAAATAAATTTTCGTAAAAAATTTCAGTAGGGCTCGCCGAAGTTACCAATCTTGTAAATAAAGCTCTTCACGTATGTATAGCAAAATTACACGCTACTTATATATCAAAATTACTAGGTTTAAAATGGGTCCATGTTTATACACTCCACGAGAGTATTATGTCTTTGTGCATTTGTTTGTAACACCCAAAAGGAAACGAGATAGATCCATTGTTAATTATACCGATGGTCTTAGAATCACTTTCTGAGTCGATTTAGAAATGTCCGTCTGTCTGTCTGTCTGTTTGTCTGTCTGTCTGTCCATCTATTCTTGTAATCACGATACAGGTCGCAATTGAAGACAGAACCAAATGAAACTTTGCACAACGAAGTTTTTCGGGATAAGGACGAACGCTATTTAATTTGAAGAAAATCGGTTCAGATTTAGATATAGCCCCCATACGAATTTCACTCCCGATTTGACTCTTTTCACTCTAGATACCACATATTACAACAGATTTTCTTTAAAATTGGCAAAACATCTTATATTGTAGCTACAAACACCTGTTGTAAAAATGTGTTAGATCGGTTCAGATTTATATATAGCTCCCATACACATTTCGCTCCCGATTTGACATTTTCCGCTCTAGAGACCACATATATTATATATTTCCACTAGAAACACCCATGGTGAATATCGGTCAGATCGGTTCAGATTTATATATAGCTCCAATACAAATTTCGCTCCCGATTTGACTTTGTCCACTCTAAAAACCACATATTGTATCAGATTGTCTTCAGATTTGGTAAAGCATCTTATATTTCCACTAGAAACACCCATGGTGAATATCGGTCAAATCGGTTCAGATTTATATATAGCTCCCATACAAATTTCGTTCCCGATTTGACTTTTTCAGCTCTAGAGACCGCATAATGTATCAGATTGTCTTCAGATTTGGTAAAACATCTTATATTCCCACTAGAAACACCCATGGTGAAAATAGGTCAAATCGGTTCAGATTTAGATATATCCCCCATACAAATGTCGTTCCCGATTTGACATTTTCCTCTGTAGAAACCACATATTGTACTCCATTTTCTTAAAATTTGGCGCAACATCTTATAATCTTACTAGAAACACCTATGCAGAAATTGGGTAAGATCGGTTCAGATTTAGATATAGCCCCCATATAAATGTCGCTCCCGATTTGACTTTTTCCGCTTTAAATGCCACATATTCTAATCGATTTTATTTAAATTTCGCACAACATCTTATAATCTAACTAGAAACACCTGTGGCTAAAGCGGGCTAGATCGGTTCAGATTTAGATATAGGCCCCATACAAATGTAGCTCCCGATTTGAATTTGGCGCTCTAGAAACCATATATTGTACCCGATTTTCTTTGAATTTGACACAACATCTTATAATCCAACTCGAAACCCCTATGCAGAAATTGGGTAAGATCGGCTCAGATTTAGATATAGCCCCCATACAAATGTCGCTCCCGATTTGACTTTGGCCGCTTTAAAAGCCACATATTGTGCTCGATTTTCTTTAAATTTCGCGCAACATCTTATAATCTAACTAAACAAAACTATGGTGAAAGTGGGTAAGATCGGTTCAAATT
Organism: Polietes domitor; assembly: GCA_947397865.1. Classification (NCBI taxonomy): domain Eukaryota; kingdom Metazoa; phylum Arthropoda; class Insecta; order Diptera; family Muscidae; genus Polietes; species Polietes domitor. The sequence goes on from OX377622.1 coordinate 65,774,093, forward strand.
TAAATATAGCCCAAATACAAATGTTGTTCCCAAAAGTTTAACCAATTTTGGCCAAACTATACATTTTATTTTTCACCTATTTCGTTCCAGGTTTCAATATATCCTCATACAAATGTCCTTTCCGATATAACATTTTTTGTCAAACACATTCATTTACAGGATACAAAAAACCTTCCCGTTTTCACTTTTTCACCGAATTGAATTGTATTCGGATTGAAAATGGAGTGTATCATAGAGTCGGCCCCGCCCGACTTTAGCCTTTCCTTACTTGTTTTTGGTATATAGAACACGGTATGCAAAAAATACAAATTGAATATTTTTGCAAAATTTTCATTTTCGCGGGAGATATGGCTAAATTGATGGTATGCATGGAATTTTTGTTTTTGTAATTATCTCGAGATTAGAGTTTGGTGTACGGGAATTCCCGAGCCGTACAATTTTTTCGGGAATTACCGGGAAATATTAAAAAATATTTTATTCATTTTTAGGAACACTAATTTAGTTTTACTATATCTAAATGCGAAATTGTAAGTATATTTCAAATTCATATATTTATATTTCTGACAGTAATAATGGCTATTTGTTTATATTATATTACTACAAACAATGCTTCTTAAATTCGCTAAGTCGCCATTTTTTGCGAAACCCAGATTTGTGTTAGATCTATATTGTGAAACAAAAATATCATACTGACAATACTATGGCAATCGTGTTATCTGGTTTAACTTTAAATTTCTTGTTTTCCCAGAAAAATCGACGAAATAAAAGGTTAAAATCTTCTCACAGAAGAATTTACGTTACATATGAAAACAGTAAGATGTGGTCTAAAAATAGTGATAAAATTAAAATTGTTCGCCGATTTTTTGTTTTTATGAATTTATTTAATTACTACTAAATTTTGTAATGCTTCTATTGCTATTACAGTTGAATATATATTCATCCTCTTTCTGTAAAATATTTTCCTCTCTAGATGAATGAATCTTCTAAATTAAAGTAGTCATAACATTCTCAGCCATATGTCCAATATTATGACTCCTTCAATTGTGACGATTTGTCTAGAGTAAAATATTTGTAAAATGAAAAATAATTTCTAAAAACTAGTTTTTTATTTGTAAAATGTCAATAGTTTAACCCATTAATGTCCATTTTTAATTTCATTTATTAAATTTATTTTCTATTATCGTTCGTAATAGCTACCGCAATAATAAACCAGTAAGGAAAGGCTAAAGTCGGGCGGGGCCGACTTTATGATACACTCCACTTTGTATCAGAATACAATTCAATTCGGAAAAAGTGAAAACGGGAAGAATTTTTGTATGTTTCCTAATCATAGGCTAATATGTCCTGGTTCAATTTCTCAAATCGAAAAGAATATTTGTATCACGGCTATATCCAAACATGGAATGAAGTGACCAATTTAACAATTGGTTCTTCCAGTTCTCAATTTTAACTAAATCGATGAAAATACGTGGTTTCTGGGGCGGAAAAATTAAGTCGGGAGCGAAATTTGTATAGGAGCTATATATAAATCTGAACCGATCTGACTCATTTTCATCCTGGGTGTTTATTATGCAAATATAAGATATTTTGCCAAATTTGAAGAAAATCTGTTAAAATATGTGGTTTCTGGAGCGGAAAACTCAAATCGGGAGTGAAATTCGTATGTGCGCTATATCTAAATCTGAACCGATCTGGCTCATTTGGTCTGTTTCATGGGTGATTCTAGTTTAAATAGAAAGTGTTTTCTGTTGAAATATGTGGTTTCTGCAGCAGAAAAGTCAAATCGGGAGTGAAATTCGTATGTGGGCTATATCTAAATCTGAACCGATCTGGCTAATTTTCACCGTGGGTGTTTCTAGTTGAAATATAAGATGTTTTGCCAAGTTTGAGGAAAATCTGTTGTAATATGTGGTATCTAGCGGGAAAAGAGTCAAATCGGGAGTGAAATTCGTATGGGGGCTATATCTAAATCTGAACCGATCTGGCTCATTTTCACCGTGGGTGTTTCTAGTTGAAATATAAGATGTTTTGCCAATTTTGAAGCACATCTGTTAAAATATGTGGTTTCTACAGCAGAAAAAGTCAAATCGGGAGTGAAATTCGTATGGGGGCTATATCTAAATCTGAACCGATCTGGCTACTTTTCACCGTGGGTGTTTCTAGTTGAAATATAAGGTGTTTTGCCAATTTTGAAGAAGATCTGTTAAAACATGTGGTTTCTACAGCAGAAAAAGTCACATCGGGAGTGAAATTCGTATGGGGGCTATATCTAAATCTGAACCGATCTGGCTAATTTTCACCGTGGGTGTTTCTAGTTGAAATATAAGATGTTTTGCCAAGTTTGAGGGAAATCTGTTTTAATATGTGGTATCTAGCGGGAAAAGAGTCAAATCGGGAGTGAAATTCGTATGGGGGCTATATCTAAATCTGAGCCGATCTGACCAATTTTCACCACAGGTGTTTCCAGTTGAAATGTAAGATGTTTTGCCAAGTTTGAGGAAAATCAGTTTTAATATGTGGTATCTAGCGTGAAAAGAGTCAAATCGGGAGTGAAATTCGTATGGGGGCTATATCTAAATCTGAACCGATCTGGCTCATTTTCACCGTGGGTGTTTCTAGTTGAAATATAAGATGTTTTGCCAATTTTGAAGCACATCTGTTAAAATATGTGGTTTCTACAGCAGAAAAAGTCAAATCGGGAGTGAAATTCGTATGGGGGCTATATCCAAATCTGAACCGATTTTCTTCAAATTATATAGCGTTCGTCCTTATCCCGAAAAACTTTGTTGTGCAAAGTTTCATTTGGTTCTGGCTACAATTGCGACCTGTACTGGACCAAACGGTTGAATATATATATATATATATATATATATATATATATATATATATATATATATATATATATATATATATATATTGATATACAGGAAGTCTACAAATTGATTATATATTATAGTACCCTACACCACAAATGCACAATGTCTTTTCGCATTTGTTTGTTACACCCAAAAGCAGCGAGATAGACCCATCGTTTATTATACCGATCGACATAGATTCACTTTCTGAATCGATTTAGCCATGTCCGTATGTCTGTCTTGTAATCACGATACAGGTCGCAATTATTGTCCAATTATAACGAAACGTGACACAAACGATTTTTGCTCGGACGGAAGCTATTTAATTTAAAGCAAATCGGTTCAGATTTAGATATAGCCCCCATACGAATGTAGCTCCCGATTTGACTTTTTCTGCTCTAGAAGCAACATAATTCAAGCGATTTGATCTAATTTTGCACAGCGCCTTATATCTACGTTAAAAACATCTGTGGGTCAAATCGGTTCAGAT